>CM037634.1:32227627-32292800 GCA_015227895.2 Colaptes auratus | reverse complement strand
ATATCTCATGCTGATCCTGTCATAGCCAGCACTTCTGTAAACTTGCCTTCACATTTTGTCAGTATAAGCCGCAAACCCCAAACCAAACCCCCACAACCCGGTGACCATCTTGGAGAAGCTTAAGTGATGTGTGTAGCATCCCCACAGGGATTATTGCAAAGGCATGTACAGAGTACACTTCAACATTCAGCTACTTTAGGTGCAAGACCATCCTTGTTCTCCTTTACTGCCTTGCTGAATGCAGAAGATGCAAGCAACTAACAAGACTCATTATGAAGAGATGTAAACAAGGAACATATTGTGAAAGAATGGCTGAGACATTGCAGTGTAAGCTGAAGGAAGAGATAATGAGGATGGGAAATGGAAACGCGCAGCAGCAGCAGGGAGAAGGCTGCTCTGGGGATGAGGGAAAGTTGTGCCCAGCTCATCAAAACATTTTCCTGTCCGTAAGACATAGCATGGCTCTTGTAAATGAGACTTGTCCTTGTCAGGATCCTTCCTGAATCCCAGAAGGGCACATTGGCTAATGCAAGGATTCTGCCGTGGGAGAAACAGTAACTGATGGTGTTAACATCACGTCAAACGCTGTTTTTTTTTTTCTCTTCTTCGTCCGTCAGGCATTTTCCCTTGGGAGCGGCGTGGGCAGCAGTAGGGGGAGCACTAAGAGCACAGGAACACTGTCCCAGCTCCCCAGTCCTTGGCTTGTCTGTCACAGCTGCTGGGAACAGCAGGGACAGAGAACAACCTGCTCATCCTAATTTGTAGACGATATTTCAGAGGAGTTTCTCTCTCTCCTGGTTGTTAGTATGATGTAAAATTAGAATACCAGACGATAGAACTGTGGGATTTTTATTTGTGTTTCACAACAGTATCACACAGCCGTGGGGCCAGGCAGAGCAGAGGCAGAGGTACATCTCTGTTTTGCAGCAGTTAGGATCATAGGAAATACTTGTGTGGTCCAGTGTCTGACAAACTATTTGAAGAAAGCTCCTGCTGACTTCGTTGTTCCACATTTAGTGGTAGCATTTAGCTTATCAAATATCTGGTTGCTTACCACCTTCTGTTCAAAGGAGATTGTCTTCAGGGTTTTGCCTTTGCTGCTCCATTTCAAAAGCTAGCTTGCTTAATAGTGATATGCTGCAAGAGAAATCAAGAGCTAACTCTGGTGTCCAGAACTGTGATACAATAGCAAATGTTAAAGGTCTGTATCAGTTTAAGATAACTGTGAGGGCTGTGTTAACCCAGCACAGTCATATTATTTTATGTTTCATAGTTTTGATGATGATAACTTGCTCTAGTGGATTATGCCTGAAAAAGTTATTTGCAATCCTCTGCAAATGAATGATAATTTTGAAAAGTACAACTACCTGAAAGGAGGTCGCAGCAAGGTGGTGTTGGTCTGTTCTCCCTGCTAACAAGTGATAGGATGAGAGGAAACTGCCTCGAGTTGCACCAGGGAAGGTTTAGATTGGATATTAGAAGAAACTTCTTCACTGCAAGGTTCTCAAACACTGTAACAGGCTCCCCAGGAGGTGGTTGAATCACCAACCCTGGAGGTGTTTAAAAGCCATATAAGATGCGATACTGAGGACATGGTTTAGCATGAGACTTGGTAGAGTTAGATAATGGTTGGACTCAATGACCTTAAAAGTTTTTCCAACCAAAATGATCTGTGTCTCTTCTAGCTTAGGCAGAGTTGGCCATGTTGAAGCTTGGTATCACAGTTTATATTGACTTCAGAATGTCACATTCACTTAATTGAGCAACAGTGATGTAGGTGACATTTTCTCACTACATGTAGTTTTCCTTCTTGAGTCAAAGGACACATGAATAAAAGGTTCTCAATTGTGTCTATTTTTCTTTGGGTGACAGAAATAATTTCTATTTGTTTCTTCTTTTCTGTGAAGTGGGCATAAATAACTGTGGTTTCACTGAAACTCTCCCTACAGGGCTATCTCAAGGCTTCCCAGCAGCACACACGGAATTAGATTTTCATATCCAAAGGATCTCTAAGGAGGCAAAATTAAATTATACAACAAAATAGAAAAATGAGGGAGTTCTGGGGAAGGAATGAAGGCTGGGAGAGAACAGCAGGCAACTAGGTGGTCTGGATTGGGAGTTTTATGGGCTTGTGTGACAGTCTGAGGTCAGTGAATTCATTGTAGATCTTTCTGTAGCTCACCTTCCTCCTCCAGGTGCATCTGGGTTTGCAAATCCAGTCTGTCCTATTTGGGGGACTTCTGACCTCCCTTTTTCTTATGCTGCTGTTAACTCCTTTCCTCACCTTTGTAAATCCTGCTTGTTTTTGCTGCAGCAGCTCCCATTTACCCCTTTGCACCTGTTGTCCAAGAAGAACAGTGGGGATGGCTGAGAAAGGTGACAGCAACTGTTTCCTGCCCCTTCACATACATTTCTCCTAATGCTTCCTTTTTAGTGCTCTTCCAGTAGTAGAAATCTGGGCATGATCACAGAATCAGTTTCAGTATGAAAGGAGCCAATCCTGCTCTGTAGTAGTTTGTAAACTAGCCTGTATCATGTTATTCATACCTGGATTGCCCAGGTGTATGAGCATTAGTCAATTAATTCCAGTAATGTGTCTAATGAACTGTCACTGATGTGCCCTTTTTGAATGATCAGGAAAACTATATAGTATTTCCGTTTTCTTCTCATTCATATTGACATTAGATTTCTGTTACCCTCACTCCATCAAGCTATTTATAGAAAATATACCCAAGGGAGTAATAAACTCATGTGTTGCTATTTTATTGTTCAGTGCTGTTTTGGTATGATTCTGTTTCTACTCTGTTCATGCAATGGCTAAATACTCAAAAGTCCTCCCTCAAACGATTCAAATATCTTGAATTTCATTATTGATCTTCATTTAATTGCATTGGCAAATTCTCTTTTATATTAGGTGTGTGTAATTTTTTTACTTTTAGAAGGTGCATTTATATTTTTCTCTGACTTTTGACTTCATTCACTTGCTCTGGCTCTAAGGTCACAGCTAATATGTGTTACTTGCTTGCCTGTAGATAGCACGGCTGCAGTTCTTTGCTTTTTGCTCCAGGGGGCAAGAGGCACATTTTTCTCTGGTACAAAAATTCTGAGATTTAAAACATAAACCTAGGGCAACCACTATGGAAGATGGCATCATAAATAGAAGGGAAAGACCTGTAGTTTGCTCCTTTTGTCTATGCAAACACACAGCAATAATAGCCTTCCACGGCCCACACTCTGCAGAGTTAACCCAATCCTTTTAATAAGAACGTGTAAGAATATTGGTTGCTATGACAACACTTTCTTGACTGTCAAAATAACCTCATGCAAATGTCATGCTAAGAAGGTTTTAGAAACTGACTTTTGAAATATAAAGTAAATAAATCCACTTAAGTTCAGGAGCTAGGGCTAGATTAATGAAGCCTGCAAGATGGAGCCAAGCATTTTCTAACCATTATCAGACTGGGGGGGATGGATTTATTGTGTCATTTTGGTGAGTGAGGTGAAATAGAATTTAGATTTTTTTTTTTCTCTTTCTGATTCAATTAATGTTATACCAACCACACCGTGTGTAAGAAGTTAGCACAAGAATCAAAGGTTAAATGATCCTCAGATGTTAACACAATTTGGGTTAGTGCCTGTCTGTGGTGCTCTGATTCTCTTGCAGCTTCCATCAGCTTGTGTTCATCTTTAGAACTGCTGCTGTTTCTCCTCCTTTCCTCCCTACTTTCTCACCTTTTCTGGCAACAGAGTCCACAGATTTATTTCTTTAATTTGCTAAAATAATCTGCAGTTAAGTGGTTGAGGTTTGGGTTTTCTTTCATGCGGGCCTCATCGCAGTGCTTTCGAGCTAATGTTACCACCTGATGCAGAGATGTGGTCAGCCGTTGTCTCAACACCATTATGTTGGGCAAACAAAAGAACCCAGTGACTGCTGAAGGATTATTTAAGACCAAAATAGACAAAATTCCTAAAGACAGTGTTTAGCATCTGTCAGGTAGGCTGCACAAGCAAATGTCAGTCAGGCTAGACTCTCTCTCATATCCCAATTGAAATAGAAAGAGTGATTGCCCATTGGAATGTGCTGCCCAGGGAGGTGGTGGAGTCACCATCACTGGAGGTGTTTAGGATGAGACTGGATGGGGTGCTTGGTGCCATGCTTTAGTTGATTAGATGGTGTTGGATGTTAGGTTGGACTCGATGATTCAAAGGTCTCTTCCACCTGGTTAATTCTATCCTATCTATCCTATTCTAAATATGGGGCAAGAACTGAGCTGTGATTTTACACGTTTGTTGCTGTCACCATAATTATTTTTTAACATGAGAGTTTAGAAAACATCCATTACTGGCTTAACTTCCCTCCTCCTTCTCCTGAACTCACTAAATGCTACCACTGGACTTCATCCATTTGGGGTGAACTATCTTGTGTGGCAAAATAAATAAATGGGAAGTGGCTACTTATCCTCCTTCTGGCTGTCAGAGAAAATTAGCTTACTGGATGTAGCAAAAATCAGCATTATTCCCTTATTACTGAACCAAGATGGAAACCTTAATGCTTACAACTGAATTACTTTCCCTAATACCTTTCACACCCTGTAGCTGATGAACCAAATAAACCAAGGCATTTTAAAATGTGGTGTTTTTTTCCTACAAAATAAGTTTATGAGTAGTAAATTGTATAAATAGTAATAGTATAAAAATTGAAACAGTATAATAGTTTATATAATTGAAATGGTATAATAGTACACAAATTGAACCTCATCTTTTGATTGCATTGATCTTTTCTTTTTTTTTTTTTTCCCTTTCCCTTCTGCAAAATTCCTGGATTGATCCAGGCAAATGTTAGGCCACACCTTGAGTACTGTGTCCAGTTCTGGCCCCTCAGCTTAGGAAAGATGTTGAGCTGCTGGAACATGTCCAGAGAGGGCAACAAAGCTGGGGAGGGGTTTGGAGCACAACCCTATAAGGAGAGGCTGAGGCAGTGGGCTGCTTAGCCTGGAGAAGAGGAGGCTCAGGGGAGACCTTATTGCTGTGTACAACTCCCTGAAGGGAGGTTGTAGCCAGATGGAGGTTGATCTCTTTTCCCAGGCACACAGCACCAGAATGAGAGGACACAGTCTCAAGCTGTGCCAGGGTAGGTTTAGGCTAGATGTTAGAAAAGTTCTTCACATAAAGAGTAATTTGCCATTGGAATGTGCTGCCCAGGGAGGTGTGGGAGTCACCATCATTGGAGGTATTTAGGAAGAGACTGGATGGGGCACTTGGTGCCATGGTTTAGTTGATTAGCTGGTGTTGGGTGATAGGTTGGACTTGATGATCTCAAAGGTCTTTTCCAACCTGGTCTGGTCTATTCTATTCTATTCTATTCCATACATTTTTTGGACACAACAGAGGACTGTTGACCTAAAATCCTGTTAGTTTCTATCATTTCCTTCTTGGGGATAGTGTAGTTTGTTGAGTTTTTAATGTTAGGTTTAATTTTCTGGGGATACCCTAAGCTTAATGATGTCAAAGCAAACATGAAAGTAAATATTTATTATGCATATTATTATGTTCACTCATATTTAAAGTGTATCTGCAGATAGGTCTGTATGCACCTTCCTTAGAAAGTGGGATTTTTGCATGACAGTTTAACAGATGAGTACTTACTTTGTATTAAAATGGCAAATTGTCTTCTGGAATTATAAAATGGGAACCTTCTAAATTCTTTCCTAAAATATCTCTTTACAATACCTCTCTTCGTTTCTTTACGCACAGAGGCCTTCTTCACATGTTTAGCACCAAGAGAGGAAGAAGATGATGATGCAGGTGAAAATACTTGTGGGCCTTCAGGTTTATGGGAGGCATTGACACCTGTAATGGCTGCAGGAACCTCGGGTTTCCCATGCTTGCACAGGTAGGTTTTCCTTTCAGTCATAAAACTTAGTAAGCAGAGAAAAGCTGTTTC
The DNA here is from genome assembly GCA_015227895.2 of Colaptes auratus. Lineage (NCBI taxonomy): Eukaryota > Metazoa > Chordata > Aves > Piciformes > Picidae > Colaptes > Colaptes auratus. The sequence goes on along the minus strand of CM037634.1, from coordinate 32,286,856 downwards.
ATCTCTTATCTGCTTTACCTCTTACAGTCACTTCTAGTCTTGCCTTATTCTCTTGAAATTGTTAGCTCCAATCTTCATTTCATGTCAAAATCTGATGTTTTAAAATTATATTCAGGAATATATATTATATATATATATGTGTACTACTTGTCCAGCTAGTTTAATACTGAGACTGTTGATATTTATTACTGCCATTTCAGTCATAATTTTTATGTTGCATAGCTTTCTCTTCTGATTCCATCTGCAAAGAAATGTTGAAGTCATATAGTTTCCTTTGGGATAAGCACTCTATTTTATAGCAGCTTCTAATGGCATCTCAGCAGCTTTCTTTAGCAAATTAATTGAGGACATCGTGCACAACTTGACTGATGTGAGAATATAGACCAGGACTTTCCTTTAAGATTATGTAAATTTAAATAAAACAAGGAAAAAAAAAATCCAGTCCCCAACCATTTTCAATGCTTGTGATAATACAGAGGAGAAGAAATAAATATGTGTCATGTCCTTGTGTCTAAGTCCCAACAAGTCTCCGGGCAGACCCAGACTGCAGTAGCCAGCCAGGCATGCCAGCAGCTGTGTCCTGAACAAGTGAGACTGTATTGCTGCACAACAGGGTATGCTCATTGCTGCTTCTGGGTCTGCTGTGCTCTCCCCCCACAACTATAGGTTAGCACTCTTATTTCTCTAACATTTGTCCTGTGCTTTTCTTGGAGCACTGAGTAAAGGCTTGCCAAATTTCTGTTTACAAATGTCTGGGGCTTTTCGGTTGCATCCTTACTTGGCACTGCATTAAATCACTTCTTGTGTACCAGATTGGAATTGCATATCCTGTCTCACCACACTTGACACACTGTTGCTTTCATACCGTGACTGTACCTTTTATTCCCTTTGGTCTCATGGGACTTGCACCTGTTTGAAGTCAATGCTAAAGCCTCCACTGCAGTCAGTGGAAACAGGATATGGCAGTTAATGTGCTTGAATAACAATGAGCACTGCCCTCTCTTTTATAAGGAGCTTTTATATTCCTTTCCCCTTTCAGCAGCTCTTTTCTACTTTGTACCATCTATCCCTTTAGGCATTTGGCAAGGTGCAGAGCTGTCAGAATTGTCCTGGCTTACAACAGGAGTGCTGTATTCACCAATTCCTTAGTTTTAAGAATTTGTTGCAAAAATCCTTCTCAAATGGAACTCATTGTTGCCTATGGTGTAATTATTGTTGACCTTTCCTATGAGGATCGTACACTCCATTTTGGAGGGATCTCCTGATTTTGGTTAAAAAGAATGTTTTCTTTGTTTCTTTTTATGTGAGGTATGTGTAACATACGTTATGAGTTCAACAAGGCCAGCTGCAAGGTCCTACACCTTGGGTCAAGGCAGTCCCAAGCCCAAATACAGGCTGAGCGAGGAGCTGCTTGAGAGCAGTCTCAAGGAAAAGGACTTGGGGGTGTCACTTGATGAAAAACTCGAGAGCCAGCAACAAGCACTTGCACCCCAGAAGGCAGACTTGTCCTGAGCTGTGTCAAAAGTGTGACCAACAAGATGAGGGAGGTGATACTCCCCCTCTACTCTCTTCTCATGAGACCCCACTTGAAGTACTGTGTTAATTCTGGTGCCCATAACACAAGAAGGACATTGAACTGTGGGAGAGGGTCAAGAGGAGGGCCACAAAGATGACCAGAAGGCTGGAGCACTTCCCCTAGGGGGACAGGCTGAGAGAGGGGCTGCTCAGCCTGCAGAAGAGAAGGCTCCAAGGAGAACTTACAGCAGTACCTGAAGGGGGCCTACAAGAAAGTCAGGAAGGGACTTATAGAAGGGCTTATAGTTATAGGATGAAAAGGAATGGATTTGAGGAGGGTAGATTTAGGCTGGAGATTAGGAAGAAATTCTTTACAGTGAGGGTGGTGAGACACTGGACCAGGTTGTGGATGCCTCCTACCTGAAAGTGTTCAAGGCCAGGTTGGATGAGACCTTGAGCAACCTGGTCTAGTTGTTGAGAAGGTGCCCCTGCCCATGGCAGGGGGTTGGAACCAGATTATCTTTAAGGTCCCTTCCATCCCAAACCATTCTATGATTTGAAAACAAAATGAATAGGGTTAGCTTTGTAGGCAGGTACCTCTCCTTTTCATAGAGATTCATTTCAAGAACAACATAACCCTTAGGACTGTGACTCTTGAGTTAGTTTTATTCATTGTAATTACATTTTAAACTCAGTCTTGCATATCTCATCTTTCTTGCTCTGAAAACTAATAAGATTTTAATTATGGGTGCAAAAAAAAAACCAAACCCAAAACCTCACAGCATATTTGTTCTACATTCCCTTTAAAAAATGACAGATCACCTTTTGAGATTGTTTGTCTCCATAAAAATTGAGGACAGAGATAGTTTTGTGGTCTTGGTGATTTTATATATATATGTTTATTTTTTTACAGAAGAAATGAAATGCAATTAAGTGCTGAAAAATCCTCAAAATCCAGGCCAGTGAATTCAGATTCTAAAATGATGCCTTCAGTGCATGCAATCTTTCAAGCTGTTAGCTAATCCGTTGGGTCTTTCACATTTACTTCAGAATGCAGCACGGAACATGCTGTTCTCAGGGACAGCTAACACAAAGTATGTTTTTCAGCTTTTAGATTAAGACCAGTATCTTGAGTTTGCCTAACAAATTGTGATAGATATAATCTGCAACAGCATGTTTTAGGTGAAAGTACAAAAATGGGTTTCTGACACCCATGTCAGTCCATGAACACATTAGAAAATGCAGACATCATCCTGAAAACCAATGAGAGAAGTGTAATTGGCATCATGTCTTAAAATCCATATTCTACTCAAGATCCTAAAATAGTGAGAAGACTCTTAACAGCTACTCTTGAACAGGAACAAGCTCATTTGTCCAGTTCTCTTGTGGTGCAAAAATAGGTTTTTACAGTTGTATAGACACACTGTGTTTACTTATCAAAGGAGGACAAACATAAAAATTGATTCTTGGTTCATAGAGACAGTCACAGGACATGCTCCAGCACCAAAATGTCCTTCTTACAGAGAGGGGCCCAGAACTGAACACAGTATTAAAGGTGTGGCCTCACCATAGAATCAACCAGGTTGGAAAAGACCTCAGAGATCATCAAGTTCAACCTATTACCTAATACCTAACACCTCCTGACAACGAAACCACGGCTTCAGGTGCCACATCCAATCCTTTTTTGAACACCTCCAGGGACGGGACTCCACCACCTCCCTGGCAGCACATTCCAATGGCCAATTTCCCTTTCTGTGAAGAACTTTCTCCTCACCCCAGCCTAAACTTCCCCTAGTTACAGGGGAATGATCACCTCCCTCCCTGTTCCTGCTGGCCAAGGTGTTTCTACTACAAGGCAGGATGCTATTGACTTTCTTGGCAACCTGGGCACTCTGCTGACTCATATTCAATCAACTGTCAACCAATACCCCCAGGTCCCTTTCCACACTGCAGCTTTTCAACCTCGCATCCCCAAGGCTGTACTTACCATGGGGTTTTTATGACCCAAGTGCAGAACTTGGCCTTGTGGAACCTCAAACCATTAGCCTTGGAGCATTAGTCTAACCTGTCTACGTCCCCCTGTAAAGCTTCACTACCCTCCAGCAGATCACCAGAGACACCAATTTGGTGTCACCTGCAAACTTACTGCGAGGAAAATAAAACGATTTTAAGTATGATTTTGACAGTGTCCATCTGTGACCTGATGACTAAGACCTTTCAATATGCCACAGAAAAAGGCTTTATCTCCTTGACAAATTTGGTTTTTTATTGCGTTATGGGAAAAGGCTTGGCTGAAGGTACTTCTGACATGCAGCCTATAATTTCTGCCTGTACTGAGCTGAAAGGTGTCATTTTGGAGAGGGTTTCATGGAAAGTCCTGTGTGAATTGTTCTGCAGCTATCATTTAAAAGCTGAAAGAGCAGTACTACAGGTGTTCTCAGAACAATCAGCTCTGGGCCCAACCTGCCTTAGCACAAGCAAAGCCTGTTTTTGCTCTGTATGTATGCAGATGAGCTACAAGAAGTTCTGCCCTTGGACAGAGGACATTCAGCACACGCTGATCACAAAGACAAGGTGGAATGACAAGTAGAGAGTTTTGTGGTGTTTGTTTTATTGAGAGGGAAAAGGTTTAGAGTGTGGGTACTGTCATGGTGAACTGAGGGCTGGAGTCTCCTTGGGGTGATGAGATCAGAGCCACATGGGCACAAGTTAAGGAAAGGGTAAGCATATGACACTAAAGTCTTGAACTTGAAGCAACGGTTTATACACCTATACAGTTAGGACAAAGCTCTGATGCTGTAGTCTGCATGATGGATCAGCTAAAGTATCCTAGGAAGTTACAACATATTTAGTGAGGCTGATGCAAGGCTGATGCTGCCCTCACTGAAACAGAACACTTACAAATGAAACCATCCAGATCATTCAGCTGAGCAGAGTCAAAATTGGTGGCTAGGCTGATGGAAAGCATAAAAGTTGCCTCTAACAGAGACAGAAGTAAAACATCTCTTCAGAGGGACTTTTTAGGGTGTCAGGGAGTGATAAGACTAGGGGGAATGGAAAAAAAGAACTAGAAATGGGTAGATTCAGATTGGATGTTAGGAAGAAGTTCTTCCCTGTGAGGGTGGTGAGACACTGGAACAGGTTGCCCAGGGAGGTAGTAGAAACCTCATCCCTGGAGGCTTTTAAGGCCAGGTGGATGTGACTCTGGGCAGCCTGATCTAATGTGAGGTGTCCCTGCCGATTGTAGGGGGGTTGGAACTAGGTGATCCTTGAGGTCCCTTCCAACCCTAACAATTCCATGAGTCTAGAATTATCGGGAATATTAAAATAAGATTTTTAATGTTATTTTTCTTCTTAGTTTATTGCATCAAAGTATGAGTTCACAGCAATGGGGTTGACATGGAGAGCTCTGTTACCCATTAAAAAATATTTCTGTTAAATTCTTGATTTGCAGTGTTGTCTCCTTTGCAGCAAACTGAGGTTTTACTGGCAGTTTCAGGAGCACACCACCCCCACACCGGGGCAGCTAGTGAAAAGTGCAGTATGTGTTCTGCCTAGTAGGAATCAGCAGGTGATGATTATACCTTGCTGAACAGTGATGGGAAATAAGTATATTGGGAAAAAATGGTGGCTTATTTTAGTGCTATGCTACATTTTCTGCAAGTGTTTTAAGGAATGAAGCTGAGGTTTGTTCTTGCACATAGTATGTAGCTTCTTAATTTCCAGTGTAATTGGAACTCTTAGTTTCCTGTTGCCTATGACTTCAGATGTCTTCTGGCAAATGCATTGTTATTATGTTGGTTTTACTATCTAGACACTACACAGGTATGCAATGTAACCAGAGATGTTGCAATTTATTTGCCCTTTGGGTATTTTCAGAATTAACTGGACAAGGTCCAGAGCAAGCTACTGTTTAAGATAGCTCTGCTTTGACTGAAAGTTTGGATGAGATAATTTCCAGAGATCTTGTTCATGTAATTATAAACATCAACATTCTATAATTCTCTGCAAAAATATGTGACCTCAGATGAGCTGCTTTCTTTAAAAATGTAGGGCTCATAAGGGTTTTTGAGTAAACTGTTGTAATCCATTTATATTCATAGATACTTTGAATGGTTAGGTTGGAAGGGACCTTAAAGATCATCTAGTTGCAACCGCCCTGCCAAGGGCGGGAACACCTTCCCCTAATCCAGGTTGCTCAAGGTCTCATCCAACCTGGCCTTAAACACCTCCAGGGAGGGGGCATTCACAACCTCCCTGGGCAACCTGTTCCAGTACTAACCACCCTCACTGTAAAAAAAAATTCTTCCTAATATCCAGCTTAAATCTCCCTTCCTCAAGCTTCAATCCATTCCCTTTCATCCCATCACTACATGCCCTTGTAAAATGTACCTCCCCAAATTTGGTGTTGGCTCCCTTCAGGTACTGGAAGGCAGCTTTAAGGTCTCCCTGGAGCCTTTTTTTCTCCAGACTGAACAGCCCCAACTCCTTCAGCCTGTCCCCATAGGGAAGGTGATGCAGCCCTCTGATCATATTCATGGCCCTCCTCTGGACCTGCTCCAGCAGTTCAGTGTTCTTCTTATGCCTTGACCACTCTGAAACAGTGATAATATATCCACTATTATGTGAACAATAGCCTAAATTCTGCCTTATAAGGGTTGGGGTTTATAGCATCATTGTTTTTTGCTTTGTAATGAATAAATATTGACATTAGACTGCTCATTCAGAAACCCATCTGGGTGCTTGTGTTCAGTATAGCAATGGGAAAGTGTGGACATCTCTGAATTTGTTCAATTATTGCTCTTTCATGTTGAACAGGAAGCTTCTGGAAGCCAGCCAGTGTGAGCCATGAGGTAGAGGGATGTGTTTGACTACATGCCTGGGTCTGGAGACGAATTTGTGTGCAAATTAAACACCAGGGCACTACAGAGGGTGCACAGCTGACAAAGCAGAAGGCCTTGCCTCACTCCCTTCTGCTAAGTGCCACATCTAAACGACCTTTGAACACATCCAGGGATGGTGACTCAACCACCTCCCTGGGCAGCCTGTTCCAAAGCTTGATCACTCTTTGAGTGAAAAAAAAAATCCCTACTGTCTAGCCTAAACCTACCCTGGTGCAGCTTGAGGCTGTTTGCTCTTGTTCTATAACTAATTACCTGTGAGCAGAGACCAGCACCTACCTCTCTATATTGTCCTTTCAGGTGTGGCAAGATTCTTAATTCTGGCCAAACAGACATATCCATGTTATCAAGGTTGGGGGGCTCATTTTTGGCCTGGAAACAGCAGAATTCCAAGGGTCCCATTCAAAACTGTGGTTGGAAATGAGAAATTACTGTGTTGTCGAAGAACGTAGGAGATAGGGGCAGCATTGCACTAACGTTTGCCTACTACTGTTATGCCTATTTCTCCTGTTGTAAGGGAATGATGAATTCTGCAGTTTCAAAATGCTGCTTCTTCAAACTCACAGTATGGATTTGCTTTCCCTCTGTCTCTTACTGCTAGGTTCAGTTCTCACTCTGCTGAAACACCGTGTTTACCGCAGACACAGGTTATTTGGTTACTGACTTTGCATGAACAATTAAAAATGTTCTGTTGACTTTTATCTCATTTTTTCTCTTCAGTTGTGCATCAGACAAAGGTATGATTCACAGCAAAGCCACTTCTTTGCATAGTATGACTGAATAACTTTAATATTTGGAAAAACATTCTCTTGTTCTTTCTGTTTTCCTGTGGGAGCATGTGTAGGAAGGATTTCTTTTGAGAGAATGTTGGCTTACACTGTTGCAACAACAACTTCTTCACCAGACATAATTAAGTCTTTATTTCTTTAGTATCAAACTGGAAAACTTTTATACATGGGGAACTTTTTAAGCTCCTCCTGAAAGAACAAATGTTTATTTGTAGCTTCTATTAAACCCATTGTGTATGGCATCAAATAATTAGCTTCTCTTGAGCAAATTTGTGAAAGTGTTTACAGGACTTCAGAGCAAGATGCATAGGCAAAATATTATCTGAAGAACCTGTATCATTCTTAACAGATAATGAATTAACATGTTAACACACTCTTCTGAGCCTTGTCTTTCACCTTCTGAAACATCTCCTGGCCCAATCTTCTCACTTTCCACTGAGTTTTTTATCTCTACTAGATAAAACTAGAGAAATTTACCTACTGTTGCACTAAAATTAAGTGTTTGTGTGGGCCCTCCTTCATGTAGAAAGTTCTGTCTATGATATATTAATACTTTGACAAAGATTCCAGTGGGTTTATTATCATACTAATGATGCCTAATATTAAATGCAACTTTTACATCCAGATTTATTTAATTCACCCAAATTTGCCCCATGTTTTGATCTAAGTGGGTTTGTTTTTTTTGTGTGTATATGAGTGTTGAAAATGCAGATATTAGAGCAAAAGCAGCTTGCAGAGAAGTATTGTTTCTGTGGAGCTGAGGTTTCAGCTCATTTTATCTTTTTTCACTACAATAGCCTTTAGTGTACACAGACATTTTCCTATAGCTTAATAGTCAAACAAGACTTGGGTTTTGTTTAATGTCATTTATAAAAACAGTGGGGGGAAAAAAATAGGAGGATATTTAACCTGGAAATTACTTGCTATTTTGTAATTGTATTATGTTCTGCTAAACTAAGAATGATTTATTAAGGTAGTTATTGCATTTTGCTACATTGCTGCACACAACCATTAGCATTTGCATAAACCAAATTACGGAGACTTGCAGTGCATTCTCTGTCGTAGTGAGTTATTTATTAGAGGAGACATCTGCTCCTTTTCACTGCCTGAATGTTGTATACATGGGAAAGCCTCTAACATGTCTTCAACAATCTAAATGCATTTGAAATTCTGAATATCTGCCAGATAGAATCATGAAAACTCTGCATAAAATGTGGTGGCGTGTTTCTGTTGCTGAGGTTACCACTGTGTTCATTATGCTCACAATTTGCCCATGTTTTCAGGCATTTAGAGTTTAGGCTTACATTACTGAGCTTTGTAATGGAAAGCTGTGTCTAGAACCTCTAGGTTTTAGTGATAAAGTTTCCAGATGAAATTTTAGTATGCATTTGAAAAGGACAGGATAAACCTACATGTGTCATGCTCTGTAAGTAATGCTCATTTCCCCCTCAAACACAAAGCTTGAAAAAGCAGATCTAACTTTTGGGAATGGTTTCTGGAAAGCTACCCAGCACCTTAACATTTCTAACAACAAGTGGCTGGAGAGCAGCCAGGCAGAAAGGGACCTGGGGGTGCTGATTGACAGCTGGCTAAACATGAGCCAGCAGTGTGCCCAGGGGGCCACATAGGCCAATGGATTCCTGGCCTGTATCAAGAATAGTGTGGCCAGCAGGAGCAGGGAATTCTTTGTGCCCCTGTACTCTGCAGTGGGTAGGCCACACGTTGAGTACTGTGTCCAGTTCTGGGCCCCTCAGTTTAAGAAGGACATTGAGACACTTGAACGTGTCCAGAGAAGGGCAACGAGGCTGGGGAGAGGCCTTGAGCACAAGACCTACAAGGAGAGGTTGAGGGAGCTGGGATTGTTTAGCCTGGAGAATAGGAGGCTCAGGGGGAGACCTCATTGCTCTCTACAACTACCTGAAGGGGGGTTGTAGCCAGCAGGGAGTTGGTCTCTTCTCCCAGGCAACCGGCACCAGAACAAGAGGACACAGTCTCGAGCTGTGCCAGGGGAAGTTTAGGCTCGAGGTGAGGAGAAAGTTCTTCACTGAGAGAGTCATTTGCCATTGGAATGAGCGGCCCAGGGAGGTGGTGGAGTCACCGTCCCTGGAGGTGTTCAAGAGGGGATTGGATGTGGCATTTGGTGCCATGGTCTAGTCATGAGGTCTGTGGTGACAGGTTGGACTTGATGATCTTTGAGGTCTCTTCCAACCTTGGTGATACTGTGATAAACACACGGAACAACAAATCTAACATGTTTCTTTCTGTTTAAATGAACACCTTTCTCAGCTCTCTGGAAGGTGCACTGAAACTTAGAAAAAGCTGTTTCAGGTGCTGGAGGGAAAGAATTGTTTTGGATAACTCTGTATGTGTATTATTATTATTGGGCGGGAGTGTTGACCTGCTTGAGGGTAGGAAGGCTCTGCAAAGAGATCTGGAGAGGCTGGGTCAACAGGCAGTGTCAGCTGCATGGCATTTAACAAAGCCAAGTGCTCTCTACAACTACCTGAAAGGACATTGTAGAGAGGCTGGTGCTGGTCTCTGCTCACAGGTTCATTATTGAGAGAACAAGAGGGAATGGCCTCAAGCTACGAATGGGTAGGTTTAGACTAGACATTAGGAAAAAAAAATTTCCCAGCAAGAGTGGTCAGGCACTGGAATGTGCTGCCCAGGGAGGTGGTTGAGTAACCAGTCCTGTATGTGTTTAAAGGTGGTTTGGATGTGGTGCCTGGGGATATATGGTTTAGGGGTGAACCTTGTAGAGTAGGGTTTTCGGTTGGACTTGGTGATCCTGAGGGCCTTTTCCAACCTGAATGTGTGTGATTCTGTGGGTCCCGCACTTGGGTCACAACAACCCCAGGCAATGCTACAGGCTTGGGGCAGAGTGGCTGGAAAGTTGCCTGGTGGGAAAGGACCTGGGGGTGTTGGTTGACAACTGGCTGAACATGAGCCAGCAGTGTGCCCAGGTGGCCAAGAAGGCCAACAGCATCCTGGCCTGGATCAGGGGCAGTGTGGCCTGCAGCAGTAGGAAGTGATTGTGCCGCTGTACTGGGCACTGGTGAGGCCACACCTCGAATACCAGTCTCAGTTCTGGGGCCCCTCACTACAAGAAGGACATTGAGGTGCTGGAGCATGTCCAGAGAAGTGCAATAAAGCAGGTGAAGGGTCCAGAGAACAAGGCTTACGATGAGTGGCTGAGGGAACTGGGCTTGTTCTGTCTGGAGAAGAGGAGGCTGAGGGGAGACCTCCTTGCTCTCTACAACTACCTGAAAGGAGGCAGGAGTGAGGTGGGGCTTCCCTCTAGAATCAGGTAATAGGATGTGAGGAAATGGCCTGAAATTGTGCCAGGGGAGGGTTAGATTAGCTCTTAGGAAAAGTTTCTTTGTGGAAAGACTGGTCAAGCATTGACCAGGGAGGTGGTGGAGTCACTGTCCCTGGACATGTTCAAGAAACCCATGGCCATGGTGCTTGGGGATGTGGTTTAACAACCCTGGTGGTGTTAGGTTGGTGATTGGATTTGATGATCTTAGAGGTCTTTTTCAACCAAACCAATTCTGATTCTATGATTCTCTTTCTATAGCAGCAAGCCCACTGTTTCAGATGCTTTATGGGAGGGTCAAAGAGAATATCCTTTAAAATCTGTGTGTAATACTTATAAATACTTTGTACAGTAGCCCTCCAGCATCACTACCCTTAAAGGAGAATGTTAGGAATTTTCCAAATTCTGTAATATATCATGAAATGAACCTGATTATCTCTTCTGTGACAAATTACAGATTCAAGTGTTTCTAGCTGTCATAACAATGAACATTTATCATAGTTTGACTCATGAAAAATGATACTAATTACATGATACTATGAAAAATGCTTTAGTTAAATTATTAGTAATAGACAAAAGTGTTTTTTCTAGCCATGAAATTATAGTGATAGTCCTGATTTCTTTCAATGGAGAGGCAGTCAAAATAAATATTTCACCATCTAATTGCAGGTTTTGGTTATGATGACATAGGAAATACTTTGAATTGATTTTACTCAGTACATTATTGTGACAAACTCTGGCAAGGTTTGGACATTCTCCACACCACCTTGCTGCATGTCAGTCAGGTGGGATGGGGGTCTGAGCAACCTGATGTAGTTGAAGATATCTCTGCTCGTTGCAGGGAGGTTGGCCTTGATGTCCTCTGAAGCCCAACTATTCTGTAATTTTACAATTCTGTGACATAAATGGGACAAATGCAGTAGTAATTTCTCGCTCTCATGGCATTTAGGATCAATAAGTCTCCAAAGTTTTATTAATGAAGTAACATAGTACTCTTCTAAAGAATGATTAGGCAGAATTTATTGCACTATGATGGAAAAAGAAACACCTAATGCTGGTCCTCTGGCATGCAGCATGCCAGGGGAGACACAACACACTGGTGGATCTTGATGGCAGTTCATTATCTTAGGCTCGAGGTGAGGAGAAAGTTCTTCACAGAGTTGTTAGCTCTTGGAATGTGCTGCCCAGGGAGTTGGTGGAGTCACCGTCCCCTGGAGGTTTTCAAGGGGAGATTGGACGTGGCACTTGATGCCATGGTTTAGTAGTCATGAGGTCTTGGGTGACAGGTTGGACTTGATGATCTTTGAGGTCTCTTCCAACCTTATTGATTCTATGATCTATGTAACTGGAAAAGAAATTTTCTAAAGATAGCAGATATATTGCATTATGAGACTATTTCTCCTTTAATGTTCATTATTCTCAAGGATTAGGGCTGGGTTGGCCACTAAATGAGTGGCAGACCCTCTACAAAGGCCTTTTACTTTCTTCACCCACAATACAGCACCCAAGATTTTAGCAGTGACCTTGGTCTCCATAGGAGCAAGTGCATAGAAATTCTGGGCAGTAACTATAAGACTCAAGTGTTATCACTTTTAAAAGCAGACACTCTCTGCAAAAGTATACTGTTAACTTCAGAAAGTGCAGTCACTTAGAAGAGATGTGACTGAAAAGTAAAATTACAGAAGACAATTATTCAATAGACAATCAATAGTCATAGAATCATAGAAAGGTAGGTGCTGGAAGGGACCTCATCGAGGTCAACTCTGCTGACAAAGCAGGATCACCTAGGGCAGGCCACACAGGGATGTGTCCAGACAGGTTTGGAAAGCCTCCAGAGAAGGAGGATCCACAACCTCTCTGGGCAGCCTGCTCCAGTGCTCCAGCACCCTCAATGAAGAAATTTTTCTTCATGTTGATGTGGAACTTCCTGAGTTTTAATTTATATCTGTTGCCCCTTATCCTATCCCAGGGCACCACCGAAAGAGATTATAGCCATAAGGTTTTCTTTAGAACTCTGAATTATCTGAAAATATAATTTAATACCAACGGACCTGCCCCCTAATCATTCTCTTTCTAGTGTCCTTAACTTATGCTTTTTAATATAAATTTGCAGAGAGCCATTCTCACTCCCCATACTTTCCTTAAAAAGTGCCTTAGGCCTGAAAGAAGTTTTTCTTCAAATCTTTCTGATTATTATTAGGTGTCTTGCATAAATTGTGAGGACTGTTAGTGTTTAATGACAAGGAAATCATATAAGAAAAGGGACACTTAAGCAAATTCAAATCTAGTAAGATTTCAACTAACAGGCTCCGGTGAGACCTTCAACTGTGAGTAGCCTTAGACTCCAGGAGATCAAGACAGCTGTTCATAAATTTAGAATTTACAAGTTATAAATAAGTTAATAAATGCCTAGGGATACATGCCATTCCTACCTGAGTGATCACTGTGATGAGTGAGACGTAACAACACACCTTTAATGATCCAGTTTTCTGCTTGCTGCTCATCTGGCAGTTATATCTGACCCTGACATGTTGTCCCATGTTCCAGGGAACTAACCTGATTTCTATAGAAAAGGAGATGGATGGTCTGAAAAAAACCTTCACTTAAATACAAATTCTATCTTCTTGTCAGAATGTCAGTTCTGATCAGATGCCTCCTTCAGCCTTTATAATTTTTTATTCTTAGGTCCTACAAACACAAATTGGTAAATACTGCTTATATCTCAGTCCTTGAGCATGCATTATTCTGATTGATTGTTATAACAAGTTCAAGAGTATCTAAAAGGCAGAAGCAAGAGTAGCTAGAGGCTTGGCAGAAATGTGGCAAAAAGGCCTAACTCAGCATCATGTAGTTTTTGAAGCTTTACTCATGTTATGGGATATTGCTTCACTCTTGTGTATAACCATTTGCAGTTACTGTATAGATACTTCCAAAGCAAATGCATTCCTACTGATCAACAATCACATCCTACATTGTCCCCATTCCACACTCACACACCCCCTACCCACCTCCCCTTCTGTTTTCTAGTCCTGTTAGGTTTCAGATGTCATCATATGATAGGTATTATACCATCAAGAATATGCTCAGAGGAGACCCAGCTGGCTGGAGGCCTCTGAGTAAGGGCCATGCATGTTCCTGGCATGTGCTCTGCAGCATCAATCTCACAGTCTCTAAAAGGCAAAAAAAAATTCTAATTTATGTCTTATCAGTATGGGGAACTGTTCTCTAATGCTTCTCCAGTGACTCACCCAAAACAACTCTTTTTATCTGTCACTTCTATTGTGGATGTATTTTTATCCTTTCCACAAAAGTACTTATTTTAATGTACTGGCAGCCCAACACATTATTTTTATGAAGTTGTAATTTTAATAAGAACTAATTCTGGCAGAATAGTTGTGGTCAGTTGCCTGTGCCATCTTCAGATTTTTGGAGTAGTTTACAGATATTCGAGACTGAATGATCTCTAAAAACAATTAAACTCAGATAACTTCGATTTCAGGACTAAAGAGTATTCAACCCTAATGGAAAAGTGTTTCTTTAGAAGATGAATGCAGAGCTACTGCTCATTGCAGTGGGTGAGGTGAAACAACACGACTGATATTATTGAGAGGAATGCTAAAGAGCTTTTAAAAAGAAGAATTACATTGCCTGATACTTGCAAATTTTACATCATCTGCTAAAATCTAGCTTGAATTAGTTTAGACATTGAAAACTTCTAGACTATGCTCAGTACCTGCAAAATGCAGATTGCAGCAACCAGAAGGCCTTACACTGCTTTTCACCATCATTAAGAACTTTTCCATTTTTGTCCCATATGCATTTTTTAATTAAGGCTTATAGAATCATAGAATTGTTAGGGTTGGAAGGGACCTCAAGGATCATCAAGTTCCAAACCCCCTACCATGGGCAGGGACTCCTCACACTAGATCAGGTTACCCAGAGCCACGTCCAGCCCGGCCTTAAAAACCTCCAGGGAAGAGGCTTCTACCACCTCCCTGGGCAACCTGTTCTGGTGTCTCACCACTCCCATGGGGAAGAACTTCTTCCTAACATCCAATCTGAATCTACCCATTTCTATTCTTGTTCCATCCCTCACACTCCTATCACTCCTTGACACCCTAAAAATTCCCTCCTCAGCTTTCTGGTAGCCCCCTTAAGATATTGGAAGTCTCCTCAGAGCTTTCTGTTCTCCAGACTGAACAGCCCCAACTCCCTTATTCTCTTATTGCCTTCACCTAATCAATGGGTAGAATTCCAAACTTTTTTAACTTCTGCTTGCCATACCATTATCACATTTACTTTATTTAGAGGGAGATAGAGGAAGAATTTATTTGTCAGTAATTTGCATTCCAACTATTTTCTTAATAACCCCATCATTTTTGTGTATTCTCTGACATTTATGTTCTGGCAGTGTTAATTAAAGAAGGTTGAATAAGATTCAGAAAATCAAACTGTGTTAAGAAAAATTAAGAAAGTGGTAGAATACAAAAGAGGGAACATCATTATATCAGCATGAATACCATCTTGTGAAATCTGATTCCTGTCACATCATTGAAGGCTTAAGAGGGTGAGGGATGGCAGGAGTGGTCAAAAGCCCAGAGAAGTTTCATGAGTACAGTAGAATTTCTCATTCCTTAAAGGAGAGTACAAGGCAGGAGTGACAGAGGTCTGTGAAATCACAAAGAGAGGATAACAGCCATTCCTTGCCTTCTAAAGCACAAGAATTAGGGATGTCAAACTTGGTGAGATGGCTGAAAACAAAATTGCATGCACGCAAACTGTAAGAAATGACGTGCTCTAAAGGCAACTTGAGAAATTCATTTGAGAAAGAGCAGCTGGGGGAAAGACAAAACACAGCCAGCACCTTTTGGTTATGATATGTGGGTCTTCAAAGGATTGTAGGAGAAGTAATCTTACATGCTTGTCCTGCTCTTGGATTAGTCTTTTTCTAGGACAGTCAACATTGGCTGCCCTTGTGGACAGAATATTGGGTGACATAAAGTATGACCCAGTGTCTGTTCTTATGTTTCTTATGTTTTGTATATCAATTTTAAATGTTTTTTTATGTATCTGAATTTGGGAGCAGAGCAGGGTTTCACTTTAGCATTCAATGACAGTTTTAAAGCTGCAGTATTTCTTCCTGGGCTCCTCTAGGCAGATTTATTAGGGCTGTGGCATTCTGACTTACTCTTAGATAAGCTTTTCTGTGCAAAGATTAAACTGAAGTTTGCTGTTTTGATCATTGCTTTAGTAAATAGATTTTTGCCTCTGTCTTTTCACAGCAGACTTAAATGTACAAGGTAGATTTTTTTTTTTCAAGGTAGGAAGGAATCTTCCTCTTGTCCTGCAGTTTCTCTTTAGCCATGAAGTAGAATTTTGAAGTTGAACTCCTGTTGCTGCCTTCTCAATCATAGCCTTTGGGAGGCCTCGAATTATTATCACATTATGAACTCATAAAAACTGGGTCACAAAACAATGAACAGGAAAGCTGATTTACCTAAAAAAGGGATTCTAGATAAACTGCAACCACAGTTTAACTTGACTAATATGAGCTGTTCTTGTTGAAAAAATTGTTACTCTACATCCTGCTCTCATCATCACATTCTTCAACCATTTTCTGAGTAGTGCTATGACAATATCTGGCTGACAGGCTGCTTTCTGTCCCTTTGCTTTTTATTGTATCATATCTGATTTATGTGCACTCTTTGACTTTCCCAGGAATCCATATCATAGAATCAATGAGGTTGGAAAAGACCTCAGAGATCATTAAGTCCAACCTATCATCCAACACTATCTAATCAACTAAGCCATGGCACCAAGCACCCCATCCAGTCTCTTCCTAAACACCTCTGGTGACGGTGATGATGATGATAATTCACTGCATGCATCACTGTTAAAGGATCTTGCACCATTATTGCTGTTCACTGAAATATGGAGCAGTAATTAATGCACAAGCTGAGATTGTGCCATCAAAATGTAGATGCCATATCTTTAGGTTTTTTATATATAATATAAAAATATTGTGACATCATCTGCAAAGAGAAAGTCATTGTAGTGGTTAATGTAATGATCACTTGCACAAAATGGCATTAAAAAACATGAAGAGGCATCCCTTAAGTTCCTACCTGGCAAAGAAGGTATGGGTAGGCTAGTTGTGTTAGAGCTTTTGCTAAATGCACATTTTGATGAATAAAGGCATTTCTGTAACTAAATGGGAACTGTCTTACAGAAAAGAAAGGAGAAAGGAATGTTTTCTTCTGCTATGCAAGTAACTCTTTCAGCAGAATGTGGTATTTAATTAGCTGAATTTTGAGTTCTGATAGCCAGAGTTATTGAACCTGTTTCTTTTCCTGTGTCCTCTGAGAAATCTCTCTTACCTACTTAAATTTTTTGCATTTCAGGAATCTTATTCAAAGAAGAGAGGTTATGCACTGGAAGCAATACCTTCTGTACCTCTGGATGCAGTTCTTGCAGAAAATAACAGCAGCCTTTGTGATTCCATAGATATAGCAGTGACCAAAAAGCCTTGTTCCCTGGAGATAGCAAGAGTTCCCACTTCAAGACCAGGTAAATCACAAAATGATCCTTTACATATTCTTTGGTGTAAGTGTAATGATCTAGAAGATCTAGAATTACATATAAAAGGTATGGGTTTATAGTTTTAAGAACAGGGGACTCTGTTTACCTAGCAGAGCATCATTATAGTCTTCCGTTAGTTACCATGAGAGCTTAATATGAGAATAAAGATTAGAAGCAAAATGCTGTAGGAGGGAAAACAAAGCAGAGGCTTAAATAATATCCTAGATAAATATAAGACATGCAAAAAGTCAAACTAGAAATCTAATTTCTTTAAGACTAGCCTTTTGCACTGGTCTATTTACCCACCTCTTTGTGGTTTTAATTAAGTGCTTAGCAACAAGGTTAGACAACTAATCCATAATTTAAAGTACTCTATATTTTCATGGTAAAGAAAGGAAAATCTACCCTTTAAAAAATTAAATAAATAGAATCAGTGAATGAGAATCAGGAGAAATATTGACAGTTTGGCAGCCTGCTGTTTGTGTTACACAGGTTGTAACAGCAATAAGTCACAATATCTCAAAACCGGGGCTGAATCAGATGAATGATATTATGCGTGAGGACTCTCTTTATGTTCTCCAAAATTATATGCTCTCTTCCATTACCCTTGTTTGAACTCTTCATTAGTCACCACCTGGTAGAGGAATTTCAGAATATGATTCTGCTGTAAGTAATTAGACTGAGAGTCTGATTTGACAAATGACAGTTTTCAGCGGCTCAGACCTATTTGAAACGGACAATTGACTTTTTTGACCTGTGCTATCTTGATTGTGAGTCATGACTTGGAAACCACACAAGAATGACAGATGATTGTTGACTAATGCCATGTTACCTATCTCGTCTGTGTAAGGGGAAGCACCTTCTTGATTTCACAGCTGAACTAGTATTGGAAGGCATAGCATATATAGATGAAATACATCTGTGGAGGCTGCAAGGTGTGCTGGACTGGATCATAATTCCCACTTCTCCATAAAATTTAGGCTAAAGAAGACTTGAGGGACAGTGATCTAAGAGATGGCACAGAATAGGATAACATATTTATGAAACAGTTGCACATGGACCAGAAGCTGACTCAAACATCAGCACAGCTACTTGTGTGGCTGGAGGTTTATTTTGTTGATTTTTTTTAAATTTTGGCTCTGATAATCTAAAAAGTTAGCAGACTATGCAGGATAATATTACAGGTTGTCATTCAGTAAAGGAAGAAAATGCCAAATTAACCTTGGTTTTTGGACTTCTACTTGATTAATCACCATAAACATCCTTACTGCAATGGGAAGACTGCCATACCCCTACCCAATAAATCAGCTGAGGCAGTTCATTATCTGCCTCCACAGCAGTGGGACTTAACTCCAAAGCTTTCCATTGTAATTAGTTGGTTGGTTGTTTTTTTAAAGATAGACTTTATGGTAGTTAAAATACCAGGCTTTGAAAGTGTGCTGTCTGCTGAACATAAGCATTTCTTCTTAAGCATAGCAAGTCCACAAAGCTCAGTTTGAAAAACAGATGCTAAGAAGGACATTTCTGGGGGCTTAATCTGGAACTGTGCTTGTGTATGGTTAAACATGATGTGTATCAGAGACCCAGAGAATAACCAAGGAAGCTGCAAGGACATTCAAGGGGAATCCCATCATCTTTATAAGATCTAACAAGGTCAATGAGTTGACAATGCAAATGTACTGTAATTCCTTCTGTCTTGGCTTTCCATATGCCACGACGATGTTTTCCTTGGCATTATACTGCAAAGAACATTTGGCTGTTTGGATAAGCAGATTCCAAAATGTGATTTTATTTTAAGCTATAAATGTAGTAGTTAGATAACTGGCCTGGCTTGTAAGCCATAGCTGTAATCATGGTGGCTGTTATCTTATACTGCAAATGGCCCAAATGAAGTCAACCATACCACTCCTAAGGTACTTAACACCATGCATTATTGTACGCGAATGTCAGCCTGCCACTTCATATAGACTGATTGCTTGAATAAGTTATGTGTGATTACAGAGATCGTGCACTTAGAACAAATGTCTGCTTTGCATGCCTTTTCCCCTGAATTTCCCTGGGTTTGTATCACAGAGACACCCTGACTTTAGGAATACTGCTTCAAATTGCTGGACTATGTCATGTGTAGAAATATTTTCAGAGCATGAGGCAGCACTTTGAACATAAAATTGCATCTGTCAGTCTTCTTTCCCTAGGTGGTAGGACACTCTGATCAACTCTCCCTGCTGTCTGGGGCATTACTACCTCTTGGCAGCAGAAATGAGGCTGACTGTACTCAGTGATTGAAAATTTTCCTTTCCTGTCTAGAAAGGCAAGGTCATTCTTGCTGGCCTTTCTAGCTGTAGAGATGCATGTTGTAAATATTATCTGCCCTGCCAGTAAACTCCTGACAGGCTGGCAATAGTCACTTTGCCAGTCACCATTCTCTGATCTAGTAGGTAAAAAAAAACACCAACCAACCAACCAAAGCCAGCCCAGACTGCTCTGTAGTTCTCCATATGATTTTTAATTTCCTGGATCTTGTTATTGAAATAGTAGAGGATAAAAAACTCTCCATGCACCAAACAGTAAATGATTGTTAGATGTAAGGGAGAAAAACGGAGCAGAAAGGAAATAAAAGTAGTCATGAAGTTTATTACTTCCACTTCTGAAATTCTGTGCTGTGTGGGGTTTGTGGCTATTTGCAAAAACTTGGAGTAGAATAGAATAGAATAGACCAGACCAGGTTGGAAGAGACCTTCAAGATCATCACGTCCAACCTATTATCCAACACCACCTAATCAACTAAACCATGCAACCAAGCACCCTATCAAGTCTCGTCCTGAATACCTCCAATGATGGTGACTCCACCACCTCCCCGGGCAGCCCATTCTAATGGACAATCACTCTTATTAGTTAAAGCAACTGCTTGATCTAAGACTGAAAAAGACTGCATGTATGTCCAAGTTGAGGTCAAGCTGTTTGTTTCTACCCTAGATTAATAGGACAAGGTTGGCAGAGTGTGTTAACATCTCTGTCTCAGTATCTCTGCTTTTAAACTAACAGTTAAGACTCTGAAATACTGCACTGAGACCATAATTTTTTTTTGTTCCTGCTAGGTAAAATATAAATTTGGATTTGAATTTCATAAACCAAGCTCAAAAAATTAATTTCATAAAGGAATTGATTCATCAATCTTACTTATCATTCTGCAGTGTCCTTATTCCTTAGATTAGATATTTCTAGCAGTAATTTTAATTGTTAGGCAGCCTTTCAATTAAAAAAAAATAATTATGTGGCATATTTAACCTTGCAAAAGAACCATAAAATTTTATTAGTCCATAAGACATGCATTATTTTTATTACCCTTTTGATCTTAAGGATGTAATTACATTTTGTGATCTATAGGTACAAGTCATCTTGGAGAAGGTGTAAACTTCTAATAAATGGCTAAAGCTCAAGGCACTGGATAGCTTTAATGCTAAAATGGGCATTTCCAAGTATCTTCATGAATTTAGTGTGGTTTTGATCAGTTATCTAGCATCTAAAATACTGGTAGCAGAACTTAAAGTGAAGAACCATGCTGTGTTTAGACCTGTGAAGACCCTTAACTGGCAACCTTGGTTGCTTGGACATTTTGTACCATACTCCATTCCTGCACACAGAGTAGAAATTGAACAAAATTGGACAAAATCTAAACAGCACTACAGGAGAAATGTTAATAAATACATAGGGTTTTTTTCATTGGAGTTAAGTGTATGTCCATAGCCACTAGAGAGATTGTATCTCTTTCAGTCTGCCTCTCTAGTTTCTGCTGCAGAAAGTCCCTAGGAGTGAGACCAGGTGGCAATCTGCACCTTAGATGGCCAGCACTACTTAATATATTTTAGGGCCACTGAGTATCATTAGGAATTAGAGAGAACTTTTATTATTTTTTTTTCAATTGTGTTGGGGTTTTTTAATGAACAACTTGGTGGGGGAAAAAAAATTCTCCTTTGGGAAAGCTGATCTGTCCCTGAAGATTAATCAAGGGTTTAATACAGCCTCTCAATAACAGGAAAAGACATTGCCGTCTGTAAACCATGTGAAAGTCATGCTTGGATAAGGAAGTTCTAGTTAAAAGACCTATTTTTACCAGTTCTGTTAGCTTAGAGTGGCTGCAGTTTGAGGAAAGGCTTGGTGAGCCATCGTCAGCTGTAGCAATGCAGAACTCAGTGCTCTCTGCAAATTCAGCTGAGAAATTAGATAAATACTTAGGGACTTCACTGATGCTCAGCTCTCAGCCACTGCATAGTCAGCAATTCCCAAGACAGTAGTTTTAAAGATAGCCAGGAGGGAGTTGGTCTCCTCTCTCAGGCAACCAGCACCAGAACAAGAGGACACAGTCTCAAGCTGCACCAGGGGAAGTTTAAGCTTGAGGTGAGGAGAAAGTTCTTCTCAGAGAGAGTTGTTCACCATTGGAATGGGCTGCTCAGGAAGTTGGTGGAGTCACCATCCCTGGAGGTGTTCAAGAGGGGATTGGACGTGGCACTTGCTGCCATGGTCTAGTCATGAGGTCTGTGGTGACAGGTTGGACTTGGTGATCTTTGAGGTCTCTTCCAACCTTGGTGATACTGTGATACCCAGTTACATCCAAGACATGGATTTTATCAAGGGAGTAAAACCATCCTCTACTATGTGGTGTGTTGCCCCTAAGCAAAGGACAAAGACAAGGCAAGGAGCTGAAACATAAAGGGAGAGATATTCTGGTTAGCTATCTTACTTCTCAGTACTAGTATTTATTAATTGCGATTAGTATATTTTCTTTTCATTATTATACTGTTCTTACTTTTCATTATTAAACTGCTCAATGCTTAGAAAGAGTGATTGCCCATTGGAATGGTCTGCCAAGGGAGGTGGTGGAGTCACCATCACTGGAGGTGTTTAGGAAGAGACTGAATGGGGTGCTTGGTGCCACGGTTTACTTGATTAGGTAGTTTCGGAGGATAGGTTGGACTCAATGATCTCAGAGGTCATTTCCAACCTGGTTATCCTATCCTATCCTATCCTATCCTATCCTATCCTATCCTATCCTATCCTATCCTATCCTATCCTATCCTATCCTATCCTCTCAACCCAGGAGTTTCTTTCCCCCTGGTTCTCCTCCTCATCACACTGTGGAGGGGAAGGAGTAAGCCAGTGGCTGTGTGGTGCTTAGATGCTGCCTGTGGTTAAACTATAAGAGATGGATAAAACTGTTCCTTTGTTTTTCAGTTGAGTAGTCTGGACAGAAATGTAAAGCAATATATACAGTGGATACTTCTCATGCTCATGCTGGAACCATTCATTATTAATTTCTCTAAATTACATCAGTGGCAAACGTAGACCACTTTAATTAATTTTAATAACCCAAATGTATTCTAAAAGTGAATGTCAAATTAACCATGCTTGTATTAAACAAACTTACAATTTCATTTACAAACCACATTAACAAGATCCAGTTTTTTTTTCTGAAGTAATGCCAATTTGCCTGACCTGTGTCCCTTTCATTTGTTATTGATGGTGATCCGTATCAGCTTTTCCATTATTCCTGGTGGCAGAATGAAAGCCTATAACTTGCAAAGGTTACTTCATTAGCTGTCTTTTAGTCTTCTAAAACCTTAAAAATATTCCTAGTGCTATTAAGAAATAGCACCCTTTGTTGAGATAAGATCTTGCCAGATCTTTAAAAACCCTTTAATACAAATTGCATGGATCTGCTGATCAAAATTACCTGGTTTTAGTAAGTCTCATTGAACCTTCTCTTTTGATATTTTCATATGAGTTTCTGTTTCACATTTAGGGAAAACATTTCACATCCCTGTTGTTTTCTAATGTTATTGCTAGAGTAATGTACCATAATTTGGTTTCTTCCATTGTCCATTTACCCTACTCCTTTACGTCCTTGATGCAGCAAAGGTCTTGTCGAGAAACAGTATTATAATCATAATTAAAGATTACTTCAGAATGCACATGCACAAGAAGTTGAATTGAGGTAGCACGAGCCACATCAAATCTTACATTCCACAGCTCTAATGTACTTTCCTTTGCAACCTTATCATCCCTCTAAGAGGTTTTTAGTATATAATTAAAGATAATTGCTCCCCATCATATGCTCCTCTGATAACATCCTTTGAAATGTTATTCTTAAAAATACTCTGTCATTTCTGAAGTTAGAGCACACAGGGAAGACTGATACCACGTGGCCAGTTCATTATGAAAATACCTGCAGGTCTCCACCCATCTAGTATGTTCCAGTAAATATGTTAATGTTCTTAAAGTAATTCCACTTTCCAAAGGGACTAGCTCACATTTTCTCTGCAACGTGAGAGAAAAAGCTGCTGCTTGACATATGTTAAACATTCTCTGGTGATTCACTAATGTTTATTATTCTTCATTAAAGTACAGTTGGAAAAAAAAATAGCTTTTGTGGGGTTTTTGGGGCTTATTTTGCAAATAAATGCTCATTAAAGTGCATGCATTCTGACCAACACTCGGTTTCATCCATCCTGGTGTGATTACCATCTAGAATGATCTCATTATACACTTGACTGCATGCTGTCAGACAAAATCCCTTTTTCAAATGAAGACAACAATTTTAAGGAACATAATTATTTGCAGGTATTTTGCATTTTAAAGCCCACATGCAAATATTATTTAGCAGGATTTGAATTTTTCTTTGTTAAATGACTATTTCTTCCAGCATCCTTTGCAAGTGCTTTTGAGTCAGGGATGAAATATGAGCCAGAAATGTGCCCTTGTGGCCAAGAAGGCCAGTGGCATCCTGGGGTGTATTAGAAGGGGTGGGGTTAGTAAGAAGAGAAAGGTTCTTCTGCCCATCTACTCTGCCCTGGTGAGGCCACATCTAGAATATTGTGTCCAGTTCTGGGCCCCTCAGTTCAAGAAGGACCTCGGGGAACTGCTTGGAAGAGTCCAGCACAGGGCGACAAAGATGATGAAGGGAGCGGAATATCTCCCTTATGAGGAAAGGCTGATGGAGCTGGGGCTCTTTAGCTTGGGGAAGAGGAGCCTGAGGGGTCACCTCATTCGTGTTTATAGAAATGTGAAGGGCAGTGTTGGGAGGACAGAGCCAGGCTCTGCTCAGTGATGTCCAGCGACAGAACAAGGGGCAATGGGTGCAAGCTGAAGCAGAGGAGGTTCCACATGAACATAAGGAAAAACTTTTTCACTGTGAGGGTGTCAGAGCCCTGGAACAGGCTGCCTAGAGCAGTTGTGAAATCTCCTTCTCGGTGGATGTTTGTGGTGGGGTGAGAAAGTTCCCTCCCCACACACAGGGAAAGAAACCACAGCTAGCTCAGTCGGAAAAAAAGCAGATGAAAGCTATATTTACAAGCATAAATGGAATGCAATGAATATATACACAAATATACAATATTTACAATATATACAGGAAAATACAACAATGAACACAATGCAGAAAAACCTTTTCCCTCCTGCCGGCCAGGGGGGTTCCCTGAACCCCCCTCTCTCCCTCCCCACCTCCCCTTTTTCCCAAAAAGGGTTAGAGAGAGAGAGAGAAAGGCAATTAAGAAGGAAAAAGTCTGTTAGCTAAAAAGCACATGCAAAATTAGTTCTTATCTGGTTAGCTGTTACTCAAGGCCGTTCCTGCTTCAGCAAGAGAGAAAGCACAGACTGCACCCAGCCTGCACCCAGACCAGACACAGACTGAACCAACAGAACCCAAACTCCAAACTGCCCCCCCATAAGCACCAATGAAATTCGTTTAGACTATCTTGTTTTTGTTCAAATATCAAAAACATTCAGCCAGAGTGTTCAGCAACTGTCTCTTTCTTAAAGGCATAGCATCAACCGGTCACAATCCACCTCTTCTAAACAATTTCATTGGCTGTTCATACTGTCCATCCAATCTAAAACAATATCTACAATTTGTAAGTGAAGTTCATAGTCCATTCCGGCTATCCTCCGGTGTAGATGATTCAGAAGTCCAAGAAACAGGAAAAATGGAAAACAGTTTGTCTCTTCGCAGATGAAGCGAAGAAAAGGGAAACAGGGAAACAGGGAAACAGGGACTCAGGGACTCTCAGTTGACTCAGGGCTCTCAGGGTTCTCAGGGTTCGTGCACCGTGGATTCCTCAAGGATTCTTCCTTTGGGCGCGATGTAGCTGTACAACACTCTGAAATTAAACTCTTTCAGCTAAGGTTAGATTTCTTTGTGGAATACACTGAATTTCACCATTCTCTTGCATTACCCAATAAGTGTGACCCGGACCTTCAGCTGAAACCACCCCTCGGACAGGTTTAGCCTCTCCTGAGGGAGAAAATACCCAAACAGTTTTACCCAACAGATTCTTTTCTCTAACAACAGGAACTCTATCACCTTCTACTTTCTGCAGCAGATCTGAGTGTGCCGGTCCAGCTCGATTCACTGAACCTCTACTATTCACCAGCCAGGTTGCTTGTGCTAAATGCTTTTCCCAGTTTTTCAAAGATCCACCCCCCATGGCTTTAAGAGTGGTCTTCAGCAAACCGTTGTAGCGTTCAATCTTCCCTGCAGCTGGTGCATAGTAGGGGATGTGGAATATCCACTCAATGCCGTGCTCTTTGGCCCAGCTCTTTACAAGGTTGTTTTTGAAATGAGTTCCGTTGTCTGACTCAATTCTCTCTGGAGTTCCGTGTCTCCACAGGATTTGTCTCTCCAGACCAAGAATGGTGTTGCGTGCAGTTGCATGTGGAACTGGATAAGTTTCTAACCATCCAGTGTTTGCCTCTACCATAGTAAGCACATACTGCTTACCAGAACGAGAACGTGGTAGAGTGATGTAGTCAATCTGCCAAGCTTCACCATACTTGTACTTGGACCATCTGTCACCATACCATAAGGGCTTAAGTCGCTTTGCCTGCTTAATAGCAGCACAAATGTCACAGTCATGGATGACTTGTGTGATAGCATCCATGGAAATGTCTATGGATCTGTCACGAGCCCACTGGTAGGTTGCATCTCTGCCTTGATGTCCTGACGAATCGTGAGCCCACCGAGCTAAGAATAACTCACCTCGGTGTTTCCAGTCGAGATCAAGATCAGAGTCCATGTCTACTTGAGAAACTCTTGCAGCTAGATCTGCCTGATGGTTGTGTTGCTGCTCCTCAGTAGCTTTGCTCTTAGGGATGTGAGCATCAATGTGTCTCACCTTCACTGGAATTCTCTCGATTCGATCAGCAATGTCCTGCCACAGGTCAGCTGCCCAAATAGGCTTTCCTTTTCTCTGCCAACCACTCTTTTTCCAGTTCTTTAGCCAACCCCACAGAGCATTGGCTACCATCCATGAGTCGGTGTAGAGATAAAGCTTTGGCCACCTCTCACGTTCAGCTACGTCGAGAGCTAGCTGGACAGCTTTTACCTCTGCAAACTGACTGGATTCTCCTTCTCCATCCTTTGCCTCTGCAACTTGGCGTGTTGGACTCCACACTGCAGACTTCCACCTTCGCTTGTTCCCGACCAGACGACAGGAACCGTCTGTGAACAAAGCATATTTCTTTTCATCATCAGAAAGGTCATTGTAAGGAGGAGCTTCCTCAGCACGAGTTACTCTCTCCTCTGGAGGTTTAGTACAGTTGGTACCTTCAGGCCAACTTGAGATCACCTCCACCAGACCAGGTCTTTCAAGATTTCCCATTCGAGCTCTCTGTGTTATCAGAGCCATCCACTTAGACCAGGTGGAATCTGTTGCATGATGTGGTGTGGAACCTTTGCCTTTGAACATCCAATTCAACACTGGTAATCTGGGAGCTAAGAGAAGTTGTGACTCAGTTCCAATCACTTCAGAAGCTGCTTTTACTCCTTCATAGGCAGCTAGGATCTCTTTCTCTGTTGGAGTATAATTAGCCTCTGAACCTCTGTAACCTCTACTCCAGAAACCAAGAGGTCGTCACGTGTCTCACCTGGAGCTCTTTGCCACAAGCACCAGGTTGGACCATTGTCACTTGCAGCCGTGTACAAAATGTTCTTAATGTCTGGACCATCTCGGACAGGTCCCAGACCCATTGCTTGAACCACCTCTTGCTTTATCTGGTCAAAGGCTGCTTGTTGTTCAGGTCCCCAGTGGAAATTGTTTCTCTTTCGAGTCACATCATACAGAGGTTTCACAATCTGACTGTATCCAGGAATGTGCAGTCTCCAAAATCCCACTATCCCCAAGAAACGTAGAGTTTCTTGCTTGTTCATGGGATTTGCCATGGTAGAGACTCTATTTACCACATCCACTGGAATGTGTCGGCGTCCATCCTGCCACCGCACTCCCAGAAACTGGATCTCTCTGGTAGGTCCTTTCACCTTGTCTCGCTTGATGGCAAAACCTGCATTCAGAAGAATGTCAATGACTTTGTTACCTTTCTCGAAGACTTCCTCAGCAGTTTTACCCCAGACGATGATATCGTCGATGAACTGGATGTGTTCTGGAGCACCACCTTTCTCCAGAGCATCGTGGATCACCGCATGACAGATGCTGGAGCTGTGGATCCAGCCCATTGGCAATCTGTTGAAAGTGTACTGGATTCCTCTCCAGGTGAAAGCAAACTGAGGCCTGCATTCCTCTGCTATGGGAATAGAGAAGAAGGCATTAGCAATGTCTATGGTAGCATACCATTTGGCCTCTTTGGATTCCAGCTCATACTGGAGTTCCATCATGTCTGGTACTGCTGCACTCATAGGTGGAGTTACTTCATTCAGGGCTCGGTAATCGACTGTCAGACGCCAGTCTCCATTCTGCTTTTGCACAGGCCACACTGGACTGTTGAAAGGGGAATGAGTTTTGCTGATGACTTTCTGACTCTCCAACTGACGAATCAGATTCTGAATGGGCAACAAAGAGTCACGGTTGGTTCTGTATTGTCTGTGATGCACAGTCTGAGAAGCAACCGGCAATTTAATGTCCTGAATCTTGTGTTGTCCCACAACTGCAGATTCATCAGAAAGATCAGGTCTAACAGACAACTTCAACTTTTGTCCATCAATTTCTACAGATGCTACTCCAAAAGCCCATTTGTAACCTTTAGGGTCTTTGAAACGCCCTTCTCTCAGAAAATCAATTCCCAGAATACAAGGTGCGTCAGGTTCGGTCACAACTGTATGCTTCCTCCACTGTTTACCAGTTAAACTTATATCAACCTCCACCTTAGTTAACTCTTGAGATCCACCAGTGACTCCCAGAATAGTTATAGCTTCTGATCCCTGATAATTTGATGGCATTATGGTGCACTGAGCCCCTGTGTCAACCAAGGCCCTGTACTTCTGAAATTGTGAAGTGCCAGGCCACTGGATGTACACATCCCAATAGATTCTATTATCTCTGTTACCCCTCTCCTCCCCCTGGCGGGAGGCAGGGCACCCCTAGTTATGGGGAACATGCCCACATGTGCAATGAGCACAGTGTGCAGTGTTAGAACTGGAGCCACTGTTGGAGCTACTAGAGTTGTCCTGGGGAACTGTGGAAGTAACAGCTACCCTTCTGGTATTGCTACCTCGGGTTCTGCCACTTTGCAGTTCCCTCAGCCTCCTGAGAAGATTAGCAGTTGGTTGACCATCCCATCTGTTCATGTTCTCACCAAACTGATCACGCAGAGTTATCCAAATACTTCCACGTGACTGCCTTGGTGGTCTGTTTTGGTTGGATCGGTTTTGGAATGACCTGTTTTGGAATGACCTGTTTTGGAATGACATCCTTGGAGGACGCCTATTCCTCACAGAGGAAACTTGTATCCATCCGGAGGAAGAATTGGAATTATCTCTCTGTGCCAATTGGGAGATAGAATTTACAATTTCATCCTTCATCTCTTTCATGCAATTCTTTATCTCACCAGACAGAGTTTCAATGGCTGAAACCAAAGAAACACGTGTCATGCTATCCTCCAATTGTCTCATCTGATCAGTGAATTGGCCAACCGTAGGAGAAGCTCCGCCATAATTTCTTGCCACAATTCTGCTTGCCAGAATATTTGCATAATTAGGAGGAGCAAGTTTGATGAGCTTTTTAGCAAGACCAGTTCCTACAGGAATTTCATCAGGATTCAGAGTCTCATGGTCACCATAGAGTACCTCTCTAACAGCAAATTCTCTCAGACGCTTAATTCCTTCCTCTATGGTAGTCCAGGGCTTAGGATTCCATGGGAGATCATCTCGGGAAGGATATCTCATGAGGGTTGCCATTAAAAGGCGTATCCACAGAGTAACCTTACCGAGAGTCCTGCCTAGATGTCTATCTATTCCATTATCCTTTGAGAGAGTTCCTAGTTGAGCTGCTGACTTGTCTCCAACCATTAGAGCTGGAGCACCTGTATCGTAGCATCTACCAAGCCAAGCTAGGATTGGCTCCTTATCTGCTCTGATATAATCTTTACGCACATTCCTTATCTCTTCCCTTGGTGAAGAACAGTCCAAAATATCATCTGACTCCTCCTCTTCCTCCTCTTCCTGAACTTGTTGCCCCATTAATCTCATTGTCACTCTCCTAAGAATCTCTTTAAGGTCAGGAGTACCACCTCTTGTTGTCCTGCTATCAGCAATTTGCCCTGCATTTCCATCCAGTGATCTTCTCAATATCTCAGCTATATCTTTAAGACAGATCTTCTCCTCTCCTCAGCAGGGTCTCTAAAGCAGAAGGTCCCTCACCAGGATCAGCATCTGAATCAGCTTTGGTCTTTCCACCTCTCGTCTTTAAAACAGCTACCTGCTGAACTGGAGCTGTGTTTGAATTTACAGCTGGCTTAACAGAAGCTGACAGGTTTTGAGACGGATCAGCTGCTGTGGAGGACACTTCCGGTCCTGCTGAAGAAGAAGGAGGAACTGGCTGTGCCTTGCTAATGGCTGCCGAGGACGGGGGAGCCGCCATGTTAGGCGCTGCCGCTGCCGCTGCAGCTGGCTGATTGCCAGAACCACCAACAGCACCGTTCAGAGCAGCCTTTCCGATGGAAGTTTTAGCTTTCTTTTTAACTGATACAGATCCTCCATTCTCCTCATCACTAGATATTTCTGGGGTCGAGTTAGAGCTGTTCCTTCTCCTCTTGGGTCTACGCCTAATTACAAAACAGGCCCTAGACACTTTCCGCTCCCGGTACAGCGTATATAACAAGTACGCATTGCTTATCACCAACAGCAGGATTGCACACATAAAATAAATCACCTTCGGATCCCAGCCATCACTTAAAACTACTCTTTCACCATCTGGGTGAATTTCTTTGTGACCTACTCCAGGTGATCCTACTCTGGCAGGGGGGTTGGACTCCGTGACCTTTTGAAGTTCCTTCCAACCCCTAACATTCTGTGATTCTGTGAAATATAGAAGACTGGATGCAACATATTCCATTGTAGAAAGTAATGCCTGTGCTTCAAAATGCTGCTGAGATTGTTTTATAATTGAGCAGATGTAAGTGATATTACCTTTTGTAAGTAGCAATAATTCAGTAGACAGATGAGGAATAAAACTGCTATAAAAGCCCCATTAAATTGCTAATATGATGGGTAACAGGAAAACTTCATCTAACCATTAATTTGTTTACATTTTACATGCACCTGCTGTATTCTGGAGGAATATAAGCTTGTGTAATGAGCACAGCACTCTATGGGATTGGCATTCAAAGCCAGGCTGGACAGCGCCTTGAGGAACCTGATTTAGTGTGAGGTGTCCCTGCCCATGGTAGGGGGGGGTTGGAACTAGATGATCTTGAAGATCCCTTCCAACTCAATCCATTCTATGACTTAGCTAATACTATATATCTCCTGGTGCACCTGCAAATTTTCTAGAAACCTTAAACTGAATTTTCTACATTCGGTTGATTTTTTTTTTCAGGTTGAATCTTACTCCATATTAGCAGTTAGGAGGAACCAGTCATCTTGACTTTATACTTTTTATTCTTATTGTCTTCTTTTGCATTAAGATGAAGCTGAGTCCTAAAATTTGAGAGCTCTGATGCTCAAGAGTTAGTGTTTCACTCGACTTGCATCTATAATGCAAAAAATTTAAAGTACTACAAAAAACCCCTGAAGTGGCTTTCATAAGCTCTGGAAATGCAATGTAGGTATGTCTTGAAGCCCACAAAGAACTCAGCTATCTTTTGTGGAAGATGAATTTCTTCACTATTTAGTCTCTCAATTTTAGATGATGATGTTCAACTCTGAATGACTAATGGTCAGACATTTCCATATACATACCTTAGGATCAAGTAGACATTCTCAGCTGTTTGAGAAAGCTTTGATATTAACAGTGCTCCTCATCCCTCTTGTTCCTTGCACAGTTTTTTTTCCAGGCTTTTTTCATATTTTGTATTAAAAGTTGTAGGTTTAATACAGTTTATTGGGGAGTGTTTTTTGATTTGGTATAGATGTTGAACAGGTGTGTAGCCTACAGATGCCTTAAAGCATAGTTTTTATTATGTGATGCAGGTATTAAATTTTGATGGCTTGGGCAATTCCTTTCTATTGGTATGTCTCATATCAGGGCACTTATCTGGGATGTGGGGGATCAAGGTGAAAGCTCTAAGTATCAGGCTATAATGTGAGTGTCTATATCTGTCTCATAGCACATGAGAACCCTATACAGAGTTGTCCCAATGTTTCACATTCTATCTGCATCCCAGCTCCTTGACGGACCAAGAAATGTGAACTCTATCCCTTCCTGGTGCTGTCAGTATAGGGTTGAGCTCCAGAAGGACCAAATGATAGAAAGATCAGCTTTTCAGGATACCTGCCCTGCAGCTTGTCCTTTTTCCCCCCCCTCTAGTCTTTTTTGCAAACACACACAAGACTTCCATTCTGCTCCAAGAATTGTTTCTGAAGAAAATATCCTTAAACTGATACATTCCACAAGAAAATCAGTTTTAATTAGTCAGGTTTTATATGGTGAAAATAATGTGTCAAAAGATTCATGCCCAACTATACACTGCATTCATATTCATATCTGCTCCCCACTGCCTGATTTCCATCATTTCTAGTCTGTAGGGATCATCTACGGCCACACAGTTACTGTGCTTTTCCAAGCATTGCAGTGAAGTCACTGGCTTTGATATGAATGCAGTTAGTACCCTTGATTGCTTTTCTACACCTCTACTAGACCTAGCATAGGAGCAATTCCCCTTTCTACTCGCTGCCAAACAAACTGAAGCAATTTTGATGGTCCTTCTGACTGACAATCTTTAGGAGATCATAGAATCATATAACAAACCAAGTTGAAAAAGACCTCAGAGATCATCAAGTCCAACATATTACCTAACACCTCATGACAATTAAGCCATGGCTTCAAGTGCCATGTTCAATCCTTGTTTGAACACCTCCAGGGATGGTGACTCCACCACCTCCCTGGGCAGCACATTCCAATGGCCAATGACTCTTTCCGTGAAGAACTTTCTCCTCACCTCGAGCCTAAACTTCCCCTGGTGCAGCTTGAGACTGTGTCCTCTTGTCCTGGTGCTGATACCTGACTGCACTGAAACTGGGCTGCAACTTTAGCTTATGTCATGCAGTCAGCTAATAATATACCACTAATAATTTTATTTTGGCATTGATTTGAATCATAGAATGGTTTAGGTTGGAAGTGACCTTAGAGATCATCTGCTCCAACCTCCCTGCCATGGGCAGCGACGCCTTTCAACTAGACTTGGCTGCTCAAGACCTCATCCAACTTGACCTTGAACACTGTCAGGGAGGAGCCACCCACAACCTCTCCAGAGTTTCACCATCCTCATACTGAAGAACGTACTAAGATTTGGTCTAAACCTGCTCTCCCTCAGCTTAAAACCATTTGCGCTTGTCCTGTTGCTAGACACCCTTGTGAAAAGTCCCTCTGCAGCCTTCCCGTAGGTTCCCATATGGAAGGCAGAAATCTTGGCATAGTTTCCTAAATGTGGCTAAAGTAAAAATATTTGTGAAAATAGTAAGCAATTGGTAAAATAAACCACTTTTGTGCATAATGAACAGATTTATTTGTTTTGTTCGGTGTCAGAGAGGATTAAACATTGATTCCTGGTGATGGTAATCAGTGGTGCAGTCTGTAAAAAAAAAAAACCAGGCACAACATTCCCTCTTGTTCCATTTTCAGTTAAAACCCCATTAATTTACTTCCATTTTCTCTACTTCTGTCTCCCTTTTCACATCTGCTGTTCCTGATGGCAGCACGCAGCTCGCTGCCAAAACGTTTCCTGCTATTACTTTACAGAGATTTCATTTTTGCTCTTTTCCATTTTCATTTTGGTACCACCTCAGAAGAGAAATCTGAGGTGTGCAAGAGATGTCCTTTGCTATGTATAGAAGCAGGATGGGAAGGGGTTTGTGTTGTCAGTCCACAGACATGCAGATGCAGCACAATGTCTTTACTAGCAGCTAATGATAGAATAATTTTTCTACTGCAATGAAATACCAACTGGCCTTGTCTGTCGTCTTTCTTTCTGATATGCCTTCAGATGATGCAGATCTGGAAGAAAACAAATGAAAGAGTATTTTCATACTTGGTTGCTTTATTGTTTTCAGAAAGCAGGGAAGTTCTTCAGAAAAACCATTTCATATTTTTATTTTTGTTGTGGGGCAGGGTGTGTTATTTTTTCTCTAATGTCATATATCATTGTATGCAGTATTATTTGTTCTGGATGAGGGTATTAAACCCAACTGTTACTAAAACATTCTTTCCACTCTAGCTCCAGCTGTTCACTCTACGTCCCTTTTCTTTCAGATATCATTCCCTCCCTGCTGGAACATACTAAAAAATATAGCACAATTAGAGCTAGTTTCTTGTTAGAATTTCTGGGGCTGAAACAATTTTTTTCTCCAAGATCATTTCCATTATTTTAACATCTCTTCCTTTCTTATATTACAATGAGAAAAAAATAACAATTAAACCCCAGAACTTTCTGTGAATACTGTCAAAGTAAAAATTGCCAAAATTGCCTTTTTTCCCCCCTGATCAATTATATAAGCTGTTTTTCAGCTTATATAGTAACTTCAGCAAGAGTTTGTCCTGGATAAATTTAACAAAAGTGTGGCTTGTGAAGCCATTGCACACAAAAATCAATGCATTTTATCAATGATTTGTCCATCTGCTAGGTATCAGTGCAGAATGAATTTGTGACTCATTTTCTAATGGCATAATGACATTGGCAATAGGAAGTTGGTAGTGGTCAGGAGTACTTGCACTGACAGCAGTTCTGTGAACCTTGCCTTTGATGGGGTTGGTCTCTTCTCCCAGGCAAGCAGCACCACAACAAGAGGTCACAGTCTCAAGCTGCACCAGAAATTTAGACTCAAGGTGAGGAGGAAATTCTTCACAGAGAGAGTTGTTAGCCATTGGAATGTGCTGCCCAGGGAGGTGGTGGAGTCACCGTCCTTGGAGGTGTTCAAGAGGGGATTGGACATGGCACATGGTGCCATGGTCTAATAGTCATGAGGTCTTGGGTGACAGGTTGGACTTGATGATCTTTGAGGTCTTTTCCAACCTTATTGATTCTATGATTGTGTGATTCTATGACTGAATTCTTACCTGTATTCCTGTGTCATTTATCTGCAGTTCTTTGCTGCAGTTTCCAGACTTGAAGTTAAGGAATGTTGGATAATTTTGAGCCACACTTTTCTCCATAAAAAATTGGCAAAACCCTCATACTTCCACTTAATTATGACATGTTAATTACCTCCCCCCACAAAAATAATTTGGGAATTAAAATTGCAATCAAGTGTTTGGGTTTTTTCATGTGCTAAAAACTCCAGTGCTGTAATGACTCAGCTGGATTGTGTTATTCCAAAATTGCCCACAATGTTCCCTTTTTCTCTCTCAAATCATCTGGAAATGATCAGGGCAACATATTGGAGCAGATAGCTGGAGCACCCTGATGCAGGTGTTTTTGTACTGCCTTCAAACTGAAAAGCAAAGTCTCTTAAGACAATGCATTATTAGTGCACAATATCTGCTGGACAAATTCAGTGCATAAGGAGAATACACTGGGTCCGATATACACTTTCAGTCTGGAACACAATATTTTTCCTGTGTAAATATATATTAAATACAAAAACATGAAGTGAGAGAGCAAAGTGCAGAGTGAGAACTGAGGTCCCTGAAGTTGCTAAAAGAATTAGATACTTTAAATGAGGCTAACTGGATACTGAAACATTGCAAAGCACCGTTTCTAGCTCTTTGGCTTGAAGGTATTTCGGTCAGCTTCTTGACTGCAGCGTTCTGATAAAGAGCTTTATTAGCTAATTGACACTTCAAGCCAACTGAAGCTCATGAAAATAAAGTTTTGTCCATAAACTGCATTTTACTGCAGTGAAAGGCAGATGCATATTGGAAGGTTTATCTTCAAGACTGCTTAAATTATTTATTAACTGAGCTTGATTCTTGGGGAGAATGGCTATAATCAGTATTTTCTAAATGAGCTGAGAGCACTTACCCTCATCACCTTTTGCAGTTTATATTCTGAGATAATTGGAAAATATAGCCTGATCCACTAATTATCAGTTGCACTTGCAATAGTGTAATAGTTTTTCTGCACAACACAGTTTGGTTATTCTCTTGGGTTTATAGCAAAAGCCTTGTGAAATACTGAGTCATGCTTGTGATAGCCTTCAGTGGCCTCTCCCTGACAAGTCACATTTCAAAATAAGCTCAGACATCTCCAGTATCTATCTTTTGTGGAGGTTTTTTTTTAAGGATGGTTTGCTGGTTTGTTTTTTGGGTATTTCACAAAACCAGTAGGCATTTCAGTTTCCAGTGAATGACTGAAATAAACAAAACATATTTTGGCATCTGTAACTACCAGTGAATGTCCCAAACCATGATGACTATATGCTGAGACAAGGCAACTGTAGAAATCCATGAAGTACATCACAGATAAGTGCAGCCCTTTCACTGCAGATTTCTTAAGTATGGGAAAGCCAACAAAAAATCCCATTTCACACACACAAAAAAATAAGTGTATGGTAACTGTGTAGCATTGTTTTTGAATGCTCAATTAGACATCAACAGCTTGCAGAGGCAGTCTCAAAAGGTTACTCAGGAAATGGTGGAAATCACCCATCATCTCTCATTAGTACTTAATGAGAGATGTTTTTCCAGACAGTTGCCTGGTATTACAAGGGTTATGCAAGCTTGAAGCAGTTCCAAAGTCTATTTGTGCAGGTGGGTGATTAGAGGAAACAAAAAGTTGATAATACTCGTATACAACTCTTGTAGATGATGCAGAAACAACTAAGCAGACCCCCTGCTGCCACTGGAATGCACTTCACTGGTAATTAATTCCAAACACAATCCTGAAATAGCAGCTACATCCAAGACTGGGCCAGTTATAGCTTCAAGTGCTTTCAACATGACTGTTGCAGATATATATTTACAATCCTGCTCAGAACAATGGTTATTCAGGTTTAAGTGTGGGGGAAACAAAAAAATTCAAAAGAGCAAATTCAAACAGTTTAGTCCAATCATTCTCTCTGTGGATCCAGTGTAGCTACCTACTGATTCTATTATACACTGTTCCATCTGCTCTTTTGAAATGTCTCTTGTAATGTGCATTCCTTGAAATCCTGGAATGCATCACTGTCCTTATCTGTAGTTCGTAGATTTGTGCCATGTTGAACAATTGTCTAGGAGAGAAGATTTACTTTGGGGATTTAGTCAAGCTGAAACAATTTGAAAGCTGAATCCTGATACTATGGAAAATTGCCTAGTCCCTCAACTGGGGCTAATATAGAACATGAAGAGTTTTATCTGCCTGACAAAGCAGGAGATTTTCTACATTTTTATTCCTCGGATTTCTTTATGAACTGCAGCCTGACAACGTACTGTATGCAGTTGCTGTGAATCTTGGCAATGGGTCCACCACTTACAGGAGACCTCACACTTTTCTCACATGTGATATCCAAGAAATCTTATACAGAACAACCTTGTATAAAATCAGGGCAATTCCTACTATTTTGTGACCTACTCTGCTCAGTCTTGGGTCTTATTAGTTTATTTCTACTTGTTGGCTGGGGCTTCTGCCTAGTGAATATCCTGCTAGTGGAACCCATCAGCCTATATTGACCCATGAAGAATGAACTGAGCCTAAGTATTATAGAATCAACCAGGTTGGAAAAGACCTCAGAGATCAAGTCCAAACTATTACCTAATACCTAACACCTCATGACTAACCAAACCATGGCTTCAAGTGCCATGTCCAATCTTTTCTTGAACACCTCCAGGGATGGCAACTCCACCACCTCCCTGGGCAGCACATTCCAGTGGCCAATTACTCTTTCTGTGAAGAAATTTCTCTTCACCTTGAGCCTAAACTTCCCCCGGTGCAGCTTGAGACTGTGTCCTAGGTGGTGCTATCTTCATGCAAAATATTCAGATCACAATGTTTGGGGCTTTGTGCTTTAATCATTTTGTTTGAGTCTAGTACTGTGTTTTCAGAGGTTTTGAATATAATACATGTATTTATACACACCATTAGATGTGTAGCATAGTTCTGCTTCTAGGTTATTACTAGAGCAAAAAATCTAGACTTTTTTGATCTGAATCACAGGATGTTAAGGGTTGGAAGGGACCTTGAAGCTCAGTTTCAGGTGGGTAACCAAAGTACAGGGTCCTTCTGGAAGCCATGAGATACATGTATGGTGGGGGTCTGGTAGAATAAATAAGATGCTATATCCTAAAAAATTCAAACCCACATATACTCCAAATGAAGTGTCATGAGGATCAGCTGCTGTGATCTGTTGATCCATTGCCATGACATGAAATTGTAGAAATAGAAAAAAAAGGGGGAAAAAAAAGAGGAAATATAGATATTAAAAAAGAAATAGCTAATACAGACATAATTGTAGATTTTGAGAAGGATAATAGCATGTTTCTGTAAAGTGGAAAACTACAGATTAACCATGTGTTCCATTTGTAAAGGTTTCTTTCTAAGGTGAAATGTAATTATAACTACATTTCTGGAATAGGAGCTGACTTTTGGCTTTTGATATTTTTGCTTGCTGAGACGTGGTAGGAATTGTTCTGCTTGGTCTGTTTGGAATCTGCCCCACAGTTAATATTGTGGCATTATACATATGTAGTGTCTTTGAGTATATTATGAACAAAAAAAAATATCTTATTAGAATGGTTCCAGTGAGCAGTTTGTCCTCACAGTATGTGGATAGGGGGATGAAGCTTTTGATTAAACGCTTGCTGGACTGTGGTGCTGTGGTCTATTACTAGCCATAAGGACTTTTTTCTCCATCGAGTATGCCATATGAAAGAAGACAATAACCCACTGACTACTAATGTCACACAGCACAGTAAAAGGCAAAGTTCCCAGTGCATTACTTTTTATGGATTCAGTGAAATAGTTATTTGGTTTTGGTTTTGTCCAACATCTTAGTAGAAGACAGCAGTAAAAGAATCTCACAGTATCACAAAGGTTGGAAGAGACCTCAAAGATCATCGAGTCCAACCTGTAACCACAGACCTCATGACTAGACCATGCCACGTCCAATCCCCTCTTAAACACCTTCAGGGATGGTGACTCCACCACCTCCCTGGGCAGCCCATTCCTATGACGATCGACTCTCTCGGTGAAGAACTTTCTCTTCACCTCGAGCCTAAACTTCCCCTGGTGCAGCTTGAGACTGTGTTCCCTTTTTCTGGTGCTGGTTGCTAGAGAGAAGAGACCAACCCCTTCCTGGCTACAGCCACCCTTCAGGCAGTTGTAGAGAGCAATCTCCTACAATGTACTAGGATAGAGCAATGTTTGCATTAATTTTGCTCTTTCCCAACTCAAATCTGAATTACCCTTCAAAGTGGAAAGCAGTCACCAAATCCATGTGAAAGAGCTCCTTGCACTCCCCTCTTTCATTGCTCTCCTCTTACCCTGTACACTTCAGGGGGAAAAAAAGTGACTGTAATTTTTTACCATGATACTAGAAATAACAGATGTGACATTTAAAAACAAAAGATATTTTGGGAGCAGTGGTCACTGTTTGTAAGACTGTGAGTTGGGATTCATCCCTCATAATTCTACAACCTTGATTTAGCTGCTCATACTTAGCTGTCCATTGACATATAAGCATTTGGGTGTCCCAAGATGATGTTTTAGAAAGGCAGTGAAATTCCATACTTCCTTCAAGCCTCTTGCAGATAACTTGAATATCCTTGGACCACTGAGAGGGTGTTAGCTAACAATGCTTTGGCAGTTGAATCTTGCCCTATTTGTCTACAACAGAAGTGTCTGCACTCTAGCTATCTGGATTCTATTTAAAGCTAATGCATATTTTTGTATAATTAATGAAGCTTAGGGCTTGTTTCTGTGACCTAATGTTTCTTCAGGGTAACACATCTAAATGTAGAATATATTCTAAAGTCTAATTAATACTCTTTTAGTGGAATGTCAGGGACTGAAAAAGGAATTGATCTTGTTCACTGAAATGTAACTGGATTTCAAGAAATCCCAGCTTGCAGGTCTGAAAACCTGATCTTCACCTCTCAAGCAATGATGTCATCATTTCTAATCAAAGCTTTTTGATGCATAAGGAAAAGACTAATACAGTACAATACAATACAGCACCAGGTGGGAAGAGACCTTCAAGATCATCGTGTCCAACCCATCAACCAATCCAACCCACCTAAATACAATACAATACAATACAACCCACCTAAACAACTAAACCCATGGCACCAAGCACCCCATCAAGCCACCTCCAATGAAGGTGACTCCACCACCTCCACAGGCAGCCGATTCCAATGGGCAATCACTCTCTCTGTATAGAACTTCTTCCTAAGAGCCAGTCTAAACCTCCCCTGGCGCAGCCTGAGACTGTGTCCTCTTGTTCTGGGGGCAGGTTGTATGGAGCATTAGTGTAACCATTGTAGGAAATACTGAGTCTGATTCTACTGTAGATGTGTTTAAAAACTTGGGAGAAGTAAGATTAGGAATTTTGGAATGAGCTCTCATTGCAGAATCCTTTTGACAGTTTCTCAGGTATGATGGAAACAGGAAGGAAGATTGTTAGAGTATGCAGCAGTTCTGTAATTTTTAGCTGCCAGATGATCCCTGAAGCCTGATATTATCTGACTTGTACAGAAACATCTCTTCATTTACTGCAACTTAAGCCAGGAACTACAAGAGAATGACAACCACAAATACTTCCCTGCTGGCCCCATCTATAGCACCTCTCACAAACAGCACAGGAGCTAATCTTTCCTAGGTAAATTTGGCTGATTCTCAATTTTCTTTTTGCCATGAAATGTTCCACCGAGGCTTACAGTATTACCATTGTGATGTTCACTTTAGTTTTGTTGCCAGGGAAAGAAGCAAGAAAATGAAAATGTAATTATTATACCATTTAATCACAAAAGGAAATATATTCAAATCTATTCCTAATGAAGCTGCGAGTGTGGTATCCATAAACAGAGAAGTTGCCCAAATGGGTTGCAGGAACTAATTTGATGGTGATGTTCCGTCTCTGGTGGAGCAGACCCAGGTAGTAAATCATTATTTGTTGCCTAATGGGAAGATCCTACTGTGAAAATAAACAGCTGTCCACAATGAAGAAATTGTTTACAAGAAACCATTACATGTCAGACACTTTATTCCCTTGAGAAAGGAGGGAAGGCATGAAATACTGAGCAGCTGGCTTTTTTTTTCTGGAATGTTTATTTCAAAGGAAAATCCTTGGATTTATTATTATTGTTGTTTGCAAAGCTTTATTTATTTAGATTATGAAGGCATGATCCTTTCTTGTATTAGCACTTCATTTTGCTTGGAAGGGAACACTCAATGATCTTAGAGGTCTTTTCCAACCAAAACAATTCCATGATTGATTCTATGCCTAACTAATCTTCATTGAGGTTGTTGCCTATTCTTGAATTGGTTATAGTTGCATGCACAGACTGTAGCTGGAGAAGTTTTTCCCAGCCACATCTAATGGGGCATATAACCTCCCTTCTCTCTCTCCTGAATGTCTTCTGATAAATTTTCTTTCCAAGAAATGTCACTCTGAGTCAGTTCAGTGCTTCTCAGGTGGGACTGTCTAGGGGCAAAACCTAGTCTTCAGTAACCTATCATTGAACAGAGTTAACAAGAAGTCTTTCCTGCAGAAAGCAAAATCTTTCTCATGTAACTGGATCCCTCTGTTACCCTCTTGTGAATAGTTGAAGCGTGGGCAAAGTAAGCTGAGGTGACTATCGATGAGGCCTTGAAACAGAACGAAGTGGTGGGCAGAAAACTGTATTAATTACCTTCAGCACCAATCTGTGCTTCTTTCTTGTCTGTCCTATGAGTGATGCATCTGCAAGGCTGATTTTTACTTGCAAGCCTTTCATGTGCTAAATAGCTAAGGGGCAGCTGTGCTTAAGCACAGCAAAAGAACAGGGACAGAAATGCAGGGGCTGCTGAAGTAACAGGGAGTTTGTGTTCTTTATGGATTTAGCTGTTTGTCAGAGACAATCATTCTGTTTCACTCTCACACTAGTAAGTAATTAAGTGTACTAAGTACACTTAGCTAGAACTGAGTGGAACATTTCTCACTCTAGAAGTAATTTCTTAGCTTCCTAGGTGGTGCCTCTATTACTACATCTCATCAGCATTACAGTCCCGTGTTTGGTATCTCCACAAGCAGTGCAGGGCTCTCAAAGCAATTCTCTGAAGGTCATTACTAATTATCTATTGATGAGTCTGTCCATAGAGTGAAAGAAGATGATATTTCTTATTCTGGAGAAAAGGACAATGAGACTTTCAGCTCAATGAAGAAGCTCCTGACATGTACTTAGCCTGCATCCTCACTATGAGATTTCCAAAGAGTATGGCATGGCCTTCTTGTCAGATGCCTGTCCCTCATTTGATAATCTGGGCTTTCAAATCACAGGATACTCATTCACATCTAGCACATGAATTGACATTTACATACTAGGTCAGACAGCAAAGTCCAGGAGAGAATTAAGGCTTTCTGGAATGCTATTAGAATTCTTCCATGTCAGGGTTATTAATATGAGGATTCACTTACATTCCTTTCTAAGGCCGTGTCAAAATTTGTTTGATTCAACATATTAACATATGTGTATTGCTTTCTGCATGAGTTTAATTCAAATCCAAGATTCCTGTGCACACTCATGATGATTCAGGAAGAGCCCTTCTGTGTGCTAAGACTGCATACCTAAAGGACTGGAAGCTTTGATGAGATAACTTTTCCCCCCAAAAGTTGGAACTGTCTATTGGACAAGTTGGAATTTCTATGACAGGAAGGGTTTACACTGTCAGACATCAGGTAACATCTGTTATCTACAGAATGTCTCCACTTTGGCTGTCTGCCAAACTGCCACCTGAACATGCATTTAGATCCTTCATTAAGGGCAACATTATTGCTTGAACGTTCCAGCCTGATATTTGCTCTGGAAGAACAGTTTGTGAGTTTGTATTTGACTAGAAACTTTAAGACCTCATCTAGATAATGTAGTGCTCCTGCAGGGAGTATTTCTTAGAATCCTCCATGTAAGTTTACATCCTTCAACTATTCCTCTTTATCCTATCATGGCTAAGTTAATGTGACTGGGTATTTCCTTCCCTTTGATATCTCTGTAGCATTTCCACAGTTCATTCTGGTTGGTAGGACTGAGAGGAAGAAGCTTCTTCCACTGCTTTCACAGAGCCATTTGTGACTTGTGCAGCTTATGTCTGTTCCTGCAGAAGTTTGTTAGGGAAAATTCTCCAGTTTACAGCACTGGAGCTGCTTTTGTTTATTTGGGGTTTGGCTTTTAATGGAGTGGATTCATCCACATAGTGGAAGCACATATTGGAGATCCACCACAATTACAAATAAATAGGCTTTCTTCTGTGAACTCTGCAGGTTGTCAATTAAGGCCCACAGACATGAGATCTGGTCTTAATGCAGAGCTGCAGGTGTTATAGCATACTTGGGAATGTGGAGTGCATGTCTTTGTGACCCACCAAGAAAGGAACTCTCTAAATTCACATAGGCTGTAAAGACCCCCATAACTGTGCACAGGCAATAGGATTTCCCCTAGAATCTGAACTAAGGCATTTCTTTACTAATAGAATTCTAAAGGCATGAAGTCATATGGAGCTATTGGGCTCCTGCTAAGTCATTCTGATGCTTGGTTACCATCACAGTTGGAAGCTATGTCTTATTTTATAGTCCTTTCTACATCCTCTGACCTGATTTTCACTAACTTTACATTGTTAAAACAGTATTAAGAGCATTTAAAGAAGGTAAAAATGATATTTCAAATCCCTTTAATGGTCCTTCACAATGCCATAAAATCCTAACAGCATTGCAAAATAAGACCAGGCAGCAGCTTCCCAAGTACCACCAGGTGTGTAGACATTTATAGGCCAGCTGTAGGTTATATAGCTGAGGCACTTGTAGAAAGGTAGCAATTGCAGTGCAGAGCTCTGTGGAGGATGCAAGTTTCACTTGAGTATATCTTCATGCAATCCATCTTTACTAATCAGTTATGATGTTCATAATGTCCATGAAAGTTGTTGCTGATAGCTGCTAGCATGATCTAAATCAGGTATGTGTTTATATAAACCTGTTGAACTGAGTTGCATGTGTTAGGGTTTTCCAGGATGAGATGTGAGTTCCCTTAGAAAACTTCCTTTCAAGTCATTCTTCCTATAATCATAGTGCTTGGATCAGTAATTCAGTGTAATGAAAGTAAAACATTTTTAAGTGGTTTGTGCCTCATTTTATTTAGGTGTTAAGAGAGTGCCGTATCCTGCCCTAGCACAGAACGAGCCAATGGCCTGACAAACTTAAGTGCAGATGTGCAATATATATCTTACCAAATGCTTTCAAATTGTGGTAGGTTTTAAATTACAGCAGGTTTTGTAAATTGAAATAATGTTCTGAGCAGCATTCTGTTTTCAAAATAATTTTTAGTTATTTTAGAAACGTATGAAGTATTTTTAAGCTCACATAAATGCTGTTTTTATTCACAGATAATGCACCTCAGGTAGCAATTACTGCACCAGGATCTGGTAACCGTAGAAACAGCTCTACAGGCCCAACACCTGACTGCTCTCCTCCATCACCAGACACTGCACTTAAAAACATAGTGAAAGTTATACGTCCTCAGGTAGGTGATCACCTCTTATTAGCTGCGTTTTTCATCTTAAAAGCAGGCTGTGCTGCATGTATTCGGGGAGGATGTTACCACTATACACATATGGACAGAGCATAAAATATTTTTTTATTCTTAGAGAGGTGAAGAAGGTAGAATGTTTTAGGAATGAGCCCCACAACATATAGAGAGTTACCAGTGCGTTTTTCTTACAGCACTAGTGATGGATGAAGTCTTCATACACTTGTGTCCTGGGTTAGCACAGCCCACTCTCCCAAGTCCCTCTCCATCCACACACATGGGAAGGAAGGTAACAAAAAACCCAAACCCTATGTGTGTGAGATCCAGAGTTTTACTGGAAAACTCTACAATGCACAATTGCCTCAGCCTATTTGCAGAAAAGCAGCAGCAGCCAGTGATAAAAGCAGTTCCCCCTACCCAAGCATGTAGTAGCCAGCTCAGTGAGAAAGACCAACACCCCCAAAACCCAACAAAAGCCAGAACAGGAAGCATCTCATGTTGCAACCTGAACTTCAAGCCCTGTGATAGTTTGCTCCAGCCAGCGCTTGCATTTTGAAGCTGGCTGATGGCAGTCTGGTGTTCAATATCAACAGATTCAATTCAACCCATGACAAGTACTTTGATTTTTTTAATGTACTATCAGTTTTCTTCCAAGTTTACCTTC
Organism: Colaptes auratus; assembly: GCA_015227895.2. NCBI lineage: Eukaryota > Metazoa > Chordata > Aves > Piciformes > Picidae > Colaptes > Colaptes auratus. The sequence continues at coordinate 32,242,028 of CM037634.1, read as the reverse complement.
TGGTTTTATCAGCATTAATTCCCTGTTGACTCTTTCAGATTTTCTTTCCTCTTTCTGTATCTCCATTTGCATGGTCCCATAATGGTTCATCCCATTTTTTAGTTTGCTTTCTTGTCTAGTAATGCTTCTCAGCTTTCATCCTTCCTAACTATATGTATGTCTAATAGTATTTGGTAAAGACAGTGTGTGGAGAAACTCAAGTTCCTTTTTGGAATTCTTTAAGGAGTACAGCCTTTTAAAATAAATAATCCACATAGAGGAGTTTTTTAGAATCATAGGGTAACACAGGTTAAAAGAAACTGCAGGGGATGATCTAGTTCAATGCTTAAAGAGTCATGGCCTTAGGTATGTCAGAGGTAGCTGTGATAACTACACACTGAACTAACTAATTGTAAAACTTTTTTGATGGGAACCAAAAAACCCTTATCTACTTCTACCAATTACTGAGTTCAAATGCAGCTGTCTGTTCTTTGTTGCTGAGCTGAGCTCTGCAACTGAACCCCTTTGATACCAGTGGATGCAGGCTTTGTATCATCAGTGTGTGGCTGACATCTGCTATACTTGAGCAGTAAGCTGATATTTTGGTAACTATTGTATAGAATAGATTGACTTTAGTGCCACACAAGTGGGCATACCACAGTGATGGAGATGGGTCTTCTTGTCAGTGCTCATTGGAGTACATAGATCAGAAGGTCTTGCAGGATTAAAGGTGATAAGAAGGTGCACCTGCCATTTGTCTCTGGCAGCCATTGGTTTCTATATCTGGCAGTGTCAATGCGCAGCAGTTCTAATGACTGGCTGGCGCAGACCATCCCTTTTGACACTACAGGAGGTTGGATTGCACATTCTGGTTTAAGTTTAGATTTCAGGGGGTCTAAAATAACAGACCATCCCTCTTTGACACTACAGGAGGCTGGATTGCACGTTCTGGTTTAAATCTGGATTTCAGGGGGTCTAAAATAACAGCTTCTTATCCTTTTCTATTTTTATAGTTGTTTCACATTTTGCTTGTTCCTGTAGTCTCTCTGTCCCTCCCACCCAACATCAGTATAGTATTGAAATGTCTCCTTCCCTCTAAGCTGTTTTTTATAGTAGGTGGCAAGCAAACAGAAAGGTATTGGATTATTGTTAGAACAAGCTGTTGTGTGACAGCTTATTGAAAATAGCATTTTAAAAGCTGTTTCCATCATGATATTGCCAACAGATGGACCCAGAACACTGAATGGCGATGTTCTCCTGCTGCTTAACTCGGAATGGATTCAGCACATTCTAGGGAGCTGTTTTCACATTTAAATCATACCATTTACTGACTCCCAGTGTTCTCATTGTTCTGCAGAACAAAAGCTAGCTGTGTGATATATGTGGTCAGAACTTCACCACATTTGCTAAAACGTGTCTCATGTGGCGCTACATGTGGCATGCTTCCTGTGCAGGAAACAGCAGCAGAAAGGCACACGTGGGCTACTGCTTAATATACATTGTAAATCTATGTGCTAATACACAAGAAGCTGGATACACCACAGCATTCAGATCCCATTATGCTTTTTCTTTCTTGTCTCCACGTGTTTTGTGCACATTCCTACAGTATTCCTCCTGAAACATCACTGGCTTTGTTGCTCACCTAATCGCCTTCCCCCAAGATTTCAACCCAAGAACTTAGACAAAGGAGTTGTAGCTATTTGCAATGTGATGTTTGCAAACCATTAGTGTTAATTCTGCCTGCATATTTAATTCCTTTATTCTAGGCCTGCTGCATTCAATTACATGGCAAACTCTTTGAAGGTTAACACAATGGGATTCTATTCCTGACTGACCTCTCCCCACTCATGTAAAACTAATGAATACTGTTACACAATGCATGCAAAATAATTAATTTTCTGAAGTCTGCCAGGGCCTCTTTGCACTTTTATAGCAAAATAAACAGATTCTAAACAGATCTGAAACAGCAATCATAGAAATTTCCAAAACAGCTGTCAGTCCTTTCCCCTTTTCATATGTCTTGTGCACTAAGCGCAGGAAGGAGCCAATGAAAGACAGAATGGGAAGCTCTTCAGCAGTGAGTTTTGCACTAAGCAGGCTTTGGTAGCTTGGACGAAGCCTTTAGAGAAGTTTGGCCTTTCAACTCACTAATTTATAGGCTTACTTATAAGAGTTTACCTGCAGTGAAGAGAAGTGCTGTGCTTCTGTGTAGGCAGCAGTAGAGGGGAGCAAAGATTCCTTCCTCCAAACAGTCTGATGAGGACAGAGAGTGAAAGAAGAGGAACCTGGTGAGCTGAGTTTAAAGGCAGGGATGAGGATCATTCATCAGACTGAGTTTGAAGATGTTGGTCTGAATGTCAGGTTTAGCACAGCAGCCTGTCTTTTCTCCTGTTCCAGATGCTCACATACCCAATGCAGCTGGGGGGGGACACCTGCTGTTTAAGGTCCTTGATGAGGAAGGAGGCTGTGATACTGCACTGCCAGACCATGAGGTGAAAGTGCCAGTGCTGGGAAGTGGGAGATAGGAACAATCTCATACATAGAGAGTGACTCTTTCAGGGGTCTGGGTCATGGTTAAGGGATCCCTCATTTAATTAGGAAGAATTTTGAGATGAGAAACTTCCAATAAGAGAACCTATCACTCTAAAATCAAAGTAAAACTCTCTTTGAATATCTCAACTATTCAAATTCACAGACTTGCAGATTGCATGGGATTGGAAGGGACCCTCAAAGATCATTCTGTTCACTCCCCTGCAGTGAGAAGTTACACCTCCAACTAGATCACACTGCCCAGGGCCACATATCAAGTCTGACTGTGAATGTCTCCAGGGACATGGCCTTAACCACATTTCTGGGCAACCTGTTCCAGTATTTTACCACTCTTAAACCCTCCTTATTTATTTGTTCAGGTCTGTTTGAACAAATAAACTGTATAGATAGAGACTGTCTCTTGTCAGTGCTGTTCACTTGTGGGTCCTTGGCCAGTTCATCTACAACTGAGTTCTGGCTTCTCACCTTTGAAATGTTTTATTAAATGTAATTCAATATCTGCATATTCTCTTCTTGTCTTTCTTAGATATGTTTCAAATGGCTTACTGAAGGTACAGCTTTTGATGTCTGAATGTGGATTATATGAAAGTGACTTGGATTTTATCTATCATGAATTAGTTTTTTTCCCCCCATTTTATATGAATAACCCAGCTACCTAAGAGTGTTGTTTCAGTGATATAAAGAGGGCTTCTGGTAGAAAGATAAAGGAACAGAGAATATAATTGTTCCTGAATGAATAAAATTTCATCAGCTCAGGTTTTATTGCTAAGATCTGCAATAATCTATTCATTACAGTATGAAGATTTTTCTTGGGGGTTTGGCTGTGCTATCTTTATGTTAGTCATCATTTTTCTGTTTACCTTTTTCGACCTTTTCAAACAAAGTTACAGTTCTAGCTGTGATTCATCATTGCTCTGGCTAAGACACCTAGCAATATAATAGAAGATAGCAGTTTAAACATGAGGGGACAAAAGAAATTTGTCTCCTACTTCTGTAAGCGGTAATAGAATCCTGCAGGGCATCTGTATCCTCTGATAGACCTCTTCCACTTGTTTGGGCTACCAGGTGTGACCTGCTTAACGTACAACCATTTTGTGCCTGCACAGTGAGCCTAGCATACCTATGTGGGTGTAGTTCATCTAGGCATAGGATAAGACAAGGACCATGACATTCCACACCCTGTGGCAGCCTGGACGTGAATTAACACACCAGCCGCAGGAGATATGTGCTCCACAGCCTTTCTAGTTGACCTAAGCCCCCATCATGGGGTCTGTGGTGACAGGTTGGACTCAATGATCTTTGAGGTCTCTTCCAACCTTGGTGTTACTGTGACCTAAGAAGTAATAGCAATTTACTTCCAAGGAAGTAATATCTCACCTTTTCTGCTTTTGTGGTGTAGGAATTACTTTGAACAAAATCACCTTTAGAGGCAGCTCTGGAAAATCCCAGTTCCAGAAAATAAACTTCCCAACTGATTGTTCCATAAACAGGATTTTCAAGTAGATTTCCCCGTGGTGAAATAACCCTGTTCCTTAAGGGCACTGCAGTAGGCTGTTGGCATAATTCTTCCCAAAAGAAATTTATCCCTTGTCACACTTATCTTGAGTTGGCACATGCCTGTCTCTACAAACTCAGTAAAATCCCCACTGCAAGCTTTTGCACCGGTGCACAAATATGAAACACAGACTTGGTTACATTTCATCACAAAATGAGGGCTGGAGTAAATAGTTATGCAATAAATTCTCAGTGCTCACTTTCTGGATGAGATCACAGGACAGGCATGGTGTAAAGACCTTTCTGCTATGGACTGATTTCTGTGCTCAGCCCAAGTTACAACACACTTAGCCAGAGAGGGAATAACCAGGGAAATCACCATGGAGAAATATAGTGCAGGCACAAGATGCTTCTTGACCAGATGCACACTTCTTTCTCTGGGGTGCTGGAGTTTGTGCAACCATTTGCAGCGTCCAAACTTAGCACAAAGGGCAAATAAGATTTACAAAAATACTTTACTGAGAGTTTTGGGTTTGTAGGGGATCAACCCCACCATCTCCAAGGTAAAAGCCAGCCCTGTGTACATGATTTTACAAAGTTTTGGGAGGTGCTGAGCATTCTAAATATCATTAAAATAAAGATGTGTTCTGTGGTCCTCAGGTGGGCAAGGTGCAGTCACCATCCCTGGAGGTGTTCAAGAGGGGATTGGATGTGGCACTTGGTGCCATGGTTTAGTAGTCATGAGGTCTTGGGTGACAGGTTGGACTTGATGATCTTTGAGATCTCTTCCAACCTTATTGATTCTATGATTATTAGTGTGCCTGCTCTGGAGATTCCTTCCACCTTATGCAGTTTTTCCAAGGTCACATATATCCATTAGGGCTGCAAGCACTTTAAGGTAGTTGACATCAGTCAGTGACCTTGGTTCTAGGTGGTGGAGGTACAGCTCTCTCTATATTATTTTTTTCTTGTGAACTGGTAAAGTGTCTGTGCAAATCTACTGCACACAGTTCCACATATTTCATTCTAATGATGTTGAAATGATCGAGCAGAGGAACAAACAAATAGAACTCCTCAATAGCCCTTAAAAAGGAAGAAAACGAAGAAGTAAAAGCTGTACTGTCAGTGCCATTAAGATGTGGTTAGCAGTTCAACTATGTATGACTGAAAATAGGACAAATATTATAAACTTCTGTTACACTGAAATACAGAGGACCAAGTACATAAAGACTGAGGGGAAGAAATTATGGCTGGAACTGTCTCTCAGGACTGACTGTCCCCCTGCTTTATCACCACAGAATTAGTGAGCAGAAGACAAGTAACAGCTCCAGAGGAGGATACTTCTGTAAAGTTTCCTTAGAGCAGGAGGGATGTTCTGTGACTACTTAATAACAGCATTAACCAAAATATTATTGAAGAGATGCATTGTAAATTATCTTATTTGACAAGGAACTATAAAGCTTAATTCTATTTAGAGTATTTTAATTACAGCTGAGATAATATGAAAGCATAAACAAATCTACTCAATACACAGCACTAATGAAAACAGCAGAAAGTATGTGTGAGTGCATTTGATTACAAGTTCATCAGGATACTGAAAAACAAGTATGAATTAAAGCAGAGTAATACTCTTTACAGTCAGGAGAATGATGTTTTTAGAACATCACTTCTGCATGTGTCCATTTTCTGTGTTTAACTTGATTGCTTACCTGGAGAGATGCTTTAGTGGTGTTTCCTCATTCAATGAAAATATGAATAGATTCACAGACTGGTTTGATTCATAGAATGGTTTGAACTGAAAGAGATCTTAAAGATCATTTAGTTCCAAGCCCTCTGCCACTAGCCCAGGTGGCTCAAGGCCTCATCCAGTCTGACCTTGAACACCTCCAGGGAGGGGGCATCCATGACCTCCCCAGGCACTGTTCCAGGGTCTTGCCACCCTCACTGTAAAGAATATATTTCTAATATCCAGTTGAAATCTACCCTCCTCGAGCCTCAATCCATTCTCTCTCATCCTATCACAAGAAGTCTTTGTAAAAAGTCCTTCTCTAGCTTTCTTGTAGTGCCCTTTCAGGTGCTGGAAGGCTGCTGTAAGTCCTCCCCAGAGCCGTTCTCTAGCCCTCTGATCATCTTCTTGGCCTCTGCTGGACCTGCTCCAGCAGTTCAATGTCCCTCTTACTCTGAATGCACCAGAACTGGATGCAGAATAAAATGTTTGTATATTTGAACTTGCAACAGACCATATAGTTGAAATACTAAGCATAATACAGTTGAGATGCTGAAATGTACACTGGTAAATAAGCTTCTGAGCTCTGGAAGGCTCTCATCTCTACTGTTGAACTGTTAACACAGTCCAAGGTATTGCTTTAGTCCTGTACCATTCTTTCTCTCCAGCAGTATCCACTCTTGGGCCTGATTTGGAATTTCAGTGGGCAAAGGATCATTCCTAGTAGGTAATTCTGCTTTGAAGATTTTGCTCTGAAGGTTAATGCAGTTTAATATTAGGGATATGACCCAATCCTTACCAACTGCCCTGCATGGTACATACAATGCTTGGAAGCAGTAAGACAGAATCTGGAAGATGAAAACCTTATCTGTAGTGCTTTGATGAATATCTCACCCCATTAGCAGCATTTTCTTTTGTTTCTGTGTAGTACTAGCTGCTTTTTGAGCATCTTAATTATTGAGTAATCCTTTACCATCATCTAGAAATGTACCATGTTGGAGCTGAAGAAAATGGCCTTACACCTATTTTCCAGCTGTTTCAGTGGAAATACTGTTTTTTAATCTTTGAAAGTTAAAAAAAAAGTGTTTATAGCTGAGGAGGAAGATATTTCTCTTACTTATTAAATGTGTCTCCCCCAATTTGGAGCTCATTTCAAGCAATGTTTTTCTGGGATAGGAATAATGGTTTATCTTCAAAAGCTGGTCAAATCTATCAAAGAGAGAAACCTCTACAGTGGTGTGTTTACTATTCAGGACTGCTCTGCTTTAGTACCCACAGCTGCAATATGATTGCAGTTAAAATGAAAATAGAAGCCAAGGAATACAGAAACAGGGATAAGAACTGTATTTCCCTTATTTATCCCCAGTCTGATATGTTATCTGTGATGAAAGCTAGAAGGGGGCAACAATACCCTCCACCTTTAATTGCATTCTCCAGCAGAGGACTCTTAAGGGAGAACTAGTATAGCATTCATCAAGGAGAACAGAACCACAGGAGCAGAAAGCACTATGGATATAGGAGTCACACTGCTTGACTTCCTGACCACAGGCTACAGGAAAGAGCTGTGTGTCTGAGCCATCCTTGAGTTATCACTAACAATGAAATGATCAAAGTATGCTGATGGGCCATGAGATTACTGTAAAGAAGTATGCACTTACTGCTTGTGCAGAATGCAAGAGGTGTCTTTCTCCAAATTAAAAATCAGTCAAACAGAAACTTCTAGGGCTTTGGCAAAATGATGCCATTAAATATTGATCTCATTTTAAAATGCATTGTGCTTTTACTAATGGAAAGCATCTACAATTAAGAAATGTTGTATTACTCTCCTCCTTTGCCCCTCTTCTCCCTCCCCCCCTCCTCCTTTGCCCCTCTTCTCCCTCCTCCCCCTCCTCCTTTGCCCCTCTTCTCCCTCCTCCCCCTCCTCCTTTGCCCCTCTTCTCCTCCTCCCCCTCCTCCTTTGCCCCTCATTAAAAATCCCCCTGATCCTGTAAACTGCCTGTTGTGGCTGTCTGGAATATATTTCTTGCCAGCCACTGTGTAATATTCTGCCTTGCACTCTCAAATTAAGATGTTGAGAAGTGAAAACAAGGCTGGGTGCTGAAACTGCCTGTATTTTATTTTTAATTGCAGTCATAATTTAAGATAAAGTTCTACAAAATGAAGAAAGAGAAAATGATATCACCTTGTTAAAAAGATAATGTGTCTTCAGCTTGTTTAACATTGTATTTTGAGGCTGGACAGAATAATTGATTCAGGAGTAATAGTTCAGTGTAGTCTTTCACTTCTAGGTGACATAGATGAATCAAACCCAGTTCCATTGTAATCTCCAGTATTTGCAATTTCAAGGCTACTTGATCATCATAGTTCAGGTCCTATAAATCAAATCAGTCTTGGCAGCAGCATTGACAGATGAGAATATCAGGCTTGATGATTTTTTTGCAAATCAAACCTGAGGTACTGGGGAGAGAAGTGAAGAAGGCTGTGCTCTCACAGGCTGTGTGGTACCCAAAATATGATGCATGTTATGGGGCTCTATGTAAGTCACCATGAGCAAAAGAGGCAAAGAGAATATTGAGGCAGAGGACAGAGATTATGATATCATAAAAAGTGGTATGAAAGTTGCCCCAAAAAAGCAGGCTAGAGGTTACAACTTGGTATCCTTGAAACTGAAGGACAATGAGAGAGAATGTAATGACTGATGAAGGGGAGATAGGACCATTAGGGAGTTCACTTGAGAGACCCTGATGGCAAACCCACAGAGAAGCAAGTTTTGGAAGACCAAGTAGAACCTGGAATCAGCTAGGATACTGAGAAGGGTCTTGCAGAGTACATAGTTTGGGAGGGAATATAAAAATGGATAGGCCAAAAACAGGAAGAGAAAGGGATGAAAGGGAAAATAAGTGTGTAGAAATAGAATGGGATCTTAAGGAAAAAAAGGAAACTGGAGAAAGGAAAATTTCTGAAGTAGGAGTGATTTATTCAGACAACCAGGAGAATGGAATTGTCTGGGCAGGTAAAAAAATAAGGGATTTATGTGGCTACATTGGCTACACTCATACTGTGCTCTAGTTGTAAAACGAGCCTGGGGAGTGGGGCTACAGGCTCCTACTTTCTTTGATAAGCCTTCTTTTGATCTCTTATCTGGAATTTGAGAGTGGAAGTTCAGTTCTCAGTTCTGTCATACATGTTCTGCATGCTACAATGCAGCTGAAACCATACATTACATTATGTAGGGTAGCTGACATTTGGCAGGATTTGCCAAATGCAGAATTTCCTCAGGTTAGTTGGTTCTCAGTGATTTAATGAACCACACATCTGCCCCGTGGGAGAGCCCTGTACCCTAGTTCAGTATCTGTAAAATGGGGCTAATAGCTCTGCCATAGTGCAGAGGGTGGTTGCTGAGAATCAATTCTTTCAAAACTGATGATGCTATGTACACAGATCCCAAGGGTTAAAGGAGGAGCCATGAGCTGGCATTGCATAGTACTTCAAAGCTGGAGAAGTATTTTGATGTTGAATTGGGAAAGGAATTTTGCACTACTACTCCTGCTAAATGTAGTGAAATTCAATATAGGACACCTCTGCTGTCATTTCTGTATATGAGTATCTGATTTGGATATCTAATCTCCCATTGTGCTCAGGAGAGATGTAGGTTTCAACTCAGTTGCCTGAATATAGTCATTCAGGGTCGTTTGAAGTGCCATAGAGATGTCTTTGGCATGTATAGGGGTGCTGTCAGTTGTGATATAGGACATGTAGGGGAGACCTGCACTCTTCTGGATGGCATCTGGAGGCCAGGTGGGATGCCCCAGGGAATCTCCATTGATGGTAGATACCTGTGTTAAGGCAAGTGAACTAGTAACTGGGATGAGGTGAGTTGCTCTCTGGAATCACAATTGTATTGACTAGATCTCAACTGAGTATAATGGGATCTTAAATACCTAGCGTAGATGTGGGTAGCTATGCTCTAAGTTTAGTTATCTAATTCTGGAACTGAATTCAATCCTCAGTGTACACACACAAAAAAATAATCATTTTTTTTTCCATGGTTTTGGTGCAAACTATGCTTTAGAGAGACACAGGCAGAGAGATGCAATCAACACAAACTAGTTTACTGCATCTCGCCTAGCATATATCAAGGAACAATTAGCATACTTTAACAACATGACATTTTACAGGACCCAGCTGAAGTGCAAAAAGGCTCCTTCAGTTAGCCACAAAAGCTCAGATGCTAGATGGCTGTGTAATTTATGTAGGAAAACTATTGGCATGTTTTGACAGATGGACCTTGTTAACTCCAAAAGAATATAGCAGAAGTGTTATGCTGTAGGGGACTAGAGGCTGCATGAGATTCTACACCGAACCCTTAGATTGGAAAGATAGTGAGATCTGTTTCTCTGAATTAATAACAATAATGTCAAAGTCCACAATAATATAGTAGGTATCTTGTATCACCCAGGTCACCAGATGGTCTCATGTTATCATGAACAAACAGTAAACATGTTTCTAGGTTCCGTGATCATCTCTGTAAATTGCTCCAGGCTTATTTTATGACGCTAGCACGTCTCCAGAGCAAGCCAGAGCTACTTATTGAGGGACACGTGTTTCAGAATCTGTGAGGGTTTCTAAACTAAACTGGCCTTTAAAATAGGCTTCCAAACAGTCTGGGGGGTTTCTGGCTTTTTTTTTTTCCTCCCTTCCACACCTCCCCTGTCCCCCAAGGCCTTGCAGATGTTTCTTGTGAAGTTTTCACAGATGTTGCAGTAGTTTGTAATACTACTCTGAGGGGTAGTGAAACAACTTAGTGATGTATCAGATGCTGGTCTGGCTCCAGGAAAGGAGCCAGTTGAAGTAGTGGCTGGAGACCTGACTAAGTCAGTTGCTTTTGAAGCAGATTGGGAAGAAGAGCTGGACCATTCCAGCTGCCCTTTCAGGTAGCTACTGTTTCAGTTCAAGAGTAACCAGAGACCTCACACATCGTGTTACCTGAGTGTTACCTTTTCAACTCAAAAGCCAAAGTCCTGCAAAACCAGAAAGAGACCATGGCTTGGGAAAGAGCCAGAAACACATCTCTGAACGACCAGAGATAATTTTCAGTTTTATAAATAATAAGGTCATTGATTGAATTGTTGTCTATCAAAAGTGTGTAGTTTAGGTTTAATTAATACACATGAATATTTTTGGTCTGATCAGAGAGTAATTTTGGCTCGGGTCCCGAACAATGACTTTTAAGCAGTCTGTTTGATGTTGGAGTCTGTCCCTGTTCATTGAACTCTCCCATGAAATTACTAGCCCTAGGAGTCAGCCTTTCAAAGCAGAAGCTGATTTTAATTATTAAGAAAGTAAATCCCTCAATAGGCCGTAGATAAGTTCCAGATGAATGCCCACATTTACCTTTACAATTTTTCTCAGTTTTAAGAGGACACAGTTAATTGACATGGGTTGTCCAGGGAGGTGGCTGGGGCCCCGTCCCTGGAGGTGTTTAAGCCCAGGCTGGGTGAGGCTCTGGCCAGCCTGATCTAGTGTGGGGTGTCCCTGCCCATGGCAGGGGGGTTGGAACTAGGTGATCCTTGTGGTCCCTTCCAACCCTGACTGGTACTGTGATATGGTGCCCACCACGACTTCAGGAATCAGTCAACATTACACAATCCTGAGGGTGTTTCATTTCTCATCTGACATTCCAACAGAGTGAATTTTTATTTTAGTGAAAATAGTCTGATTTTGTGTTTGTAACACAGACATTGCAGGACTCATAACCTGAAAATGAAATAGACCACAGACAAAATTGAAGGTTGCTCCATTGGGATAGATTGTGTTTTAACAGGTAGTTCTAAGTTAAGGATAGTGAATACCTTCATGGTCCAGGGAAGATCTTACTGCTCCCAGAGCAGCAATTTGGTCTTGAGCAAATAACAAGCAGCAAATTCTTGACCTTTACAAATATTCTGACCTGTTAATCCTGAGATGCTGTAATAAGAGGAGTTAATGCACCCTTTACTCTCCTTTTCTAGTTACTTTTCCCAGCTTTAATTATCTGAGGTAGCAGTTCATGTGGTGAAATAAATATACAGACATCTGTAAGTCTAGATGCAGAGCCTCCTCTATTTTGGTGGAAGTTAATGGTTAAGGTCATTAGTCTTGAACACTATGGTAGCAAGAAACACTATGGGGTTAAGGTCTTTTGAGTATGAAGCCAGAGGAGTGCTGCAACAGGCTGTTTAGCAGGACATTGCAAACCAGCAGTAGTCTGGGGTTACAGTCCGTGACATCAAGCAGCAAGTTTATATCTCTGCTAATAAGTAGTGCAGTGCAATGGGAAGAGATCTGGGGAGTGAAAAAGTGGTTGACCCAATGATCACATTATATAGATTTCATTGCCTTTTAATTTGTGCCATCTTTAGCATGGTCCTATGGTCAAAAGGCCATAAGGAATTGGAGCACATTTTATACAGTCCTGGAATGTACTTTATGGTGTAGGAACAAGTTTCTTATGCTCTGAAGCTGCTCTGCAATGCAAAGCACAGCCATGAGATGGGGTTAGTTCAGGGGTTCAATTCAGGGTTTTTCCTGAGTGAAAACTCATGGAAAAAGTTGGATTCTTGTTTCTTAAGCTGACACTTAACCTCTTAGACATGTCAGTCTTTGACTATTTAAGACATCCCTTCATAAGCAGAATGAAAAGCAGAGAGCTATTTTGAGTGAGGAGTGCTTGCTACTATTTTGTAAATTTCATTATACAGGCATCAGCAATCTAATTGTTTGTACTATCTGCCCAGCAATACAGCTGGTGAAGAGCTCCCTTCTTATCAAAAGATGATTGCAATTATTATGTGCAGGGTGGTAAAACCTCATTTGATTTTTAAATTAAATTGATTAGAATGAAGACATCTTTTTTTTCCTCCTTCTTCTTCTTCTATTTCCCCCCCCCCCCCCCAAAATAATGATTAATTGAAAGTTTGGAAGGAAATTATCTTTACACACCACAGCTTGTCATGTGAAATGGTTGTTAGTAGAATAACTTTTGAGCCAAATCCAAAGAGGAAAAAGAGAGGAACTGTAGGGTAAATCAATTAAATGTCAGGTGATGAAAACTAGCTGAAAAGTCTGCCTTTTTCACTGCAAACTTCTGTTTTTCTTGTAGCCCAAGCAGCGCACCTCAATAGTGTCTTCTCTGGAATTTCACCGAATGAATCACAGCCACAATTATTTTCAAATCAACTCATCCACTGGCTGTTCAAGTTTTGTTTCTACTCCGGCAATCAGTCCAGCTAATTATTCCTTTGGATCTCTGGAATGCAATGTTGAAGAAAGAGAGCTTCCAGGTACAGAAAAAAAAAGCTTATTTTGCCTATAAACAAAGCTGTATAAAAGTACAAGTCTGTGAGATGAAGCTGGAATTGCTGTTGTCTTTGGTAGTGAAATACATTTATGACAAATACACAACATTATTCCTCATTATTTAGTTCTTCTCAGACTGAGCAATGAGTTCTCATATTTCATGACCAATATTGGAATGGGCTGCCCGGGGAGGTGGTGGAGTTGCCATCACTGGAAGTGTTTAAGAAGAGACTGGATGGGACACTTGGTGCCATGGTTTAGTTGATTAGATGGTGTTGGGTGATAGGTTGGACTCGATCACAGTATCACCAGGGTTGGAAGAGACCTCAAAGATCTTCAAGTCCAACCTGTCACCCAAGACCTCATGACTAGACCATGGCACCGAGTGACACATCCAATCCCCTCTTGAACACCTCCAGGGATGGTGACTCCACCACCTCCCTGCGCAGCCCATTCCAATGGCGAATCACTCTCTCGGTGAAGAACTTTCTCCTCACCTCAAGCCTAAACTTCTCCTGGTGCGGTTTGAGACTGTGTCCTCTTGTTCTGGTGCTGGTTGCCTGGGAGGAGAGACCAACTCCCCCCTGGCTACAGCTACCCTTCAGGTAGTTGCAGAGAGCAATAAGGTCACCCCTGAGCCTCCTCTTCTCCAGGCTAAACAACCCCAGCTCTCTCAGCCTCTCCTCAGAGGCCTTGCGCTCCAGGCCTCTCCCCAGCCTCATTGCCCTTCTCTGGACATCTTCAAGTGTCTCGATCTCAAAGGTCTTTTCCAACCTGGTTAATTCTGTTCTGTTCTAAAATATATTTTCCCCTGAATGGTCTGTTTTGAACACACCAAACATTATTTGCAGAAATGAAATGACTGGAATTTAGAGGTTGTAGTTTGAGTTACGATGATTCAGGTACACATCTGCTTCCATCATTGTGTGGTCAGCATACTCTATGAGCTTTAAGCTGGAAAGATAAAACCAGAAATTATGTAACCATCAGTAAACATGAGGAAAGGAAGATTTCTAAGAAAGCTGATATTGTTTCTACAGTAGTAATGAAATTCATCAAAGCAGAGCTTTAATATATTGCTCTCATGATAAGAATTGAATAGGGTGATAGTGTGATTGTAACTGTGAAGGTTTCATCTGTACATAGAGATTTGCATAATGAAAATGCTTGAGAAAAGGATTACAATATTTTCTTCACAGATGAAAGCTTCAGAAGCAAGAAAGTGTCAGTAAACCATGCAGTAACTACTTTGTCCTCTCAAATTTCATAGGAAATGGTTTCAGGTAGGAACAGTATTCTCTAAAACAGTATCCC
>CM037634.1:32161275-32227127 GCA_015227895.2 Colaptes auratus | reverse complement strand
TTCTGCCTGTGACCCAGCTTTCTTCTCCCCAGAGAGCTGCTACACTAATAGGGTGTTTTTTTTTTCATGCATACTGATAGGAAAGGAAACAACAAAAAGGGATTGAGGGTTTTTTTTTATTTACAGAGGAATTCATCTCTGATTTCTTCTTGGTTGATGCACAGTTCAGGACCTTGACTACATAACATTAGGGAAGAAGTCTATTATGTTTTGGCAGTGGAATGAATCTGAAAAACATGGACAGTCTTTTTCTGCAATGGGCATCTGAGACCCCATACTCAGTTTCCTGAAACAGAAGCTGCCTACTTCACCAAGCATGTGATGTGTCAAATAGTAGTTTTTCTGCTAACATTGCAATATGTTTTGAAAGCTTGCTGCAGAGTTTAAATGCATTTTCTTCTGCTGCTTCGTTCTTGGCTTACTCTATGCTGGCTGTATTTTTAATATAGGTTATTATATGCATATGTGCTGCTCTCTGTATATATCCAGTGTGCATTATTTGTATGTGATAATTCATAGTATCAGTCAGGGCTGGAAGGGACCACAAGGATCAGCCAGTTCCAACCCCCCCTGCCATGGGCAGGGACACCCCACACTAGAGCAGGCTGACCAGAACCTCATCCAACCTGGTCTTAAACACCTCCAGGGACGGGGCCTCAACCACCTCCCTGGATAACCCATTCCAGGCCTTCACCACTCTCATGGTGAAATTGCCCTCCTTTCTTTTCCTTTTGAGCTGTCCTTCACCTGTGCCCTCTCTCTCCCTCTCTTTCATACCAGTCAGCTTGTGGTTTTTGAACTAGCCGTGGTTATGTAAAGGGAGGAATGAACACCTATGTAAAGGGAGGAATGAGCACCATACATGTTCTGTTGATAGGGTGAAGCAAGCCGCTAAAGCCTAAATGGAATGCAAGAAAGTAATGGTCCTTCCAGGGTCCTGTCATCAGAGGAGAAGCTTTCAGTTTGGGTTATGGCCATCATGGTATGCCAGCCTGGTGTTCTGTGAAAATCACTGCTGCCTGCTAGTGGAGTTTGCATGCAATATTGACACTCAAGCATTTCAGAACAGTTTAGTTGGATGAAATTGCACTTTGGATTGTTAATTTGTAGTTCAGGGCACAGAACCTCCTGGTTTTTAATTTTTATTATTTTTTTTTTCTTTTGATCTTTATGCTGTTACACAATGTATTCTCCAGCACTTGAGAGAAGATGCACACCGCTGCTGGGAATACTTGAGGGATTTCTCCCCCCTCCCTTTTCCCCCACTCCCCCTTTAAACTAAATAGCCTCTTCATCTTCTGAAATGTGCCTATCAGGTGGAAGATATTCGTGTTTGCTTTGTGATATGGCATAATTCCAGGGCTGACTGCTTAAAAGAAGAGGTTTTGAAAAGGCAAGCCTCTAGCTTTGTCTGCTGGTAGAGTGTTTGCTTTAAGTAAATGCAAATTTGCGTTCTGTATTTAGTCCACGTGCCTCACTGGGGACTGCATTGTGCTGTAGAACCAGAAGAATTTCTCCCCCCGTAGTCAAATGCAGGCATTTGTTTTGTAGAATCAGAAGCATCCCCTGGAAGCTACAGTGTTTGGGGCTGCTCTAACGCTGACTGCATCTGTGCAGCTTGGTTTGATGGGTTAAAGGCTACAGAAAGGTTTGTCTCTAGATCTGGACATCTTACTATAAACTAAGTTGTGATCTGTCTTCTTTTTGTGTGTGTCTCTTTTTGTGATGTCCAATAGTATGATAGATAGCAGCAAAACACATTTAATCCACTTCTCATCTGAGGAGTCAGGGAGGAGAGAGACCTTTGTGGTGTATTTTCTGTGGATCTGGTGCTGTCAGGGTGCTATGATGTCATGTCAAAACCAGCACTGGCTCTAACAAGGCACTTTCAGCAACTGGGGCTGTGCTGTAAAACCCATTACAGACTTCCTTCTCCTCCAGAAAGAAACTTTGAAGGGGAAGCAATGGCTAATAATGTTTTATAGAGAGAAGACAGGAGATCATAAACTGCAAGTGAAATGATGCTGGTATTTAAGCCTCCAAACTTTTCTTGCTTTCATACTAGTGCACAGATGTAGCAACAGGCTTTCAGAGCAGCAACCCAGAAAAGCTTGTAGCTTGCAAAGCGCTGCTCTCGAGGAGAAGACGCAGTGCATGAAGCCAGTTTGTTTGTGCGTGGGCACGGAGAACCTCGCCGGGGTTAAGCAGCAGATGAGGCTGCAGTGGTCTTGCGGAAGCCGGGAACGCAGCGGTGGCTGGAGCGCCAGGCTGCCTGCCTTGGACAACTGTCACGCTGGCACCACTCAGTCCCTCTGATTGGGTACTCCCAGGACTGATTAAAAATGTGATCCGTTTCTGCGCTCCTTTCCACCGGAGGAGAAATCTCTTTTCCCACCCCAAGCCCACCTCTAAGTAATGGTGAGAAGATGAAGATGAAAACAGTGCGGTGTGAGGTGAGGACTGGAAATACAGCAGTCTGGTTTAGCTGCAGTGTTATGTAGGAGTCGTCTCTCAGACTTCTTACCTTTGGGTTTTCAGCACAAACTGCTTGCAGGTTTTGGAAGGCTGTGAAAGGACTTTAACCCTTTGTGTGTTAGTGGTTTTCTGTGTACCATCACCATGTTACCTTGCTTTTCCCGGACAGCTGTGTTCAGAACTTCATGTGGAAATCTTCTGTTGAAGAGAGATAAAAAAGGATCCTTAATCTGATTCTCTTTGGATCTTTCTATTTTTATAAGTGCCAGATGTATTAGCTGAGCATAGCTTCTTTGCTGCAGTGCTCGTGCTCGCTCGCTCTCTCCCTCCCTCCCCTTCCCCGTCTGTTTTTCTCCCCCTATTCTTAGCTGAGCCTCGTGACCTTCACTCAATTCTAGTCATCATTTTTAGCAGACGTTGGCTAACTAAAAGACAAGTTTTCTCTTATTTTGCCCCTTCCCCTCTCCAACCCGCAGCTCTGAAGTAGTGATTGCAATCCCAGTACTGCCTCTTGTCCTTGAAACGGGAGGCTTAGCATTGCTCGCAACTGCCCTGGCAGCAGTGGGATAAGGTTCGGGGAACATGGAATTAAGATCTGGTCAAGGTAACTCATTTCTGTAGGTCTGTGCCACTGTATTGCAAGGGCACAGAAAGCCCTGCTTGACTAGCCATCTGGAAAACTCTGAAGCCCCTCAGGGTTTAAGTGTGGGGCAGACATGTGATTTGAGCTGATATTTGTTGTGGTTTGCATAGGAAGGATAGACTCTCTCATCATGTTGAGTGTAAGCCTATGTCATCAGGTGTTTGTAAGTTGGACCTTTTGCATCTTACAAGTGCAAGCTGACTGGGACAAGAAGTTGCAGAATAGGCAACCTAATAACCCTCTTTCCTCTCTGGTCTTTATAATTGCAAATTCTTAGCCTGCTGAAGTGCATTTAACTCTGCAGTGGAAAAGAAGGGCATTAAAATGTCTGGGAAAAAAAAATAATCTGTGCTTAATCCATGCTCTAAGCTATTTTAACAGCTCTGATTTTGTAAATAGGGAAGACAATGATTTAGTCCACAGTAAGATGTGCCTTTAAAACTCATGCAACACACTGTGGGGCGGGGGGAAGATGTCTAAAGTAAATGCAAATAACTGAGTTCTTATAGATAGAGAGAGAGAACATTTGGTTTTGATATGGGAGAACCACAAAATACTTATTTCAACTTAAATGTTTTCATGTTGTGCATCCATTGTGATTGATACGCATAGCCCTCACACACTGCAGGAGTATAAAGGCTTGACTAAATCTTCAAAGCTCTACTGAAGGCATAGATATAACACTGGCTTAAACTCGTCACAGGGGGTCCACCTTCCAAGTGAGGCAGAGAGGTGGTGTGCTCTCATATACTGAGGCAGGATAAGAATAAAGCTTTTGTTCTGGTCTCTGCATTGCCTTTTCTGGGCTTAAGAGATATGCTGATGTCTGGAAGTTGGGGGGTTTTGGTTACTGTGGCTTTCATTGTGGCTTAATAAAATCATCTTGTTCCTGATTTATCCTGTCATTCAAAGGGCTTTCCTTCACATGAACTGTTTTGTTCAGCAGAGTTTGTGTACCTCCTTTCCCCTCCCAAATGAGGCAAAACTTTACAACACTGGCACTATTTTCAACGCCCTTGATTTCCTTTCTCTCCTTGGGTGTACTGTCTGTTTGTATTGATAGTGTGTATGTGTGTTAGGGGGGAGGAAGCCCAGGTTAGGCAATTGCAAGAGGTGGTACTGGGGGGGAGGAGGAAGCTTGCACAGATCTGCAGGTAGAGGACTTCATGGTGCAGTGAGGTACCTGCTGCATTGCCTTCACAAAAAAAGTAGTAGTGCCAGCACATAGCCAAGAGGTCCAGGTCATCTCCCCATCAGAGCATGCATTCTGGCATCATGTTGCACTTACTGTGCAGCTGATCCTGAGACCCGTTTCCCTCTCACCGATGCAGTGAGAGCACGATGCAAACCCTGCATCCTGCCTGCTCTCCGGTAGTGAGCAGGTCTAGCTTGGCACCTGTGCAGTCAGTGACCTGTTAAAAACACTGACCAAAGCATTGACCTCTAGAGCAACACACTGCACTGCCTAGGACAGAAAGGCTTTGCTTCTGTGTGGGGGTCTGTATGTTAGTTAATAGTTTTAAATCAGTTACAAATGTGCCTGGGTTTGTTCTCCTCCACTTTCAGTAAACGCTGTCACAGTCACAGCCACAGCAGCAAAGAAACCTTTTGCTGTGAAAGGAGACCAGCAGAGCAGGCTTCAGCTTTTCTTGATTAAATATCCATGATTAGATATCCATGATTAAATATCCACGATTAAATGCAATAAATAAGTGTGTGTGTGTGCAACTGCACATGGAACTGTTTACTACACCATTTTCCCCAGACAAAATTACTGTAAGCAAAATGCATGCACAAGTTAAGTAATTCTGAAGATCACACAGTTAAGTACAATACAGTGTGGTTTGATTTTTTTAAAGCTAACACTATAAAAATAGATATTCCTGCACCTTAAAGCAACCTGCATTCTTGCCTCACCTTTAATCAAGCAGTTTTCACTCAAAACCAACTCCTAAGTAAGACTATCCTGCAGAAGCTCAGTTTAACTCTTTAATCCTAGCTGTCCTTTTCAAAAGAAGTTTCAGAGCCAAAGTGTGTGGTGTAATGTGCATTCTGAATAACCTTGAGGCAGATGGAAGGGAGGGAAAACCAACAATCCTCGAGTCTTTTCTCCAGTTCAAAGCACATGAGCTTGCAATAGGATGTTTACATGTGGAACCTGATGTCTATGTGCTGCAGCTGAGAAGTCCGTGCAACTAAAAGCCTTGCCAGCACATCCTGTTGCAGGTGTGTGGCCTAAAAAATAAAGGTGCAATTCTCTATAAAAGCCTTGAGAGGTAGAGAGAGGAGTGCAATTTCCCCTCAAATAACATGGAATTCAAGCAGGTAGATGTGCTTTGTATTTCTTGGGTATCCCACGAATGTCCTGATAGGGGAATGCATGCATAGTACTTCCTTGTTCCACAGCATGGTGTCATGTTAATTCCTTTGCAGGGTGGCTGAAGACTGCATAGAAAACAACTGCAGGGGAAAAAAAAAAGGCTCTGTTCCTTAGCCAGCCCAAATCACCCAATGGTCTGATGAAGTCACTGCATGATTCTTTTCCCTTGTGTATGTTTAAAAGGCATTCTTGCCTTGACTTTTCCATGGAAGCAAGTCCTTTAATGCTCAATGCTCCACAAATATTCAACCAGATGCATTGATACTATGAATATAAACAGGTCTGTATTTCCAGAAAGCTCACTCATGTTTCCATACTGCTTCAGCAGTTTTCTGCTTTCTCTCTCCTCACATCCTTGCCAACAAATCCTGTGCACGCAGCTCTTATCGCATAGCTAATCCCGGCAGTGGATTAGCCCCAGCTTCTTCCCTCCCTGCCCTAGACTGCAAAGTAAGACTGGGATGTGGATGATGCAGAGCTGAAGTGATGAGTGCCAGCCAGGTGGTGCCCTAGCCAGTGATGTTTTTTTCCCCCCACCACAGCATTATTGAGGCTGGAAAAGTCCTCTGAGATCATCAGGTCCAGCCTATGACCAAAAGCCAGTGATGTTTTCAGAGGTGATATACTCCACTGAATTTTTACAAGGCACATGTAATTACAAGCTATTATATACATACTCTGAATATTTATTGCATATTGTAGCCATTGTGGGTTTGCCTGCCTGTTTCTTCTTACATACTGACTCAAGCATGGGTAATCAAAAGCTGCCTGCAATTTCCAGGCTTTCTCTGCTACTCATTTTACAGTTTCCCAGGACATATTCTTTCATTTAGTCTGCAGGTTTTGTCCAGGATGATTTCAAGGACTTTATAGCTCTAAAGTTGCAGATATTACAAACCTGTCTCTATATGTCTGCAAACAGGTGAGCTGTCTTCAGTCCAGTTGCTACTTTTGCAGTTTATGGATGTTTGAGGTCACAGAACCATAGAATGATCTGGGTCAGAAGGGACTCCAAAGGTCACCTAGTCCAATGCCCTCTGCAGTAAGCAGGGACATCCTCAGCTAGATCAGGTTGCCCAGAGCCCTGCCAAACCTCACCTTGAATATCTCCAGGGATGGGGCCTCAACCAACTCCCTGGGCAACCTGTTCCAGTGTTCCACTACCTTCATGGTAGAGAACCTGTTCCTAACATCCAATCTAAATCTACTCTCCTGTGCATGAATGCTGTACTACATAACTTATCAGAAGTTTGATGCTTTGGGGAAGTATTGGGCAGGGTAGTCATGTGCTACATGCTTTTTTTGTATCTGTGGGAAAGAAATAGCTTTCAAATACTGTTAAATGTGTTCCAGGTGTCTTCTCTACATCTGTTGCCCTCTTAGAAACATAATTTTATTTGTTAAGTGAAGTGCTTACTTTCAAGTAGCAGTGGAAGTATTCCTAGCCCTTTGTTTTTGGTGGTGGAAGATGTGGGAGGGCAAAAGCTCCGTCCTAAACTGACTCAACCTGATTCAAGTGGTTCTGTTCTGGTAATCTGGGATAACTAGATTAAGAACTTTACATGGCTCTGTTTTAACCACATCACTCCTGCAATCTATGCTGAAAAGTTACATGCTGGTCCCTCAGCATCAGAGTAGCAAGGAGGGATCCTGGCACTGGAGCAAGTAATACTAATGTTCAATCTCTGCGAACACCATCTCTATGCAGCATGAATGTCACTGAAGCTGCAATTAAATCCCCAAATAAGGGGGCTAGTGAGGCACAGCTTTCTGTGTGTGGATGAATTTTACTCTAGGAGAGCACAAGTCTGAGAGAATATTTCCATGAAAGCCTCATGTTTCTGAGAGCTGCATGCAGACACTTGTAATACTCCAAGGCCCATCTCTCAAGGTAACTTCCCCCTTAACCACCACAGGAGGAGCTCCTGTAAGCATTCCTCCGAATGTGCCTTTGAATCCTGCCCGAAGACTGGTCCCTATCAGCTGGTGAAGTTTCAGTATGTCTTCAGGGATTTCCAGGCTTGGCATTTACAATCTGACTGTTCACAGGCAGGCTTGCTGTCCAAGAATTTTGCACAACTTGGTCCCTGAAAAACTCATGCTGCCCATAGTTGGATTTCACAATGGAGCAGGACAACTCAACTGTGCTATATGTTCCACTCTTTCAAAGACATCACTAAGAAAAAGTAAAACTATATAGATGGCCCCTCAAAAATTTCTCAGGCACCTTTTGATTAAGCTGTTGACTACATCATTGCATAAACTCAGAGAGAGTTGTGAGCCATTGGAATGTGCTGCCCAGGGAGGTAGTGGACTCACTGTCCCTGGAGGTGTTCAAGAGGGGATTGGACATGGAACTTGGTGCCATGGTTTAGTAGTCATGAGGTCTTGAGTGGCAGGTTGGACTGGATGATCTTTGAGGTCTTTTCCAGCCTTATTGATTCCGTGATTCTAAAAGACAAACCAACTGAATTATTTTGTATGTGCTCCTAGGAATCACTTCAGTACTGATGCTAGCTCTTTGTAATGGTTGTTCGTGTCAGGTCTGAATTATCAGGTAATCCATGTGAGATGAGAGCCACCAGCACCTCTGGGCAGCAGCCTGGCACCATAAAATCCACCTTTTTTCAAACATTCATTATTTAGGTAACACTAGCTAGGATTAGAGATGTATTGAGCTGCCTGTAAGCTCAATTAAGCTGGCTGGTATTGAGGATTGAAGGAGGTGAGCTTCTCCTATCTCTGCAGAAGAAGAGCAGCACAAGTTGGTACTTCTGGAGCATGGTTGGAAGGATGCCTAAGATAAATGTTCCAAATCTCCTGTAAGAGCCCATTGCTGTTTGGCATGCAGCTAGGAAGAATGGGCTTCTATATAATCTGTCTGTAGGGTTTCTATCACTACTACTGGGAGATGATGGAAATAGATAAATGTTTCAGGACAGCTCTTTTAATTTTGTCTGTTTGCTCTTGTTTGTAGTCCCCTGCAGTGCTGACATTAATTCCTTATCTTACATGGTGCTTAGAGCCTTTCAATACAGGAAAGGAAAAAAGACTGTGCCTCCCTTCATTTTTGAAGAAGGAAGTTAATTAGCAAAATCGCTTGAGAAGAGCAAGACTCAATCTCCTCTGAGCCACTTGGCTGTAGGGAAGAACTAGCCTGGTGATTAGCTGGTTTGGGTCACCAGGAGATATGCTCCCATTTCAGACAGTTTTCCTTTGCAAAACCTGCTTTTCATTAAAACTAAGCACAATGCTTCACACATACTTTATTGACTCCTGGAGACTTTTTCTAGATGAGCTTGGTATTGCATGGACAACCACTTCATAGAAAATTCCAGCTGAAACCTATGTCTTTGTGAAGTCCACTTGTACCTCTCCGTGTATCCTGGCAGGCACCAACCTCTTTCCATGTTCTTCATCTATGCCCCAGGCTCATTTCAGATATTTTCTTGTCTTGGTGTCTCTCTCACCGTTTTCCCTTCAGAAACAATTTTTTTGGCTTTCTGTGTGCTTATGTGCCTCCATGTTTTCCTCAGGTTTGGTTGATGTCACAGAGATGATATCTGTGTTAGGTTGGTTGTTGTTCATGCTGATTATCCTCTTACTGTTTGTTGTTGGGTATTTTTACCATGCTAGTTGTGACCCTGCACTGTATTCAGTCTGCGTAGAGCCCTGCTCTGATTCAGTGCCTGGGGATCAGCAAATATTGTTTTTCTAAAGGTAAGCCTGGGCTTCAATCACAATATATTGTGAAGCTTGTGCAGAAAAATTGAGAACAGGAGGCAATGATAAGCAGGTTTAGCAGGACAAAAGAGCTGGAACCTAGGAGCCAAATAAACCTCAGCCTTGTTAGCCTGTATAGTTGTGGAATCTGAGCTCAAAGAGCCATAATGTAGAGGAATGTAGGCAGGCAGCACTGGTCAGAGCTGTTTCAAGTTCTCTACAGTTCATGCAGGTAACATTGCTTCAGTTTATCCTTAATATTGCTGAGGGTAGTGCCATAAAAAATTCTTTATTTCAGATGAGCAGGGGGAAATTAAGATGAAGGCTGCTCTGCCAGCAGAAGGAGGAAAGAAAGGTCCACTAATTTCTTCTTGTCCTTTATTCCATAGAAGTCCCTACAGTATTTGATTTCCTCACCTATGTCATTTAGATAACAACTTTTTCCAGAAATAGAGGGGGGGAAATTCTGGATCCCATTCAAATTAAATTTAGGGTGTTCAGGTTTTTACCCACACACTTAATTTTGTCTTGCATTCTGTGAGTGTTGATAATAACTGACCTGCTTTTCTCTCTGCATCTCTGTGTTGATCACAAAGGTCATCTTAAACACAAGAAGCTCTTTCTAACTGGTCACATAGAAACTCCTGTGGAGCAATGGAATTTCCTTATTTTCCTTGTAAATTTGGGGGATGTGGATTTCAGAAAGGCCTTGGCAAATGATTGGATAACCTGCTTTCAGCAGTCTTTGCAAGGTTTGTTTACATCTCTAATAATAATCGACTCCAAACCATTCTCATTAATGCAGTATGGTAAAATTCTGGCTGTACAAACAACTTCTGTGACGCTTAGATTGGTACTCAGTGTCCCGTGGTGAAGCTGTTACTGCAACTAATCATTGCTCTCTTGTTACCAGAAAGAGCTCCACAAACCACCTCAACACATTTGTTTAAGAACAGTATGACTTTATCTTCCTTTTTATCCAAGAAGCAATGTGACTTTATCACTTTTTATTAGGTCAGAGACTTGCAATCTAGCCTACTGTAACTCTAATTTATTTGAGACAAAGATTTAGGCCTAAATGATCTGAATAGAATAGAATAGCCCAGGTTGGAAGAGACCTTCGAGATCATTGTGTCCAACCTATCATCCAACACTGTCAGCCACTCTGACCCCAGCCTGTAGCACTTCATGGGGTTGTTGTGGCCAATGTGTAGAACCTGGCACTTGGTTGTTTTAAGTCTCATGCCCTTGGACTCTGCCCATCTGTCCAGCCTGGCAAGGTCACTCTGCAGAGCTCTCCTACCCTCTAACAGATCAACTCCTGCCCCTAGCTTGGTGTCATCTGCAAATTTACTGATGATGGACTCAATGCCCTCATCCAGATCATTGATAAAGATATTAAAGAGCATGGGGCCCAGCACTGGTCCCTGGGGGACACCACTGTGACTGGCCGCCAGCTGGATGTGACACCATTCACCATCATTCTCTGGGCTCAGCCCTCCAGCCAGTTCCTAACCCAGCACAGAGTGCTCCTGTCCAAGCCTTGCTTTCCTGAAAGTTAATGCAGGTCAGCATTCAGGTAAATCTTTTCCTGCAGTTTTAATTCTGCCTCTTTTTTTTAGTTTCTGCCTCTGATCTTATGCCTTCTAATCCTCCATTCTGTGCTTCTGCCACTTGCTGAACCTCCTGTCCTTTGACTCTCTTCCAGGCTCCATTTCCCCTCCAGCACTTCTTTCTGCTCCTTCTGTTCTTTACCTGCTCCTCCAGGCTATTTCTCTCTCTCCAAGTTTCCCACTTGCATACTGGTGTTTGTTTTCTCCCTGAAGTTCTGAGCTGTGGAAAAACCAATGAACTCAGAGCAGTGAGTAATGGTTCTTTAGCAGTGCTTGTTGCTCAGATTAGCATTCTTTGCAACAGCAATTTTCTATTAATAGCTTGTGAAACAATGCAAAGACAGCGTTAAAGGTGACATTACAATGCAGAATTCCAGACTGGAGCTGAGGTGCAGTGTCAGAGCTCAGTATCATAACCTCATTTCCTGAATTTAAGGTAGAATGTTCAGGTTGAAATTTAATATATGTTACAGTGAGGATGGGTAGGGCTGTGCTTGTTGCAATGCTCCTTGTGTGACATTAGCTGCTGAATGGTATCACCTCTGCTCATGAGTTATGTGGGAAAGGGAAATAAGGACAAAAAGGGAGGTAGTTTTAGGGTACATCCTTCTTTTCAGTCCCAAGAGGGAGAAGAGTGAGGAGAAGCTGGGCAGAATTGTGAGGAAGGAGGTGAGGAAGGCTCTGCAGAGGCATTGCCCATTGGAATGGGCTGCCCATGGAGGTGGTGGAGTCACCTTCATTGGAGGTGTTCAGGAAGAGGCTTGATGGGGTGCTTGGTGCCACGGTTTAGTTGTTTGGGTGGGTTGTATTGTATTGTATTTAGGTGGGTTGGATTGGTTGATGGGTTGGATGTGATGATCTTGAAGGTCTCTTCCAACCTGGTGGTGTATTGTATTGTATCTGAACAGGCTGAATTGATAGACTGAGGCCAGCTGTAGGATGTTCAACAAGACCAAGTGCCGGGTCCTGCACTTTGGTCACAAAAACCCCATGCAGTGCTACAGGCTTGGGGAAGAGTGGCTGGAAAGTTGCTTGGCAGAGAGGAACCTGGGGGAAACGGTCAACAGGTGCCTGAACATGAGCCAGCAGTGTGCTCAGGTGGCCAAGTAGGCCAAAAGCATCCTGCCCTGGATGTGCCCAGCATCAGTGTGGCCAGCAGAAGTAGGGAAGTGATTATGCCCCTGTACTGGGCACTAGTGAGGACACACCTCAAATGCCATGCTCAATTTTGGGCCCCTCACTCTGAGAAGGATATTGAGGTGCTGGAACATGTCTGGAGAAGGATGACAAGGCAGGTGAGGGGTCTTGAATACATTCAAGTGCTATGAGGAGCAGCTGAGTGGCCTGGAGAAAAGGAGGCTGAAGTGAGACCTCATTGCTCTCTACAGTTACCTGAAAGGAGGTCATAGCGAGGTGGGGCCAGACGATTGTCCCAGGCAACAAGTGATAGGACAATGGATTTGCACCGGGGGGGGGGGGGGTTTAGATTAGATATTAGAAAAAATTCCCTCACCAAAAGAGTCCCTGGGCACTGGAACAGCCTGCCTAGGGAGGTGGTAGAGTCTGGATGAGGTATCTAGGAATATGGTCCAACAGTTGTGTACAGGGAGATGTTAGGTCAGGCTATGGTTGAACTTGATGATCTTAAGGTCTTTTCTAACCAGGCTATTCTATGCTTGCACGAGATAAATTGGCACAACTTCACTGATTTCTTGGTTGGGTTTTGTTTTGCTTCAAGGTCAGCTGGTGATGAAGGAAATCTTGTGCATCTGGGAATTGCTATGTGCTTTCAGCTGTCAGGTGATAACATGACAATTCCTGCATAGCAACTCGTTCATTGTCAAAGATTTGTCTTCGTTCATTGTCTTAGTTCAACCCAGGACTCTTGAAACCCCACACCAGCCATATTTTCAACAGGGACAGTATAGAATAGAATACAATCAACCAGGTTGGAAAAGATCTTCAAGATCATCAAGTCCAACCGATCACCCAACACCATCTAATCAACTAAACTATGGCACCAAGCACCTCATCCAGTCTCTTCTTAAACCTCCCCAGTGATGGTGATTCCACCACCTCCCTGGGCAGCCCATTCTAATGGCCAGTCTCTCTTTCTGGGAAGAACTTCTTCCTAACATCCAGCCTAAAAATCCCCTGGCACGCTTGAGACTGTGTCCTTTTGTTCTGTCACAGGTTGCCTGTGAGAAGAGACCAACCCCCACCTGGCTACAACCTCCCTTCAGGTAGCTGTAGACAGCAATAAAGTCTCCTCTAAGCCTCAATCTTCTCCAGTACATAGGGAAAGGCAATCATAATACTTACAGATAATAATAAATAAACTGCATTCAAACAAACAAATTAAAGAAGCAAAGTTACAGCCTTCTAGGTTCTAAATCAGATAGAAGTCCTCAAAGAAATTTTTAACAAAGAAACAAATGATCATGTTGTTACAGGATGTGGGCTGACATTTACTGAACAGCTTTGATATCATTGCTGCTTGTCTAAAAATCCCAGTTGTTTGCTTTCCAAGGCACACCTTGATCTCTGGTTAGATTTTGATGTGCTCTGATAACAATAGACTCCAGGCTAAATAACTTACAATTGATGTGGTGTTTCTCCTTCACTGTTGTCAACCGCATGTCCTTTTCCCTTTACAGACTCCAGGGGAAAAACATGTTCTGGGGCCACACTTGTTAGCAATTACATCTTTTGAACTGCATTTTTAGAAACATCTGCAAGCCTGCAAATGGGTTTTATACCTCGGGTATGGCTTTGAGTATTTCACTGCATTCCTGAGTACTAGCACGGCACAACGCGGAGGTGTTTCACCGTGCAAAAAGCATGGAGGTGGGGGGAGGAGGGAAGATTTGAGCCTTCAAAACAAACAAATGCCAGAATTTGGGTTGGCTGCATTTATGCACTATCCTGGAGACTTCAGTCATGTGCTTTTTCATTGAGTTATCTTTGTTTCTTGTCATATTCCTTGTGAAGTTCTGCCTCGTAGTGCGTATGATGCAAATCGTGCGCCGCATAAAAAACCCAAACAAATATTTCCTGCTCTGTGTATTTCTATGGCCATCACCACAATCTGTGCTGGTATCCAAATGACAAGTAATTATTCTCCAGAGAAAAGCTGAGTTGAGGTGTGTGTTATCTCCCTTGTTGACATTCACTGTTCTTGTTACCTTGTGGATAAGCAGCTGAGGTTTGGCACGAAGGAGAGAAAAGCTCATTGCTTTAAGGTGCTTAATGTGAAATGTCAAGGGCATGAGGATTTTTCTGCATGTCTTCAGCACACTGTAACACTTCATATAATCAGAATAAGGCTTGAACTGGCATTGACCACAGCCAATAATGCCATAACTTAACATAGTTTCAGTCAGGGTTGGAAGGGACCACAAGGATCATCTAGTTCCAACTCCCTTGCCATGGGCAGGGACACCCTACACTAGATCAGGCTGGCCAGAGCCTCATCCAGCCTGGGGCTTAAACACTTCCAGGGACGGGGCCTCAACCACCTCCCAGGACAACCCTGGTTGCTTGGACAGTGAGATAAGGCCACTGACTAGAATACAATAGAATTAACCAGGTTGGAAAAGACTTGTGAGATCATCGAGACTAACTTATCATCCAACTAAACCATGGCACCAAGTGCCTCATCCAGTCTCCTCTCAAACGCCTCCAGTGGTGGTGACTCCACCACCTCCCTGGGCAGCACATTCCAATGGACAATCTGGGAAGAACTTCTTCCTAACATCTAGCCTAAACCTGCCCTGGTGCAGCTTGAGACTGTGCCCTCTTGGTCTGGTGCTGGTTGCCTGGGAGAAGAGACCAACCCCCACCTGCCCGCAACCTCCCTTCAGGTAGTTGTAGAGAGCAACAAGGTCTCCCCTGAGCCTCCTCCTCTTCAGGAAGATGTATGCTATCAATGTCTACAGATCTATACCCAGAGAGATAGATGACATTGTTAAAATTAAATAAATAAGACAGAATTGATATTTTCCCTTTTGAGTTGCCTCTGTATGCACATGGCTAGTGATTGTGTAGGATATTCACTGATGTAGTTAATCCTTTAAATCTGCTTTCTACAAAGAAAAATTGATGTTGATTAGCTATTATGGGAGCACAAATTCTGTCATTACAGTTGTAGTGTTATAAGTAAATCCAATTAAATTGTGAAAAGGTTTTTATTCAACCTCATTAACATAGTGTTTAGTAAAGGACATAAGGTAATTGCAATAGATCAGGTCCACCCCCCAAAAATCTTCTGTCCTGTTCTAAATGCCACAAATAAAGCAACTAATACTTTCCTTGTGTATCCTCCAAAGCAGCAGAGGCACTGTCTTGTTTCAGAAGCTTTGCTGGAGGGTCTGGCCAGTGAGTGAAGGTTATAGGAATGTAGATTCTGAATCAGCAGTGCCTGCTAGATGCTGCTGAGAGCCACTGACAGGAAGATGTCACAGCTTCGTGTCCTACGATGCTTGTGGCTTTGTGGGAATTTGTCACCTGTGCTTTGCTGTCCCATGGCAAGAATAAAACTTGCATTTAATCAGGAATGTCTCTGCCTGTTGGGCTTCATGAGAAGAATAGAATAGAATACAATACAATACAATACACCAGGTTGGAAGAGACCTTCAAGATCATCACGTCCAACCCATCAACCACCAACCCACCTAAATACAATACAGTACCATACAGTACAGTACAGTACAATACTACAATACAGTACAATACAACCCACCTAAACAACTAAAAAACCTAAACCCTGGCACCAAGCACCCCATCAAGCCTCTTCTTGAATACCTCCAATGAAGGTGACTCCACCACTTCCACAGCAGCTGATTCCAGTGGGCAATCACTCTCTCAGAACTTCTTCCTAACTTCAAGTCTAACCTGCCCTGGCGCAGCCTGAGACTGTGTCCTCTTGTTCTGGTACTGGCTGCCTGGAGAAGAGACCACCTGGCTACAACCTCCCTTATATAGAATAGAATAGAATAGACCAGGTTGGAAGAGACCTTCAAGATCATCGCGTCCAACCTATCAACTAATCCAACCCACCTAATCAACTAAACCATGGCACCAAGCACCCCATCAAGTCTCCTCCTGAGCACTTCCAGTGATGGTGACTCCTCCCTGGGTAGCCCATTCCAATGGGCAATCACTCTCTCAGTATAGAACTTTTTCCTAACATCTAGCCTAAATCTCCCCTGCTGCAGCCTGAGACTGTGTCCTCTTGTTCTGGTGCTGGCTGCCTGGGAGAAGAGACCAACCTCTGCCTGGCTACAACCTCCCTTCAGGGAGTTGTAAAGAGCAATAAGGTCACCCCTGAGCCTCCTCTTCTCCAGGCTAAGCAACCCCAGCTCCCTCAGCCTCTCCTCATAGAGCTTGTGTTCCAAACCCCTCACCATCTTTGTTGCCCTTCTCTGGACACCTTCCAGCAAGTCAACCTCCTTCCTAAACTGAGGAGCCCAGAACTGGACACAGGACTCAAGGTGTGGCCTAACTAGTGCAGTGTACAGGGGGAGAATGACCTCCCTGCTCCTGCTGGCCACACTGTTCCTGATGCAGGCCAGGATGCCATTGGCCTTCTTGGCTGCCTGGGCACACTGCAGGCTCATGTTCAGCCTACCATCAACCAGTACCCCCAGGTCCCTTTCTGCCTGGCTGCTCTCCAGCCACTCTGACCCCAGCCTGTAGCACTGCATGGGGTTGCTGTGGCCAATGTACAGAACCTGGCACTTGGATGTGCTAAATTTCATGCCATTGGACTCTGTCCATCTGTCCAGCCTGTTGAGGTCCCTCTGCAAAGCTGCTCTACCCTCCAGCAGATCAACTCCTGCCCCCAGCTTGGTGCCATCTGCAAATTTACTGATGATGGACTCGATGCCCTCACCCAGATCATCAATAAAGATGTTAAAGAGCATTATGCTCCTTACTCTGACCTCAGCTGAAGGAAACCCATGAGTGAATATTTTTCCATGCTTTCAAATAATTTCTTTCAGTAGCTTTAAGTTCTTTCTAGACTGAGAGGTCTCAGTGGATATATTCTCTCGAGCCAAAGACAAAGAACTGGGGAGCTCAGGAAACAGTACTCAGGATGTTCCTCCAATCACTGTTTATCACTTAAAAGTATCGTTTGAATGTGTCATTTAAATGTTTTTACATGTAATCACACTGGTGATTGTGTGCTAAATATACAAACACTCAGAAGGTGGAGGCAGCCCTCAGCATAAATAGAAGCATGGAGTGCAAGGCAGTAGGTTTAGTTATTGTGCACGGCAGTTTTAAGCCAGTAAGTATCTCATTTTGTGTCAAGGAAATTAAAGACTTATTGATTTCCACTGAAGGATATACAGAATGCTCAATTTCCCACAAAGACTATTTTGGAAGCAGGCACTTTTCAGCTGACCTAAGACAAGGCAGGCTTACAACGTTCAGTACCTTGGCCAAGGGTCACTTCTGTGTTGGATTTCATGCTCAGGGAAAAGTCTGGACAAGTTTTTCCTTACTCTTCGTATGCGAAGTCTGACACACCACTAATTTCCTAGCCTGCTAACTGTCAGATGCTGAGCACTGTGGTGCAAGGTTAATCCTTCTGGGTTTAGTGTTGCTGTTTTGCTGAGCAAGCTCGAACTGCAAGTGTGATAAAATAATTCAGGGACAGGTGCTGGTGGTAAATGGAGTCAGGCAAGAGACACTGCAGATCTACTGATCTCATCTGAGAACATCAGTAGGGATTGATGTGGTTGAAAAATCTCTGAAAGAGTAAAATAGAATCTAGTGCTGCCATTTATCAGGAGATCAGTTATAAGTTAAAAAAACATATATGCCTTCCATTTTCATTTTGCTTTAGCACCAGGGGATTGCCTGGCTCAGGCAGGCTTTTCTGTTCAGCTGCAGTCAACAACATCCCCATGGCTGGAATTTCCAGCCTGCAGTGATACCTGGCTAGCTGATTTCAGTCTCTTTTCCCAGGCAACCAGCATCAGAACAAGAGGACACAGTCTCAAGCTGTGCCAGGGGAAGCTTAGGCTGGAGGTGAGGAGAAAGTTCTTCACTGAGAGAGTCGTTCACCATTGGAATGTGCTGCCCAGGGAGGTGGTGGAGTCACCAGCCCTGGAGGTGTTCATGAGGGGATTGGATGTGGCACTTGGTGCCATGGTTTAGTCATGGGTGTGGGGTGACAGGCTGGACTTGATCTTTGAGGTCTCTTCCAACCTTGGTGATTCTGTGAAAATGTTTGAGATTCAAATGCAGAATTGGAATGGTAATTCTGCCTGTAGTCACATCTCCCTGAATATTAGTTTTCCTGAAGCACATCATCTAACTTTGCAGATGGTCAGTACAATTAGCAGTAGCATATTAGATTGGTTTCAATTCCTGCTTACCACATTAAGTGCATCTTTTTTTGCTTCATTTGTCTCCTTTGTATGAAGACAGTAGGCATGAGGGTGCTGAGACACTGGCACAGGTTGCCCAGGGAGGTGGTGGAAGCCTCATTCCTGGAGGTTTTTAAGGCCAGGCTGGATGTGACTGTGAGCAACCTCATCTAGTGTGAGGTGTCCCTGGCTGCAGCAGGGGGGTTGGAACTACATGATTCTTCAGGTCCCTTCCAACCCTGACAATTCTAAGTGGGTTTTGTTTGATGTCTATCATCTGGGAATGGCAGATCCTGAATGCTCTTGGGAACAAAATGATATTTTGTGTCCTGTGCGGATTTCTAAGCTCCTAAAATTTTTAGGTTGTTCTGTGTAATTTCAAAGTTTAGACAGAAAACTCTCCCCTGCTTACTGAAAGCCCCACATAACACAGAGGTCAGCACACCAGCCTGTGCAGTGGAGACAGGGATCAAGCCACTCAGTGTCTGGCTTGTACAATGGATGATTGCCTTATCTAGAAACCCTTTGGGGAGCTGAGAGGTGAAATAGCTCCTTGTTTCCATGCAAATTTTTCACTAAGCTTGATTCCTGGGATTTGAAGTAGAAGCAAGTGACAGTAGCAAGTGGAAGTGTGAGCGATGAGAAGTAGCAGGGTCAAGAGTTTTCTCAGCACAGTTTGCGAGCAGCACAGATGCATCGAGTGTGGAGCTGGATCTTGCCAAAGGCATTGCAATTTCAGGTAGGTGGGGAACAGGCGATGGGGTTTTTTGAGTTCTCATGCCCACACTGGAAGGATAACTTATGGCTGTTAATTAGCTCTTACTCATGGTGATGATTGAGTCTCATTCCATAGGTCATCTGGCCCCCTGGAGTCTTTAGGCCTCCTCCTGTCTTAAGGAGAAAGGCAGACAGACCCTTGTGGAGCCCTGCAGACAGGACACTTTCTAGTGCATGGTCTGCATGAAACAGTTATCCACTCTAAAGAAAGTGCATTAGGCCAGGAAATTCAGACCTGCCTTTTTGTTTGTTTGTTTAATTAGGCTTTTATATTCCTCAGGGTTTAAAAAAAATATATAAATATATATAGACACACATATGGGGGGGGGGGGCAGTTTCCCCCCTTTCTTCCTTTAGAAAGAAAGATGTTTTGTTTTAAAGGGGAATTGAAAGTAGAGAACAATGAACTAGAAATCATAGAATGGTTTGGGTTGGAAGAGACCTTAAAGATCACTGAGTTCTAGCTTTCCTGCCATGGGCAGGGACACCTCTCACTAGCCCAGGCTGCTCAAAGCACCATCAAACCTGTCTTTGGACACTTCTAGGGGAGAGGGCATCCAGGAGTTCCTTGGGCAACCTGTTCCAGTGTCTCACCATATTGTAAAGAGTTTCTTCCTTACACCTCATGTAAATCTGCTCTCAGTTCAAAACCATTACCCCTTGTCCTATCATTACACTGCCTGAGAAAGAGTCTCTCTTCATTTTTCCTGTAGGCTCCCTTTAAGTACTAGAAGGCCACTACAAGGGTCTCCTGAGAGCCCTCTCCCTGACTGAAGTGTGGTTTAGATACAGTATTTGCACAGAAAAATTGCAGAAGCGTGACTGAGGGTAGGGTCCAGTTTACTGAACCTTGCCCTGGTCACTAGTGTGAAGCTCTAAGTTTTACCTGGGGTAAATTTTTCTCTTTCAGAGACATGCTCAAGCCAGCACACAAAAAAACCCCATCACCTTATTACAGTCAAATAAATGGTCTACAACTCCATGTTATAATAATGACAGACCCATGGATTTTATGGGCTATAAGTGCATTGAGTTTGAAGCCTAAATTACTAGAAATTAACAATGCCTTATTTAAAATTTATGGAAAGATCAACTAAGAGAAGGGGTGGGGGAAAGTAAGTGCTGTTTTCCCTTAATAACAGTATTATTTCAGGATCATTGGACAGAAAGAGCCCTGAATTAATAAACAATTTAACTTGACAATTAATTATTAATGCAAGGCATTCATTTGCAGACAGAAAGCTTGTTGCATTTTAGCTAGCTGGTTTCCTGGAAGGAATTCCCATCGTTGTGTTTGCTCCAGTTTCTGGGAGCTTCAGGCAATGCAAAATTCAGGATTTGAAGAGGGGAGTGTGAGCAGCCAGAGACTGCCTGGGTTGCAACAGTGGAGTCTCCGAGGGCTCTTGATGAGGGGCTGTAGTGGTTAGGAAATTGCAAACAAATGGAAGACCCTCCTGGAGGCATTCCTGTGTGACCTGGTCTTGGTGAGTCTGCTCTGCAGGGGGGTTGGACTGGATGATCCAGGCTGGATGTGGCTCTGAGCAACCTGATGTAGTGTGAGGGGTCCCTGCCTATGGCAGGGGGTTTGGAACTAAATGATCCTTGAGGTCCCTTCCAACCCTAACAATTCTATGATTCCCCCCCAGCCCCCCAGCGGTTTGGAACACAAGCCCTACGAGGAGAGACTGACGGAGCTGGGGTTGCTTAGCCTGGAGAAAAGGAGACTTAGGGCTGACCTTATTGCTCTCTACAACTACCTGAAGGGAGGTTGTAGCCAGGCAGAGGTTGGTCTCTTCTCCCAGGCAGCCAGCACCAGAACAAGAGGACACAGTCTCAGGCTGCACCAGGGGAGATTTAGGCTAGATGTTAGGAAGAAGTTCTATACAGAGAGAGTGATTGCCCATTGGACTGGGCTGCCCAGGGAGGTGGTGGAGTCACTGCCATTGGAGGTGATCAGGAGGAGACTTGATAGGGTGCTTGGTGTTGCATGGTTTAGTTGATTAGGTGGTGTTGGATGATAGGTTGGACTGGATGATCTTGAAGGTCTCTTCCAACCTGGTCTGGTCTATTCTATTCTATTCTATTCTACTCTACTCTACTCAGTGATGGCGACTCCACCACCACCTCCCTGGGCAGCCCATCCCAATGGGCATGGTTGTCTCTACGAAGTTTGTCTTATTGAAGTTTAGCATCTGTGGTGGAATATGGAAAGAAGAGGCAGAAGCAGACCATTGGTGATGTAGCAACGTGCAGGGTGCAGATTCAGCACTGTACACTGGGCTGAGTGCAGTCCTTGGCTTTAATCTGGAATTTATCACCCCACTTGCAGTGCATTTTTACTTATGTCTGCAAGTGAGTTACAGAAATACTCTGCCCTGCTGTGAAAGCAATGACATCCAAGAACTTACTGAGTTTCTGATAAAAGAAATTGAAGGTCACCTCTTCAGATCACTGGGTTTATCTCTAATCCAGTGCAGTAAACTAAATTGACTGTGCATTTTGCACCAACAGCAGAAGTCTCAGAAGAACTGATGTAGTCTCTAATCTCTTGCTGCAATAGTGCACATGTGAGGGAACCATGAGGAAAGGCCATAAGATTCCTATGATGTCTTGAAGCTAAAGCATCTGCAGAAGAACAAAGTTTTGCTTTGACTTTCAACTCAATGTCTTAGCTTTTCTGACAAATTCCCTCAAAGTCAGGTTTATGGCCACGTTGTTATGAAGGTTTCCATTACTACTTTAGTCTTGAAATGGGTAGATTCAGATTGGCTGTTAGGAAGAAGTTCTTCCCCGTGAGGGTGGTGAGGCACTGGCACAGGTTGCCCAGGGAGGTGGTGGAAGCCTCATCCCTGGAGGTTTTTGCAGCCAGGCTGGATGTGGCTGTGAGCAGCCTGATCTAGTGTGAGGTGTCCTGGCCCATGGCAGGGGTTTTGGAACTGGCTGATCCTTGAGGTCCCTTCCAACCCTAACAATTCCATGATTCTTATTAAGGAAGATACTGAGGACTCTGTTGCAGTGGTGCATCCTGAAGAATACATCCAGGGGCATGGGCAAGCTAAATGTCCTTTACAGCTGAAGCCTTTTGCTGAAGTGTGAATGTGTCTTCATATAGAAAAATATTTGAGTATCAGTCTGGATTGCCTCAAATCCCAATCTTTGCTTGGAAGAAAGGAGCAACAGCTCAACATTTCCTGGTTCTTCTACCTTGAGGTGCCTCTGCTTTGTCAGCATCAGTGAACTGCCAGCAAGGATTTCTGCCTTCTGCTGTAACTCACTGCCTCTGCCCAGTCTGCACAGGGCATAGCGCTGGCTACCTTCCTGCCTGCTGAGTGTTCCCCTCCATTGCTGCTGATTTCCATTTGGCAGCTAGGACCAAGTTATGTCCCATTTGTACTTTTCAGATGACGCAGGAAGGAAAGAACTGACACTGCAGATCTAAGCTTAGTTTGGTCAGGACCGTCGCAAAGCTTGGCATTTCTGTTCATGGCCAGCACTGATGATGGAAGCTGCTCCACAGGGCAATGCTGATACCTTAGGGGGTGATCCAAAAATGCTGCTTACTCATTCTCAAAGTCAGTTAGAAAATTGTCATCCTGTCTCTGGATGTGAGGAAGTAGTTCTTCACAGAAAGAGAGATTGGCCATTAAATTGGGGCTGCCCAGGGAGGTGGTGGAGTCACCATCATTGGAGGTGTTTAAGAAGAGACTGGATGGGGTGCTTGGTGCCATGGTTTAGTTGATGAGATGGTGTTGGGTGATAGGTTGGACTTGATGATCTCAAAGGTCTTTTCCAACCTGGTTAATTCTATTCTATTCTGGCCAAAAAAATATATCACTTGGAACATGGTGAAGTTAGCCTCTATCTGACTTCTCTTTATGATTCTATGATCTTCTCTCTATGATTCTAAAGAAGAATGTTTCCAGGCTCTAGCTGGGTGTAACCTATATGACAAACTAATATTCCACTTTTGGATAGGGATTGGTGATTATTGCATTCATATTTCTGAAGCCTTTGCTGATCAGCAGGGAAACACCAGCACAATTTCAAAACAAGGCTGCTCCC
This sequence comes from Colaptes auratus, assembly GCA_015227895.2. NCBI lineage: Eukaryota > Metazoa > Chordata > Aves > Piciformes > Picidae > Colaptes > Colaptes auratus. The sequence continues at coordinate 32,204,075 of CM037634.1, read as the reverse complement.
AGGGGAAATGACTCCTCTTGTGTCAAACAATGACAGCGAAGCAAGGAAAGGGACTTGTGGGAAGCATAGAATCATAGCACTGTTAGGGTTGGAAGGGACCTCAAGGATTATCTGGGTCCAACCCCCCTGCCATGGGCAGGGACACCTCACACTACAGCAGGTTGCTCACAGCCACATCCAGCCTGGCCTTCAAAACCTTCAGGGATGAGGCTTCCACCACCTCCCTGGGCAACCTGTGCCAGGGTCTCACCACCCTCATGGGGAAGTTCTTCCTAACAAAGCAAAATATGCAACCATTAAGCAAAATAAGAAGAAATTGACAGTTCAGGTCCTGTTATTCACATGTACTTGTGGTAAAGCTGTTGAGAAGCAAAATGGTCTGTGATTTTTATCCTCCTTGGTTTCTTTTCCCAGTTTAGATGTTTTAATGCATTGCCCTAGAGACCAAGATGGTTGGAGACACCATGGCAGTACCCATGAAAGCATCTGCCGTGTGAAGACTTGTTTTCTAAGCCAGCTCACACAAGTGAAGCAGACCTAACAGAGCAGTTAATTTCTATGAACATGTGCCAACTGGTCTGGGGACATGTGTTGCTGTTTGGCTTTACTGGCCTGGCCAAGGCTGGAGGTCACCTTTCTGGTGGCAGGTGAGAAATGGACTGGTGGTTTTAACTCTGCTGCAGTCGTGTTTAGTGCCCGTGTGGTCTAAACCAAGAATTTAAGAGCTGCCCTAATCTTGGCATGTCTCTAGGTGAGAGATGATGAATTTGAGCTTGGGTGCTTATGCTGCAGTGCTTAATCTGTGACAGCGATGATGTCACTGGAAACTGTTGACAGCAGGGAGGCATAGGTGAAGTGCAAGGAAGCCCCATCTATTTCCAGCTGGGTTGTTTGGCTGCAAGGAAACTTGTTTGGATGATGTAAACCAGTGGCTATCTCTTTTGCTTCATGGGAGAGTTGGGCCTGTTTGTGAGCTCTGGGAGTAAGTTCTGCAAGCCCTTGATAAAACTTCAATTAAGTGTTCATCTTGCAGCCAAGCACTAAATTACCTCTTTCCAGGTCACTTGCTATTTGCTGATTAAGCTCTGCTCTCCTTTTTGAAAGGATTGCTGTCATTGAAACAACTGCTGTATCTCCTGGTAGCTGACATAGCACCTTCTCCTACCCTTGTGCAAGCAGGGAAACCACAGGAGCAGGTGAAGAAGGTACAGGAAAATCCTCTGATGCATTGCTAAGAGATGAGGATGAATCCTCTCACCTAATCCCCTTCCTGACTCCTCTATGCATTGTGAGGTGCAAGGAATCACTTTGATATAGTAGAACTTGTGCTTAATGCATAAGTATAGAATCATAGAATTGTTAGGGTTGGAAGGGACCCCAAGGATCATCTAGTTCCAACCCCCTGCCATGGGCAGGGACACCTCACACTAGAGCAGGTTGCTCAGAACCACATCCAGCCTGGCCTTCAAAACCTCCAGGGATGAGGCTTCCACCACCTCCCTGGGCAACCTGTGCCAGTGTCTCATGTCTTGCAGCATGCATCAAAATTTTACACAGGCATGAATTAAAAACTAAAAAAGGACTAAATGAGAGGGCTGCATCCAGCTGTGTCTTAACCTAGAGAGCTGCAGCTGTGCTGGGAAGGCAGGACTCTCAAGACCACAAAGCAGGATTCATGCAGGAGAACAGATAGAGAAAAAAAAAGTCAGCACCCCTGGGAAACAAAACCACCCCTGGAGGGCTGTCCAGTGCAAATAGAATGAAACTGCTGACTAGACAGAAAGCATTGTTTCCTCCCTCTGATCCTGTTTATCTTCAGTAATCCCAGATACTGCCTGGGGGCAATGCCAAATTAGTAAAGAGCACTGTGGTTGCAGAATGTTGCCTCTCCTCCAAAATTCAAGGTCCTGATGGAAAACCTGAGATTATCAAGTCAGTACAGCAGCTTAAGCAAATCTAGAAATGATTGCAAAGTGGAGCAAAAAGTGCTCAGATGGTTTCTGCATCTACTGCACTGTATTTGCCATGGCCTGCTTTTAGAGCTATAGGGAGCAATGAAGCTTCTTCAAGACACATCTGGTTAATGCCACACGATGGTGATAGTTGAGGAAATAAAGGCTTTTGTTTCTAAGAGTCATATTGTTCTGGTTTGGAAGGGACCTTTAAAGGTCATCTAGTCCAATCCCCTGCAGACAGCAGGGACATCTTTGACTAGAGCAGGATGCTCAGAGCTCCATTCCAACCTGGCCTGGAAGGTTGCCCCCGATGGGGCTTCTACCACCTCTCTGGGTAATCTGGGCCAGTGGCTCACCACCCACCTCATAAACAACTTCTTCCTTGTACCTAGTCTAAATCTCCCTCTTTTAGCTTAAAACCATCACCTTTATCCTGTTCACAGTATCACAGTATAACCAAGGTTGGAAGAGACCCCAAGGATCATCAAGTCCAACCTGTCCCAACAGACCTCACAACTAGACCATGGCACCAAGCGCCACGTCCAATCTCCCCTTGAACACCTCCAGGGACGGCGACTCCACCACCTCCCTGGGCAGCCCATTCCAATGGCGAATGACTCGCTCAGTGAAGAACTTCCTCCTCACCTCGAGTCTAAACCTCCCCTGGCACAGCTTGAGACTGTGTCCCCTTGTTCCGGTGCTGGTTGCCTGGGAGAAGAGACGAACCCCCTCCTGTCTACAACCACCTTTCAGGTAGTTGTAGAGGGCAATGAGGTCACCTCTGATCCTTCTCTTCTCCAGGCTAAACAATCCCAGCTCCCTCAGCCTCCAACAGGTTCCAACAGGCCCTGCTACAAATTGTCCCCATCTTTCTTCCAGACTCCCTCTAAGCACAGAAAAGCCACTGTAAGATCACCCTGGAGCCTTCACAAAGTCACTAAAGCCAGCAAAAATCAAATTTCACAACCACTGGCACCAGGCACTGAGGTTTCAGCCCATTGAGTCTGGAGACTTTCAAGACCCAACTGGATGCTTTCCTGTGTGATCTGCCCTAGGTGTTCAAGCTTTGGCTGGGGTGTTGGACTAGACAGTCTTCAGAGGTCCCTTCCAACCCTATTCTACGATTCTGTGATGAGTTTATTTCTCTGAAGGACTAGGTCTCTTTTCCTGTGTGACACTGTCAGACCTTTCAAAGTTACTAATACTTTGAAATAACCCAGTGCTTGTAGATTTCTTTTATGCTGTTGGTCCTTGTTTCTCAGGGAACCCTGCAGGCTGTTAGTATAATGGATTTAAAATGAGACCTAACCCCCTTATTCATCCCGGTGGCTCCAGCAACAGCTCTTAGTGTTGTCAGGAGTGTAAAAGATGGGGAAAGGAGAACAAATAACAGAGAATGGCTCATATGATCTGTCTTCTATTTGCCTCTGCTGGCAGGATTTGTGGAGCCTTTGCTCTAGGAGAAAGCAGAGTTCTTTCTTCTCTTTATGCTTCTTGAAGGCTTCTGCAGGCAACTAGTTCTGAGGAGTCCTGAGAGTTTCTCTTTCTGCAGCCTTCCACTGACTTGAAAACAGCATTCCTTCTGCCACCACACATCCCTAGACAAGAGATGAGAAGGGTTCCCATTCGTTCTGAAATCCCAGCCTCGAGTTGGAACGTGGCCCCTTTCACTCCACCAGCCTTGCAGAGAGCCAGAACAAGGAGGAAATGGGAGTAAATGCCTAGCATCTCAGAATAAGCATTTCCATGGGGGGAGTTATTTTAGGAAGAGCTCTTCTCCCTCAGCTCCCACAATGCACATTTATGAAAAGTTGAAGTCTGTGGGGCTACCTCTAGAAGTTCTTAGCTATGAACATTTAAGCTGAACATGAGCCAGCAGTGTGCTCAGGTGGCCAAGAAGGCAAAAGGCATCCTGGACTGCGTCAAGAATAGTGTGGCCAGCAGCATCAGGGAAGTCATTGTGCCTGTGTACTCAGTACTGGTTAGTCCACAGCTTGAGTCCTGTGTCCAGTTCTGGGCCCCTCAATTTAAGAAGGATCTTGAGACTCTTGAACATGTCCAGAGAAGGGCAACGAGGCTGGGGAGAGGCCTCAAGCACAAGTCCTACAAGGAGAGGCTGAGGGGGCTGGGGTTGCTTAATCTGGAGAAGAGAAAGCTCAGGGGAGACCTTATTGCTGTCTACAACTACCTGAAGGGAGGTAGTAGCCAGGTGGGAGCTGGTCTCTTCTGCAAGGCAACCAGCACCAGAGCAAGAGGACACAGTCTCAAGCTGCACCAGGGGAGGTTCAGGCTGGTTGTTAGGAAGAAGTTCTTCATAGAAAGATAGATTGACCATTGGAATGTGCTGCCCGGGGGGGTGGTGGAGTCACCATCACTGGAGGTGTTTAGGAAGAGACTGGATGGGGTGCTTGGTGCCATGGTTGAGTTGATTAGATGGTGTTGGGCGATAGGTTGGACTCGATGATCTCAAAGGTCTCTTCCAACCTTCTTAATTCTGTCCTATTCTACTTTCCTATCTTTTTTAATCAGCTGTTGAATCTTGAAAATGCAGGAGAGGAGCTTCTGCAAATCCTTTATCTGTCTGCTTTCAGAAGAGTACATTTCTTACTATTTCTTTGTGCAGGTGTAACTGTCAAAAAATTACATCCTGTCTTAGACACTCCAGTTTTCCAGTGCAGTGTATCATACTAATTGATTGGTTTAGCTCTGTTGTTTTGGAAGAAATGTGAATGTAACTGAATGTTACATTCTTAACAGTCATCATATTGCTGTTAAGCTGTACCTGTGTTCTTCCTTTCTTCTCTGCCAAGTACATCATCAAACCTCATTCATTCTTTTCCCCCATTCACTTTCAGTTTTCCTCACCCCCCAGCTCCCATGCCAAGGAGTTATCCACGATGTTCCAGTTTAATAGCCACACAGAATCACAGAATGTTAGGGGTTGGAAGGGACCTCTAGAGGTGATAGAGTCCAACCCCCTTGCCAAGGTAGGATCACCTGGGGCAGGTCACACAGGAATGCATCCAGGTGGGTCTTGAAAGTCTCCTGAGAAGGAGACTCCACAACCTCACTGGGCAGCCTGTCCCAGTGTTTTGTCACCCTCACAGTGAAAAAGTTTGTCCTTATGTTCACATGGAACCTTCTGTGCTCCAGCTTGCCTCTTCAACATAAGGCATGTAAGGTTCAGAACAAGTTGATCATGCTGCAATCTGGAAATGAAGATCTTTGACATCAGGGTTGAAGTCTGTTCCTTATGCTGCATGAACATGCTACGTATTTCATTCATGAACTGACACAAAAGAACTTGTTCTTCTACAAGCATCCTCAGGAAGTATTTAGAACTTATTAAACTATCTATTGTGAATACCTGACATAAACAGGGGGGGGGTTGCATCAATCCTGAGGGCTTGTAACTATGGTGGTCATTTTTGCAGGTAGATGTACTGCAGAATTCAGGTATGTTATCCCAGAAGGAGCATGAATTTATTCCCTCAGGCAGCTGGGCTGTAAACAAATGTGAAGTTATACAGAACATCACAGAAGGCCAGCAGGATCCAGTTTAGTCAGTGAGGAGTAAAATAAGTAGGGAGGACCTTTAGCTATTTGGAAATATGTTTGTATAATTTTATGTTAATATGATGTAATGAGGATGAAAGTGGCTTGAGAGGGAGGCTGTGCAAAATCAGGCACTCTTCAGGCCACAGAATTTAAATGTCTGCTGAAAAAAAGGTTAATGCAAAGTATCTGAGCTAATCCAACATTTGCTAGGAAAATTCAGGTCAAAGCCAGGATTAGTGCTTTGTGTTTCCAACTAATAACCTTGGCATTTCCCTACTTACCTCTCTCATTCTTGTATGGTTGCTTAAGCCACATCATCTTCTTTTGTACTATGAGAAAAACCTCTGTCTCTTACAGCTGCTGTCTGTTCTGTTAAGATTGAGAGAACAGTGCTAGCCTGGTGCCCTGAAATTATGGTGGGAAAAGCTACAGATGAGTAAGTACCAGAGATGGCACAGAACAGCTGTTCCTCTGGGTAAATCTCATCTGTGTGCCTGTGAGTAGCTGGGCTTTTTGTGATCTGACATCTGAGCAGCAGCAGCAGCTGGGTGAAAAGAGGGCAGATTTTATATATGTGTATATATATATATATATATATATAATCCCTCAGATTTTTCCCTAGATGTTTTTACCTTTCTGAAGTAGCTGCTGAAGCATTCACCTTGTTTAATGTGCCCTTACAGAAATGTTCACAGGAGGTTAGGGGTTGGAAGGGATGTCTGAAGATCATCAAGTTCAACCCCCCCCTGCCAGAGCAGCACCGTAGAATCTAGCACAGGTCACCCAGGAATGCATCCAGATGAGTCTTGACAGTCTCCAGAGAAGGAGACTCCACAACCTCTCTGGGCTGCCTGTTCCAGTGCTCTGGGACCCTCACAGTGAAGAAGTTCCTCCTCGTGTTGAGGTGGAACCTCCTGTGCTGTAGTTTATATTCATTACCCTTTGTCCTATCCCAGGGAGCAAGTGAGCAGAGCCTGTCCCCTCCCTCTTGACCCCCAGCCCTCAGATATTTATAAACATTTATTAAATCCCCTCTCAGCCTTCTCCAGACTAAAAAGCCCCAGGGCTCTCAGCCTCTCCTCACAGGGCAGTGCTCCAGCCCCTTCATCATTCCGGTAGCTCTCCATTGGACTCTCCCGAGTAGATCCCTGTCCCTCTTGTTTCGCTGGTGAGCAACTTGTGCACATCTTTCCTTTGTAGCAAATCTTTGTCTTGCAGCAAATGTTTGTTTGGATATGGGTTGTTTTTTTTTAAACAGGGTGGTGTGTCCTTGCTGTTTTGATGGAAAGCTATCCACATTTTGCTAGCATGTAAAAGCTTACACAAAGCAGAATGGGTCCATGGCAATAGCGATGGCATGGTGAGGTGAGGCAGAAAACAGAGGCCAAAAGCAAATGTTTCAGAGTTTCTTTGCCCCCAAATAAGTGATAGCATGTAATTTTAGGTTGGTTTAAGTGATTTGCAAATTGAGGTAATGTTCAGCATTGAGAACCTCATGAAATAAAGGGAAAATATTTGAGGATGGAACAGCGTGAAACAAAGGGAAAATATCTGAGAGAGAAGGTGACAGTATCTCTTTGGCAATGCCTCATTCCCTTCAGCATCAGAGTGGTTCTGTGCTCTTAAGTGAGACCCAGATAATTTTTAAACCCTCCCTAAACCCAGGCACTCATACAAAAAGGTTACACTGGAGGGAAAATTGTGTGTTCAAACAAAGCCATACCTCTCTTTTTGCCCTGATACCTGCCATGTGAAATTCCTGCATTCAAACATCCTGGAAATTCAAAGGTAAGGGCTATGGATGAGTTGAAAGCAAGACACCTCTGAGCGAAACACTGCTAAACCAGGCTGAAATGCCTTGAGAATGGAAGCTCTAGGTGTGTGCACCTGCAGCAGCAAATGAGCAAAACTCCAGCCATCAGCTCCACCAGCCCTGCCTAAAAGCCATCTACTGCTTTTCTGGAAGTTTCCAGCCAAACAGCCTTCCAGGCTGGAGTCTTAGTAGAGAGAGGCTACATTTTAAGGAACTAGGAGAGAGATAAGGCAGGAAGAAGAGAAAGAGTAGAGGCTGGCTTAAAAAATGCTCTATTTAGGGTAATGAGAGGGAGAGCACAAAACTGCCAAGACAGCTTGCCTGTCTTACAGTGCAGGCAGAGGAGTTAATTTTCCCTTAATGTGTTCAAGATAAATCATGATCCATCAGGACAGCGCAGGACTGTTTGACCGGGGGGGAAAAACAACCCCAAAGTTAGAGAGAAAGAATTGAGCACCTTTATTGAGGAAGGAAAAAAAGGAGTCAGGGAATTGTTGGCTAGTTCTTTTAGCATTAATCCCTGAAAAAAAAAATGCTGGGAAAAGTTACTGAGCAAGCAAGCTTTTGGTGTGTGTTTAGAAGATAATGAGGCAAGGAGCAGCGGCCTTCAGGTTGTGTCGAGAACAAACTGTGCGAAAGCTCTGTGAGTTTTTCCCTGTTGCAGAGTAGCACATTTCATGGATATGAAAGAAAGAGTAGTTGACATATTTCTGGGCTTCAGCAAGGTTTTCTGACAAAGTTGGTGGTGATGCTCTCATTTGCAAACCACTGAAGCTCTTACAAGGTGTGTGTGGGGCATTGTTGTGAAACAAAACCAGGCACGGGGTAGATGTTACCCTGAAAGGCTGTGTAGCACAGGACTTTTGAGGGAGGTTATAGAATCATAGAATCAACAAGGTTGGAAAAGACCTCAAAGATCATCGAGTCCAACTTGTTGCCCAGGATCTCATGGCTACTAAACCATGGCACCAAGTGCCACGTCCAATCCCCTCCTGAACACCTCCAGGGATGGTGACTCCACCACCTCCCTGGACAGCACATTCCAATGGCTAACAACTCTCTCTGTGAAGAACTTTCTCCTCACCTTGAGCCTAAACTTCTCCTGGTGAAGCTTGAGACTGTGTCCTCTTGTTCTGGTGCTGGTTGCCTGGGAGAAGAGACCAACTCCCTCCTGGCCACAACCACCCTTCAGGCAGTTGTAGACAGCAAGAAGGTCTCCCCTGAGTCTCGTCTTCTCCAGGCTAAACAATCCCAGTTCCTTCAGCCCTTTCTCATAGGGCTTGTGCTTGAGACCTCTCCCCAGCCTCATTGCCCTTCTCTGGACACGTTCAAGAGATTATCTGAATGATCTCCAGAGATTCCTTCCAACCCTTACCATTCTACTCTACATTTGATACTACACAATCATTTTTTTTCAGATATGATGTTCCTTGAGTACTCTGACACAAGATACAAAACTACCAGATATGCTCACATATGTTGAAGGGCAGAAGTCAAACTGCAACTGGGGGGTGCATGGGGGGGAATGGTCTAGGAAAAAAAAATTGGGGTTCTATGCAGTAGGGATGACCACATTTAGGCAGGGGAAAAAAAATTAACTGCAACTCTGGAGGATGGGGAACAAGTAGCTGTGTTCTGGAAAAAGATCTGGAGGTGGAGGAGTTACAGTGATACAAAAACTGACAGTGAGCCAGTAATGTTGTACTGCTGCAAAACAGGCAACATGCTGGGATGTAGGAGGAGGGAGCTGTCTGGAAGATACCTGGAGAAATCCTCCTTCTGTTGCTGGCACAAGGAAGATCTCAGCTGCTGTATTTTGCTGAGCTTGGGTCAGTAACCTTGTAGGAGGAAGAGGAAAAACTGAGGAAAGGCATTTTGGAATAAGCGGTGTGCAAGAAGCCAAGAAGCTGCCAGGGCTCAGTCCAGCAGAGACCAGGCTGTGTGTTTGCCCCTTCAGTTATGTTACATCAGTGGTGGTGGCAGATAGCAAAGGAATACATTCTTTCCACTTAGGGTAGATCAAGGAGAAGAGAAAACTTCCTAATTGTAAGGAGAGTGATATACTGCAGGAGATCATCTGGGAATGGGGCAGGAGCTTGTGTAGTCTCTCCTGGAAGCTTTCCAGGCTGAGTTTAAGTGGCTTGTGTCCTGCATGACGTTGCTCTCCCGGTAGAGGAGGAGAAGCTGGGTGACTTTGCAAGCTCCTGTCTGACTTATTTCCCATGTTGCTGTGACACTTGACATGATGAAGCAGGATTTGTGCTTCTCTTCAGGGCTAAGTGGCCTGCTGAGCTCTGCAGCGAGATGGTTAAATGCAAGCATCACCCCATCTGGAGGTGTCAGGGCCAATACAGCATCAGGTTTTGGGCATCATTTTAATGTCATTATAGGCATTACCTGCTCCTGTTATGCAACAAGGTCTCAGAGCATCTTTTATGGTGCTGTAGAGCATCTTTAAATTCAGACAACTTGTCAGACTCCGAGCTAGGTCTGCTTTCATACCTATGGTTCTTGTGATGCTTTATGTGTGTTAGGCTTAGGACTCTAATTCCTGCTCATGTTTCAGGTTTTCAAGGCTCCATGTGAGAGTTCTTTAAGATACATGTTTCCAGGTAATACTTTAAAAGAGCCCCAGTTACTAAATAACCTCATTTCACATAATGAGGTTTATCTTATGCCTTACTTCTTAAATGTCTCTTGCTGCAGCTAAAAACAGCTGTGAGTTAAGAAATGTTTTTGTCTTCTGAAGTATTGCGGTGGAACATGGCAGTGAGATCTTGGCTGCACCTGCAGGCACTCACCCCTTGTTGCTAAACCACTGTACAACAGTCTGCTGTTATTGAGCAAATATCAGTCTGTGAAACAATGCAATGAAATGCAACATGGACAGATGTTTGCCATTGAGGAACCAGACAACTGTGAGACTGGCTGAAGCTTAGGCATTTTGTGCTGGAGTTAGTATTCTGAGGTCACTTAATTTCCTCACATTTTATCTTGTTCACCTCTGATTGATGTGTAGATAGGTATATTCCCCTCAGCTGATTCTGGAGGGAAAAGCTTTGTTCACATTTATCATAGAATCAATAAGGTTGGAAAAGACCTCAGAGATCATCAAGTGCAACCTATCACCTAACACCTCATGACTTACTAAACCATGGCTTCAGGTGCCACATCCAATCCCCTCTTGAACATCTCCAGGGATGGTGACTCCACCACCTCCCTGGGCAGCACATTCCAGTGGCCAATTACTCTCTCTGGGAAGAACTTTCTCCTCACCTCCAGCCTAAACTTCTACTGGTGCAGCTTGAGACTGTGTCCTCTTGTTCCGGTGCTGGTTGCCTGGGAGAAGAGACCAACCCCCACCTGGCTACAACCTCCTTTCAGGTAGTTGTAGAGAGCAAGAAGGTCTCCCCTGAGCCTCCTCTTCTTCACCCCAGCTCCCTCAGCCTCTCCTCATGGGGCTTGTGCTCCAAACCCCTCCCCAGCTTTGTTGTCCTTCTCTGGAAGGCTTTCCTGGCATGCCCAAAGTGCAGGACAGTGCTGTTAGCAAGGAACACATAGGCTGCAAAGCAGACCTTTGTCCTGCTACCATTCCAAGGAGTGATATTTTCCAGCTGTTGGTGGAGAAGCAGAGGGTTTGCTTTAATTTAAATGCTGTAGCTAAATCCCACTTGGCATACTGTAACATTTGTGAATGACATCCAGCTTACCACCTGCTGGAACAGGTTTTTCTGAAGAGTGCTGTTATTTTAGCTATTAATTAATGGATAATTTTGGTGGTTGCAGTTATATGAGGATGGTTTTAGTTTGTTTGGCAGTAAATTGTTGTCCTATGAAACCTATATTCACAGCCTTGGCAATTGGGGGGGGGGGTTGGTACCTTAAACAGCAGAATTAAATCCACAGCATGTTTCAGTGCTACTTTCACAACAACAACTTCATTTCCAGTGCAATCTAAAGACCTTCTGATAATTATGTGACACCCTGTAAATAAGCCATGTCTAGAAGGCTTTAGGGAATTTAATAACTGAGGCAATATACAGGGCAGAAAACAGTGCTGCAAAGGCATTGTACTGCAGCTGGACAAATGAAACCAGATTCATTAACAGACCAAAGGCAGAGAGGAAATGGAGGAATGTAAGTTTTAATGGAACTGAAAGGAGAGAGAGAAGTAACATGGGGGACTTCTCTAAAGAGAAGGGAAAATGTTTGAGTGACAGATAAGATTGGGTGGGGAAAGGATGACAGGCTTCCAAGAGGGGGAGCAGCCAGTGAAGCTTAAGTAGTCCCAGAGGTAAATGGAGCAAAGCAAGGGTCTAAGTGCCAGGAGGGCAGGGCTGGCTCCTGGCAGAGGTACCCTGGACAGCTACCGAGGGCTGCAGGAGGGAGCAGCCAGCCTTGCTTTTTCTGTGCTTGTGCCAGCGTCCTGGCAAGGCAGCCTGTGGGCAACAGAAAAGGGTATCAAGCAGCAGCATTTGCAGCTGAGTTGTCCTCTCAGAAATGAGGCTGTTACTGAATCCCTTCATCCCCGGGGCAGCAGAGCAGCAGACCCTAATTCTCCCTGTTTCAGAACTGATTTGGCCTTTCCTTGGCCCAGCCCAAGGTCATATCAAGGATGACATCGATCTGGAGTCAGGTCTGCACAATGCTGTCAGCAGCATATTGCAAAGCCTTTGCTATGTGTGACAGCTTATTTTTTCTGTCAGGAGTGGCCAGCAAGCCTCCAGAATGACATTGTGAACTTCATTTCTGAGCAGTGCTGCTGCAGACTGTGCTGGTTAACAGGAGGTGACATTAACAGCAGGAGCAGAGCCTCTTGTGGGAAATGCAGGTACTTGGTACAATGGTGGTTTGCCCATGATTTACTAGGTTTTATTGTTGTTGGAGTGCCAAACCCACAGATCAACATTATTATGCCATTAGCATGAAGCAGGTCAGTATGGAACCATAAACATCTGCATTCAGAGCAAATTACAGCGTGTCACTGGTGCTACATGATCTGTCTCAATGTGACATTGCTTATGGCTTAACTCAGCTGAGGAAAAATGACTCTTCAGAGATGGAAAATGATTAATGAGCTCTCAGATGAGTGAAATTTCTTTGAATTTATATAACAACTGCCAGGGATTTGGGGTTTGTTTGACTTTTCCCTCTGTTTTGGGGTGAGGGTTCCCCTCCTCTTGGCTTAGAAGGTGGGTGACTCCCATAGGGAGATGTGTGAGACAGTATCAGATATTCATCACTCTTGCTGCTCTTGTGGTTTCCTCAGTAAGTTTTCAGTTTCTTTTGATTCCAGGTAAACTTGGTGAAGAGAATCTGTGGTGATTGGAATCTACATCTGTTTCTGACTTTCCTGCAGGGCCACGTAGCAGTATTATAAATAATCATGCCAATATTTAATATGAGAAAGTGTGATTCTCTCTGATGTTCTGTGTTGTAGGTGATTGTATTTAGTGTAAAATCACCATAGCTCCAGCGCTAGAATAGAATAGAATTAACCAGGTTGGAAAAGAACTTTGAGATCATTGAGTCCAACCTATCACCCAACACCATCTAATCAACTCAACCATGGCACCAAGCACCCCATCCAGTCTCCTCTTAAACACCTCCAGTGATGGTGACTCCACCACCTCCCTGGGCAGCACATTCCAATGGCCAATTACTCTTTCTGGGAAGGACTTCTTCCTAACATCCAGCCTAACCTCCCCTGGCACAGCCTGAGACTGTGTCCTCTTGTTCTGGTGCTGGTCACCTGGGAGAAGAGACCAACTCCCACCTGGCTACAACCTCCCTTCAGGTATTTGTAGACAGCAGTAAGGTCTCCCCTGAGCCTCCTCTTCTCCAAAGATACAGGATTCTCTTCTTCACTCCATACAGGATGAATATTTAAAGCAGGCTGCATACTCTCTATTGTTTCTGCTGATGCCTTAGTAAACAGAAAAGCAAGAAAAGAAAACTTCTATCTAAAGCCCAGGGAAGAAAAAATAGAATTAGATAGAACTAAAAATGCCTAATTACAGAAGTAGAATGCTTAAAGTGGACTCCCCCCTTGTTGAGAAAACCGAAGCTCACTTTTTTTTATTAATAACTTTGATTTTCCATGTATTGAGTATGTAAAAATAATGCTGTAATCATTGCCAGCAAGGAAGAGAAAACCACTGTGTTTTGTGAGTCATATAGCAGCATGCATCTGAATTAGCTGTTTGCAGCGGTGTTGGGAGCATAGCTAAAGTGCTAGCCATGGAGAGAGGCAGACTGAGCAATTCTCTGTAAGATCTAGTGCTCCATCCAAGTGTTGTGCAGGTTGCAACAGGTTTCTGTTTGCATTTGTCTCATTGCAGAGCACAGATATTTAATTTTTTGCCAGTGTTTGCTCTCTTTGTTGATGCCAGAGGTTTCTGGTACTTTGCCTATCAAGCCTATGGGATCCAATTGGCTTCAAACCCCCCTCAATATGCAGAGAATCAACCAGGTTGGAAAAGACCTCAGAGGTCATCCAGTCCATCCTATTACCTAATACCTAGCACCTCATGACAACTAAACCATGGCTTCAAGTGCCACATCCTACCCTGTTTTGAACACCTCCAGGGATGGTGACTCCACCACCTCCCTGGGCAGCACATCCCAATGGCCAGTCACTCTTTCTGGGAAGAACTTTCTCCTCACCTCCAGCCTAAACTTCCCCTGGCACAACTTGAGACTGTGTTCTCTTGCCCTGGTGCTGGCTGCCTGGGAGAAGAGACCAACCCCCTCCTGGCTACAACCTCCTTTCAGGTAGTTGTAGAGAGCAATAAGGTCTCCCCTGAGCCTCCCCTTCTCCAGGTTAAGCAACCCCAGCTCCCTCAGCCTCTCCTCACAGGGCTTGTGCTCGAGACCTCTCACCAGCCTCTCCATTTCTAGTTCATCTTTAAAGGAGACAGTAAAATTTCTTCTAGCATCTCAGAGTTTCTCTGCCATTGCAGTGGGCAGCATCCCACTGGCCCTCTGTGGGTCTGAACTGCTGGTGTTGAACAAGCTGAAGGCTGTCCTGAGCTTACCAGATGCAGGTGTGGTACAGCTGCTGTACAGCTGCAGTTGCCTGGTGTTACAGCTGCTCCTTTTTAAGACTATTGCTCCTTCTGTTCTATGGCCACCTGAACAACTGTGCTTTGGCTGGCACATCTGTGTGTGCTGGCCTTTGGTCTTTGCTCTCTTGTAACATTCTGTCTGTACAACTGGTACTCTCCCAACTGTTCCCATGGTGTGTGCTTCACAGCTCAGCACACCACCCTGCTTGTAACCAGCCCTACTGCTGGGCTGCTGTGCCCTTCATGGGAGTGTGCAATGTAGTCTTGCAGTTTACAAGATGTTGATTCCTCCCTGCTTGTCTTGATTTTACCACTAAGCTCTCTTTATTGCTGAATACCCAGGTGAAATGGTGATGCTTTGTTCTAGTGTGTTGTAGTGTGTACTGCTTGATTCTGGTGTTGTAGAGTTTTGGCTTGTCTTTTGAAGGTAAAATGTTCAAGAGCACAAAACTTCCACCTATTTGCATATGATAATGTTGGGCAGAGGATCACAGAGCCCAGGTCTCAGAAGCTGGAGGAGTTATGTGCTGTGATTGCATGCTTACTGCTACTGAAAGTGGAGAGACCCTCTTCATCTTCTCCCAGATTGACAAGTTGCCCTCTGCTCTGTTCCTCAACTTGCACTGTATGACACAGCCATACATTGTGCTCCAGCACTCATGACTTAACATACTGGTTTGCTTTGCTGTGTCCTCTCATCCTTTCTTTTAGCTGTTCATCCCAGGATGTCATTCCTGAATTGTGCTGGGACAGTATGGAAGTTGCCTCAGATAAAACCCAGTCTTGAGGAGGGACCTCATCTCTTGGCTGGCAGAAGGAGATGCAGGAGGTAGATTTTTACCCCTTGCAATCTGTTTACTCCATGTGAATAATTTTTCAGTGCCTGTAATAACTCTTCATTTTCACCCTCTAGCCTTCAACAAAGCCTGTTAGGTTACTGACAGAAGCTGAAGTCTTGGTCTTCCCTTCCAAAAAACTGTCAGTGTTGGCAATGTAGAAAGTATGTGCTGTTTGGTATTTCTGCTGGTGATAGGGAACAAGTTGGTTGCAGTCTCTGTATAAGAACATCTGCTGGCACTGTGCTCAGGCTACCATAGTTGACCTCTCTGGCACAATGGTGGTGCTCTGGCTAGCTCATGGAGGAGCTCTTCATTAGTATTCATCACAAAATAATGTGCTAGGATTACTGCTTTGCTTATTTCTTTATTTGCCCAGATAAATATCTGGTCCTGGCTCTTGGACCACTGCTCTCTGGTGTGTGCTAGGTGCCTTGAGCATCTTCAAGGTCTGCTAAGCTATATGAAGGATATGGAGATATAACAGATCATTACTTGAGTCCTTTTGTCTTCCTGGTCTGAGCATTTTCTGCATGACTCAGCTGGAGTCTTTCAGATGTCCTCAGATATTTGGTGGATAGACACCGTCATGCTCCCTTGGTGTTCTGCTCCAAATACTTTAAAGTGTTTGATGTAACCTAATACTCTGTTCCTGGATTGTTTCTGCCTCAGCTGAGTTTCTCCTACAAGAGTGTCCTTGCTGAAGCTTTGACATTTGGTTCAGTTTACACTTCACCTCTAGACCCTGGCTGGTGTTTGCTGCAGACAGAAGTCATGAGAACTTAGGACCTCTCTGTCAAATGTGCTGAGGAATCTCATCACCTTCTTCATGAGGATGGGACTTCTCAATGCCACAGGGAGGAGTGAATTTGCCCTGAGGTGAATGGATTTTTTTGTGTCTTTGAGAGGTAGTTTTGGTACTAAATTGGAATTTATATTCAGATCTTTGGTGTGTGGTTTCAGGCTGTGAAGGCTTTCTGCCAGAGGGCTTCCTCCCTGAAACTAGGCTGCTGAATTTCAGTAGGAGTGGTTGTGTTACAGCCAGGCCAGTTACATTTTCAATGACTCCACTGTGGTTAACACAATCAAATGTATCAGGAAGCTTGGGGCTGCATGGAAGGAAAATGGAAGATCTACTGCTGGAGCTTTAAGCATCCAGCACCTTGGGGGCACCATATTGCTGTCCTCTCCCAAACCTTTTCTCAGATCTTGGCTTACCTTGCACTTCTGAGGATGCCCCTCACATCTACCTCAGATCTTGGCTTACCTTGCACTTCTGAGGATGCCCTCACATCTACCTCAGATCTTGGCTTACCTTGCACTTCTGAGGATGCCCTCACATCTACCTCAGATCTTGGCTTACCTTGCACTTCTGAGGATACCCCTCACATCTACCTCAGATCTTGGCTTACCTTGCACTTCTGAGGATGCCCCTCACATTTACCTCAGATCTTGGCTTACCTTGCACTTCTGAGGATGCCCTCACATCTACCTCAGATCTTGGCTTACCTTGCACTTCTGAGGATGCCCTCACATCTACCTCAGATCTTGGCTTACCTTGCACTTCTGAGGATGCCCCTCACATTTACCTCAGATCTTGGCTTACCTTGCACTTCTGAGGATGCCCCTCACATCTACCTCCACAGACTCAGGCTATGTCTGCTCGTTGATGGATGTCCTACTGGCCATACATTTGCGTAGCAGTCACAGATTTCTCCTACAGCACATAAATAGCACTTGGCCACAATTCTTCAGTCTAATGGTGCCACTTAGCAGTGCTGCAGGAAATTACATTTCAGTGATTCCCTCAGCCAGCTGGAACAGAACTGGTCACATTGATCTAATAGCAAAGTTTCAAATTTAGCTGCTGAACTGCAGGCAGCTTGTTCTGGTAGTACAGAACACTGAGTCATTTGCCACACTCACATAGGAGTGCTCGCTCATCTGTAAATGATGAGGTAGGTACAGCTATGATCTGGATCAGAAAGAGAGAGACCAACCACTCACACTGCTAATGGGAAAGGTGCTGTGGCAAGATAGGAAGTTGTATTTTCCTTAGAATCCAAGCATCATTTTGGCTGGAAAAATACCTCTGAAGTCATGAAGTCCAGCTGTCAACCTGACACTACCATGGCCAGTATTTGGACTAGCTCCCATCTTGTTTATATTCCCCCTCCCCAAGCAGTGGGGTTTCCAAAGCAATTCACAAACTCTCTATTCTAGGAAGAAACTGTCCTGCAATTTGCTGAAGTTGAGTAAATGAGAAGCAAGCCATAGTCTAAGGAAAATGCCAGCCAAAGCAAAGGAAACAGAGAAAATGAAAGAAAAAAGGTAGCAAACACATGGATGGTGCTTCACTCATGTTCTTAGGTAGCTTAGCTTACCCCTGAACACAAAATTAGTCTCAGCTTTCAATGTCATGGAGCAACTCAGTTCTGGTCATTCTTAGCTTTGTTCTGAGCTAAAAGCTGCTGCATGGAGACCTCCAGCAACTGCTCTGTTCCCAGGTGGTGTTTGACTTTTGTGTTTGTAAGTAGCAGGCAGGGGCTGAATAGGTTTTCAGACCACTGGAAGTGGTTGTAGAGGAATATTAGCAATTCCTAATGCCTCTCACCACCTTACCTCAGTCTCAGACTTTTCTTAAGGAGCAGGGAGTTGCTGATGAGTGTGATCCTTCCCTGTGAAGGAGGCAAAAAGGCAGGGGGACAAGTAATTTAGGAGCAGTATTGCTGCTTTAGGGACTGGGGAGAGAGAGATGGTGACTGTTTCTTACCCAACAGTCATTGCACTCATACCTGTAATTCTGAGGCCATGCAGATAGCAGCCTTCTCCCCCACCCCAGAAATCTCAATGAGTAAATGCAAACCCTATAGATTTGTTAAACTTTGTGAGAGAAAAGCAGTAGTAACTATTTGTGTGCTCTGCCACTTTTGGAAGGTGATTTCTTTCACTGTCATCGTGACTTTGTCTAACTTTAAAGCAATTTGATGGAGGCGTTCAAGAGGGGATTGGACATGGCATGTGGTGCCATGGTTTAGTAGTCATGAAGTCTTGGATGACAGGTTGGACTTGATGATCTTTGAGGTCTTTTCCAACCTTATTGATTCTATGATGTAACTTAGAACATCTTACAGTTACTGTGAGGGATGTAGTACAATAGAATAAACCAGGTTGGAAGAGACCTTCAAGATCACCGCATCCAACCCACCAACCAATCCAACCCACCTAAACAACTGAACCATGGCACCAAGCACCCCATCAAGTCTCCTCCTGAACACCTCCAATGAAGGTGACTCCACCACCTCCCTGGGCAGCCCATTCCAAAGGGCAATCACTCTCTCTGTATGGAACTTCTTCCTAACATCCAGCCTAAACCTCCCCTGGAAGCAGACAAGTAGTAGTAAACAAGTAAAGAGTCTTTCCTGGGTAAGTCATTCAAGGTAAAATGAGTGACACTCAGACACTGCACCACATGAGTCTCAGCATGGTTCTCTCTGTTTGAGCCACAGAGCTTTAAGGTCAGGCAGGTCTCTGAAAGGAATTTGATTGTATTAATATCAACACTCTCTACGTCAGACATTTTAATTGTGTTTGTACAGACACTTCTGTCTAGAGAGATAAAATATTAAACACACAATGAATAATGCAGCTGCCCCACAATACTGTGATCTTTGTGTGAATAAGGCAGTCATAAATTGCCTGGATATCGAACTGGCACAGCACTGGCTTTTCTTTCTGCAGTGAATCAGCTTATGCAGTGACAAGGTGCATGATGGAATGTTGGACATCCTGTGTTTTTTAGAGAAGGAATGGTAGTTCTCCATCCCTCACTGCAGGAGCAGAGCTGTGCAGTCCCCTGCTCCCTGACAGCTAATACAGTTGTGTGGAAAGCCAAGGGTTAACATAGCTCCGTGCAGCACTGTGCAAAAGGAGCTGTCAGTAGATGGAAACAGCCATGGGAAATCGCTTCTTGAGCCATGGAAAGAGAGATGAAGATCCTTTAGGTAAAGAGCTGATCACCTTTGGATTCTAGACTCTTTCTTTGGGGGATGTAATTCTTCTTTCTCCCTTACCACATGATGACACTATCTCAGCTGACTCTGCTTCATTGGTGTTTTGTTTTCTAAGGAGCTCCAGCTGCCTCTACTATTCCCTCCATACCTTTCCTCCTTCATTTCACTTCCTTCCACTCCTTCCTGGCCTCCTCACCTCAGTCTGCCTGCTGGAAGATGCTGCTTTTGTCCCTCACTTATTTTCCCCCTGTGTCCAGGGAAGCTGAATTTCAGTCAGGACGCTGCCCTTTCAGTTTTCAAAAGGAAGATGGATTTTTTTGCCTTCCCATTTGCCTTGCAGACGACTGGGCCCTAGTATGGAGCATTTCTTCTTTAAAGAAAAAACTTTAAGAAGGGAGAATTTCACTTTTTAAATTAATCACCATGGCAACCCTTACAGTGCATTTCCAAACATAGAAAGTTGCCTTTAAGAAGCACGCTCGTCTGAGGGAAAGGTGAGTTTTTACAGCTTCTATCAATGCTCCCAGAGAATATAAGATTTTGACCAGAATCACTTAGAGGGACTTTTTACATGCAGAAAGGACAAGTTATATGATTCTGATGGTGTGGGGGATATTTTTTTTTTGTTTAAGGATGCTGCATGCTAACCAATCTCCTCATAATGCTGGCTTAAAATAGACTTGAAGAACTAGATACAGCTTGGCAGGAATACTTGCGATAAGATTGTACCAGATATCACCCAGGTGAAAATAGTTAACAATTTGTCAACATTTCTCTCATACTTAAAAAAAAAAAAAGACAAAACCAAACCCCCCAAACAGTTCCCCTTTCCCCAATTCTGGGCTGCCTTTTCATGGATATTCAGAGTCTCACTGGGAAATCGTTATTTTTGTTTAAAGCCAAAAAAGAAAGTGAGGTGAAAGCATAGGGAGAGCAAGTCGCTCATGCATGAAAAGGAGAAGATCCCTCACACATTATGGTGTGGTGAGATGTAACTTTAACACTCATCTCTCTGTGTTGCTCTGATTTTTTCCCCAGTGTTCTAGATGGATTGTTGTATATTCCATTTCTGTGTATATTAGACCCAAGGAACAGGGGATTTGTCGACCCGCTGGAAATTCCCCCGTGCAAATAATGCACATCAGATGAAACCTTGATGTGTTCCCTGAAATAGGAACTCTGAGGTTTTGGTCTAAAACTGCCAAAATAAGAGCATTTTAGAATGAAAGTTTCTGGCTCTTGGGAGGCATGAGATTGGAGAAGGAGCTTACAGACAGGGAACCTCAGTCTCTGTGCAGATTTCAGAGGGTGGTAGGGACTGGCAGGAGGCTCGCAAAAAAACCATGGAAAACATTCTGCTGAAATTTCCAGTTGGCTTCGTTGAGGTTGAATATAATGATTCAGGGTGTGGGGGCAGTGTTCCTGCACTTTATGTAGAGGCAGGAGAGCAGGTCAGTAGAGGACTTTCCTTTTCTCCTGTCATGCCATCTGTCACTGTAATTGTGAGGTCTTGAGCTGCCTGCGGGTGGCTGGCTGAGCCGCGCTGCTGATGTCTGGAGCAGGCTTGATGGGGTTGGCCATGAGTTTGTTTATTTAGCTGTGTG
This sequence comes from Colaptes auratus, assembly GCA_015227895.2. NCBI lineage: Eukaryota > Metazoa > Chordata > Aves > Piciformes > Picidae > Colaptes > Colaptes auratus. The sequence continues at coordinate 32,183,229 of CM037634.1, read as the reverse complement.
GCCACAGTTCATTTGTATTTCACTGGTCTTGTCCCCAGCTTGGAGGAAGCAAGGTGATTCTGCTAGGATTCATAGAATCATAGCATGGTTTGGGTTGGAAGGCACCTTAAAGATCACCTAGTTCCAGTCCCCCAGGCATGGGCAGGGTCACCTTCCACTAGCCCAGGTTGCTCAGGGCTTCATCCAACTGGCCTTGAACACTTCCAGGGAGGGGGCATCCACAACCTCCCCAGGAAACCTGTTCCAGTGTCTCACCACCATCACTGGAAAGAATGTCTTCCTAATCTCTAGTCTAAATCTGCCCTCCTCAAGCTTCAATCCATTCCCTCTCATCCTGTCAGTACAAGCCCATGTGAAAAGTCCCTCCCCAGCTTTCTTGTAGGCTCCCTTCAGGTACTGGAAGGCCATTATAAGGTCTTCCTGAAGCTTTCTTTTCTTCAGGTTGAACAGCCTCAGCTCCTTTCAGCCTATCCCCACAGAGGAATTGCTGCAGCCCTCTGTCTTCATGGCCTTCCATGGCCTCTTTCCAACAGTCTTATGTTCCTCTTGTTCTGGGGCCACCAGACCTGGACGCAGTACTCCAGGTGGGGTCTCACATTAGGGCTGGGTGATGCCATAAGCACTCCAGAGGTATTTCTCTGTGTGGTGCATATGTGGAAGAAACAGCCTCTAAAGCACCTCTAAACAGGGGAAGGTTTTGGGAAAGACATCTTAAAATTTATTGTATTACTATAACAAGTCATTTAAAGGTGACAGCCTTAAGTTCAACACCCCAACAGTTCAATTAAAAGTAAATGCAGTTAAAATAAGCTCAGTCACTGCCTTATTCACATTATGTAACATCTTTAGACAAGCTTAACATTCAGAGCAAAGTTTGCAGTAAAGTTAGTAACACTTATCTGAAGTGTGCCTTCTTTTGAGATGTCTCTGGCATCATACAGCGATATTTTTGTTTCACGTGGAATGTGGGTAAGTAAAGATTGCCATTTGTGCTTTGGTAATGGAAGATAGGAGCAGTGTGATCTGATGGCCTGGGGGTTTTCTATGTGTACAGGGTCCTGTCAAGAACATTATTTTAAATGCCAAAGCCAACTGAAAGCTTGACAAGGGGGTTGGTCAGCCAGCAGCTCAGCCAGCAGTTCATTTACAAGCTACTACTGAGGCATGGGATTGTGTCTGCGAGAAAACTGACAGCAGCTCACGCCAAGTGGTTGCAAGCTGAACAAAAATCCTCCCAAAAAAGCAGCCACTGTTGTGAATTACCATGACCAAGTTTCTGAAAAATTGGCTGGAGGATTGACCTTATGCAGGCTGTCAGATGTTTTCCTTCCCCAGTGCTCCTGATAGATGGGATTATAACTAGGTCACAATACTTCTCCTGGCATCCATCAGCACGTAACGTAATCTAGCACACAGTGTTGACACTGAGAGAGTTGGATTTAGAGTTTGCAGCTGTCAAAGGTGCATCTTTGTCATGTTTTTACAGACAGTATGTGTTCATTTCTATAGAAAGAGCGAACAGATTATGAATAACAATTGCAGTTTTAAAAGCTGAGCTGTGGCACCGTGCAGTAAGGGACAAAAGAACTTTGTTTATGGTCCCTTGCTCTTGTACAAATCAAAAGAAAGAAGTCAGGGGATTATCACTTTGCAGGAATTCAGAACATTGGTGGCCTTGGTGTTCACTGAATGTGAATGTAGTGTCCAGGAGAATAATCACTGAATTCTAAGTTGTGGATATTCACAGAAATGGGATTAAAGCAACTGCTTTGGGGTTGTTGGGGGTTTTTAATTGATAATTTTATATAAGACATTTCCATAGAATCACAGAATGGTTTGCATTGGAAGGCATCTTAAAGAACATCTAGTTCCAACCCCACTGCCATAGGCAAGGACACCTCCACAAGACCAGGTTGCTCAAAGACCTATCCAAACTGGCCTTAGGATGGGACATTGTTTGGGCAACCTCTCCCAGTATCTCACCACCCCAAGAGTGAAGAACTTCTTCCTTTTGTCTAATATAAATTTACCCTCTTTCAGTTGAGAGCCATTAGCCCTTGCCCCATCACAGAATACCCTTGGAAAAAGTCCCTCTCTGTCTTTCTTAGAGGCCCCATTTAAGTACCAGACGTTTGCTTTAAGGTCTCTCTGGAGGCTTCTCTTCTCCAGGATGAACATCCCCAACTCTCACAGCCTGTATTCATAGAAGAAGTGATCCACCTCTCTGATAGTCTTTGTGGCCCTTCTCTGGACTCAGTTCAGCAGAGCTGTATCCTTCTGGGCAGCTGGGGCCCCAGAGCTGAACACAGTACTCCAGGTGGTGTCTCACAAGAGCAGAGTAGGAAGGGAGAACGAACTCCCTTGACCTGCTAGTCATTCTTCTTTAAGACATGTACCACTGAATTCTAAGAAGGAAAAAAAGCACTTATGGAACTAATAAAGCACCAAGTGTATTGAGGACATTTGTACAGCAACTTTTAGAAGTTAAGAATTCCTATGAATCATCATTTGGTCTAATACTTAGGTTCTTAGGTACTTACCTACAAAATGGATTTCTAACTGAAAAATCTGACAAGAAAAATGAGGCAAGGTTCAGTATTGTTGACAATGATATTTTGATTTACTGTGGTGTTTTTTTTTTTCAAGTCCAAATGGAGACCCATAACAGAAAAATGCATCCTAAAAATAACTTTGGCAGTTGCAAAGGCAGGAGCAAAACCAAAACCCAGCAGTTTGTTAAAAAGGGAGAGAGTGTGATAATCATTTTCTTGTCATGGCTTGATGGCTGAAAGAGGTCTTTCCAGGAATCATAAAATGAACAGCATGCCTGATTTTCAACAAAGAAGGATGTCACATAGGAGAGGGCTGGAGCACCTCTCCTGTGAGGACAGACTGAGGGAGCTGGGGCTGTTCAGTCTGGAGGAGAGAAGGCTCCAAGGCGACCTAATTGTGGCCTTCCAGTATCTGAAGGGGACTTGTAAGAAAGCTGGGGAGGGACTTTTGAGGGTGTCAGGGAGTGATAGGACTAGGGGGGATGGAAAAAAACTAGAAATGGGTAGATTCAGATTGGATGTTAGGAAGAAATTCTTCCCCATGAGGGTGGTGAGACACTGGCACAGGTTGCCCAGGAGGGTGGTGGAAGCCTCATGCCTGGAGGTTTTGAAGGCCAGGCTGGATGTGGCTCTGGGCAACCTGCTGGAGTGTGAGGTGTCCCTGCCCATGGCAGGGGGGTTGGAACTGGCTGATCCTTGAGATCCCTTCCAGCCCCAACAATTCTATGATTCTATGGAGATTGACAATGTCACAAATCTCATCAGGAGCTGAGAGGAAATGCTCTCTGGCAGGTTATGTTCTTATCTGGCGTTCATTTTCTCACAAAACTTTCTCCACCCCAATTCTGTTGCATCTTCTCTTTCACTCCGAGGCACATCCTTTATTGATTGAGGCATTAAAATAATCTTTAGAAACCTATTTCCAGATTGCTGTTTGTGCAATTTTAATTCTGGCTGCTGTGATCCATTAATAGCCTTTTGTAAGCAGGCTCATATTGCTTTGTAAATGAAGGCAAATGGATCTGGTCGCTCATTAAGTCCTCAAAGTAATTTAACAAGAACACTATCTGTAAACCAAGCCTTTTCAGGATTTAGGCTTATGTTCATGCAGGATTAGGATGAGAAGAGTCCAGCTGCAGCCAGCATTTTCAATGCCATTTTGATTTTGAAGTTTAGGGACATGTTGCTCTTTCTTTCAGGGGGTATGTCATAGTATCACAGAATGGCAGGTTGGAAGGGACACCTAGAATCATCCAGTCCAACCTTGCTAGATAATAGTGGAGTTTAAAGGAGTCCAATAGGAATATCCCTAGGAGTTACTTGTTTAAGAAGAGACTGGATGAGGCACTTGGTGCCATGGTTTTGTTGATTAGATGGTGCTGGGTGATAAGTTGGACTCGATGATCTTGAAGGTCTTTTCCAGCCTGTTCTGTTCTGTTCTATTCTGTTCTGTTCTGTTCTGTTCTGTTCTGTTCTGTTCTGTTCTGTTCTGTTCTGTTCTGTTCTGTTCTATTCTGTTCTGTTCTGTTCTGTTCTGTTCTATTCTGTTCTGTTCTCTTTGTACCCATTACCCCTTGTCTTTTCCATCTGACTCCTTGTAAAAAGGGAATCTCCATCTTCTTTGTAGCCACCCTCTATCTACTGGTCCATTGTAATAAGGCCTCCCTCAGCCTTCTCTTCTCCAGGCTGAACAAACTCCTTCCTCTCAGCCTTTCTTCATACGTCAGGGCTTCCAGTCTTCTGCTCATACAGGCTGGAATGATCCTCCAGTGAATGGAGAAGATAAATAAGACAGCTTCATGCAGTTACATCTACCAGGCATTTCTCCAGGGAGAGAATGAGGTAGGTGGGTCAGTTTGTTGGGTTGATGTTGTTAGGTTTTCTTGGCTATTCTAAACCAAGCACAAGAAAAACAAACAAACAAAAATGTTGCATCTGGAAGGCTTTGGTGTTACTTTTTTATTTGTGTGGGGTTGGTTTTTTTCACTGACTGGGCTGCTCACCAGGTTTAAGTGTCCTAGTTAATGGACTTAACTGCTCTCTTGGTTTCTCAGCACACTGCTGCTCCTGCATTTGAGTTTGCTCTCTGTGGATGGAATACCATCATGGGAGCAACCACCTTTAATTGTTCAAATGTTTTGTATTGCTCAAAGACAGTGCCAGTTAATGACCTGTTAAGCTCTTCTCAGTCACTCCTAACAAGTTTCAGTGCTGTATAGGCAGTTTTGGCAACAGAATTTCAGTTTAAGAGTGGTTCATGAAAGTCCCTTTCTACACATCTGCTGATCTGCATGCTCTTGACTCAGGGCAAAGTAGTATCTCTCTTCCTTACCCATCTGCTTGCTTTGAAGCCTCAAACCTGTGATATTCAGAACAAATTCAACATCATTATCACTTTGGGATGTTCTTGAATGTAGCATTTTCAATATATTTGCAACACTTACAAATATTTGCAAATTTTGTTACATGTGACTTGTGCTATTTCTTTATTGGAGGCAGGTGTTGATCTGTTAGAGGGTAGGAGGGCTCTCCAGAGGGACCTTGACAAGCTGGACAGATGGGCAGAGCCCAACATGATGGCATTTAACAAGTCCAAGTGCTGGGTGCTGCACTTTGGTCACAACAACCCCATGCAGTGCTACAGGCTGGGGACAGAGGGGCTGGAGAGCAGCCAGGCAGAAATGAACCTGGGTTAGTGGTTGACAGCAGCTGAACATGAGCCAGCAGTGTGCCCAGGTGGCCAAGAAAGCCAATGGCATCCTGGTCTGCATCAGGAATAGTGTGGCCAGCAGGAGCAGGAATGTCATTCTGCCCTGTGCTCAGCACTGGTTAGGCCACACCTTGAGTCCTGTGTCCAGTTCTGGGCTCCTCAATTTAAGAAGGACATTGAGACACTTGAACATGTCCAGAGAAAGGCAATGAGGATGGGGAGAGGTCTGGAGCACAGTCCCTAGGAGGAGAGGCTGAGGGAGCTGGGATTGTTCAGCCTGGAGAAGAGGAGGCTCAGGGTAGACCTCATTGTTCTCTACAACTACCTGAAGAGAGGTTGTAGCCAGGTGGGGGTTAGTCTCTTCTCCTAGAGCAGAACAAGAGGACACAGTCTCAAGCTGTGCCAGGGGAATTTCAGGCTTGAGGTGAGGAGAAAGTTCTTCCCAGAAAGAGTAACTGGCCATTGGAATGTGCTGCCCTGGGAGGTGGTGGTGGAGTCACCATCACTGGAGGTGTTCAAAAAAAAAAAGATTGGATGTGGCACTTGAGGCCATGGTTTAGTTGTCAGGAGGTGTTAGGTATTAGGTAATAGGTTGGACTGGATGATCTCTGAGGTCTTTTCCAACCTGGCTGATTCTATGATTCTGTGATTTATTTTTCTTACTTTCTGTTCATGCTTTCAAAAATTGAATGAGCAGCAATGGGGCACTGAGTGCCAGAGGTGTGAGTGGAGAAAGGAAAAGTTTTTAGGAAGTATTATTTGTGAATGTCCTTCCACTGGGAAAACATCAGCCACGGGAGCTAAATTTAAGCACATTCCTTTTTATAGGCTCTTTCTGTAATCAAGATGGTTTAGCTGGATTCAGATAATTTGTGTCTCTTCTGTGCTGCCTCTTAACTTTTAGGAACATCCAGCGTTTTATTCAGTACAGAAAAGCAGCTTAGGGTCTGTCTCACATACTTGACATGCTTTGCTGAATTGCTAATGTATCAGTTATTTACACATGAAAGAGCAGAGGGGCTTGCCCTTGCACAAGGCTGTTGCTCGATAAATGAGTTAGAGCATGGACTTCACAAAAGGCAGCAGGTTGAGGGAGGTGATTCTCCCCCTCTGCTGTGCTCTGGTGAGACCCCACCTGGAGTGCTCTGTCCTGTTCTGGAGCCCCTATTACAGGAAGGATCTGGAGGTGCTGGAGGGTGTCCAGAGAAGGGCCACGAGGATGATCAGAGGGCTGGAGCACCTCTCCTATGAGGACAGACTGAAGGAGTTGGGGCTGTTCAGTCTGGAGAAGAGAAGGCTCCAAGGAGACCTAATTGTGGCCTTGCAGTATCTGAAGGGGGCTTGCAAGAAAGCTGGGGGGGGGGGGGACTTTTTAGGGTGTCAGGGACTAGGGGAATGGAACAAAACTAGAAATGGGTAGATTCAGATTGGATGTTAGGAAGAAGTTCTTCCCCATGAGGGTGGGGAGACACTGGCACAGGTTGCCCAGGGAGGTGGTGGAAGCCTCATCCCTGGAGGTTTTGAAGACCAGGCTGGATGTGGCTGTGAGCAACCTGATGTATTGTGGGGTGTCCCTGCCCATGGCAGGGGGGTTGGAATTAGATGATCCTTGAGGTCCCTTCCAAGCCTAACAATTCTATGATTCTATACTTATGCAGCAAGCATGAGTTCCACTATACTGATGTGATTCCTTGCACCTCATAGAGGAGGTGCATAGAGGAGTCAGGAAGGGAATTAGGTGAGAGGATTCATCCTCATCTCTCAGCAATGATCCTTGAGGTCCCTTCCAACCCTAACAATTCTATGATTCTGTGAAATAAGATCTCACATCCTACCATGCAGTTATTGTATTTTTCTGATTCGACTATAAAGAGCTCAAGAAATTACAATAGTATTGATTAGTATGTCCTGATGTACTCTAGGTGTACACATCTACCAAATTCAGACAATCATTAGGTGATTACCATTGCCCTTCAAAGCTTCTTGGTCTTCCATCAGCAGCACAGTCTAGCTCAGAAGTGAAATGAGCAAGATCTGTGCTTTGTTCAATCCAGATCAGAGTAAGCTGAGAACAGCCAGTGGGATCCCTGTGAGGAATGTGTGTAAGAACATGGCAGGTTTACATATTGTTAATTGCCTGGAGTCTGGCCAGAAAGCTGAGGTGACAGCTGAACACACTGGCATCTGCTGCACACTGCAGCTGCCATCCCCTCTGGGGGATCACCATCACTTTATGACCATTTTGAAAGCTTGGCACCATAGACTTTATTACAGCACAAAGCATGACTTGGAAAGAGAAAGAACTTGCTGGAAATTAATGGTGCACAATTGCAAGAGAAGTAGTAACAGAATTGCCTCGACACTTTTGGGACACTGGCCTTTGTTAGCAGATCTTTTCCATGGAAGAAGCTGGTGGCAGACTTAGGTGTTTCAGTAACTGGTTTTGGAGAGTGGTCTTTCTTTGCAGAGTGGTGCTTGTCCAGGCTCTGCTGGAGTGTGCCACAGCATGTTCTTCTAGCCTGCAGCACAGCCCCTTCTCCAGCAGGCAGTGAGACTTGTCTGGGTCTCCCTTCCATAGGAGGGAATGGGAGGCTTCTGAACCTCTTTCCAGCTGGATGACCTCATCAGTGTTTATAAATATGTAAAGGCTGAGTCTTGAGAGGATGGAGCCAGGCTCAGCTCGGTGATGCCCAATGACAGGACAAGGGGCATGGAAAGTTTCACATTAATATGAGGAAAAATGTTTTCACTGGAAGGGTGACAGAGCACTGGAACAGGCTGCCCAGGGAGGTTGTAGCATCTCCTTCTCTGGAGATACTCAAAACTTGCTTGGAGGTGTTCCTGTGTAATCTGGCATAGGTGATCCTGCTCTGGCAGAGGGGGTGGACTAGATGATCTTTTAAGGTCCCTTCCAGCCCCTGAAATTCTGTGATTCTGGCTCCAGACCCTATGGATATGTGAAGTCCTGGGGCCTGGGAATCTGCCCATGGGTCCCAGACTGTAGAAACAGCCTGTATGTCTACAATGGAGAGTCACTGCAGGTCAAAACCTTGCCTACACAATGGGCTTGACCCAGCATGTGCACCTGTTTAGTCAGGTACCAATCTGACTTCAAAAGTATCTTATTCAAGGATGATGCTTTGCTGCAAGATGGGATTTAAGATGATTTTGTTGTCTTAGGCCCTATCCCTGAAGACATTAGCTGCACAGGATCTGATTACAATTATCATCAAAGTCAATTGATGGCTAATAAAACTCTCTGTGGATAGAAAGCACTTTTGATGCCAAGCTTGTAAAAGGCTCCATGGCTGAGGCATAGTCTGGCTAAAGATGGGAGTGTATGTTCATCCTGCTGCTTGCAGGCTCCATGAAGATTGTGGCTGGGGCTGGCTTGGTGCTGGAGAAATGAGAGTACCAGTGGTGGACCAGTTCCTTGAAACAGGACACAAAAGGACAAAGCTAAATTAAGCCTGGTTTCTGTGCTGCAGACCATTACTGTTTGGGCCATGGAGGCATATCCTGAGCTCTCTTTTTCCCATCTATGAAGTCTCCTGGTGTTCTTTTCCCCTGTTTCACAGCTGATGTCTCAGATTGATTGCACTGTTCTGCATTTTAGAGAATATCCAATTAAATGAGATAAAATGAGACTTGTGGTATTTGAAATGTAGCAGTTGACATTCAGCAGCACATTAAGATGTAAAAAAAAAAAGAAGAAGAATTATTCTCTGCTTTTAAGTCTACCTACACTGGAAATATATATGCATGGCAAGTGTTTCACTTCACTCTTCAGCCAATAAAATGCAGCTGGGGGTGGGTGGTCTGCTGCTTTGTTTCAGAGTTTGTGATTTTCCCTGATGTTTGCACTAGGGCTGTGTGTGCAGTTAGCTTTTGTTGTACACATAGGGGCAAAAAGCTCAAAACCAGTGCAGACAGATTTGATGGGAATCACAGAATCACAGATTGTTAGGGGTTGGAAGGGACCTCTAGAGGTCACAGAGTTTGACCACCTTGGCAAGGCAGCATCACCCAGGGCAGGTCACACAGGAATGCATCCAGGTGGGTCTTGAAAGTCTCCAGAGAAGGAGACTCCACAGCTGCTCTGAGCAGCCTGCTCCAGGGCTCCAGCACCCTCACAGTAAAGAAGCTTCCCCCCCATGTTGAGGTGGAACTCCCTGTGTTCCAGCTTATACCCATTGCTCCTTGTCCTTGCTTTTGATTTGGAAAACCATAATGCTCTTGATTTTGAATAGCACAGCAGTAAGTAGTTGGTAATGAAGAAAACAATTTTACTCAGCACTGGTTAGGCCACACCTTGAGTCCTGTGTCCAGTTCTGGGCTCCTCAGTTTAGGAAAGATGTTGAGTTACTGGAAGGTGTCCAGAGAAGGGCAATGAGGCTGGGGAGGGGTTTGGAGCACAGCCCTGTGAGGAGAGGCTGAGGGAGCTGGGGTTGCTTAGCCTGGAGAAGAGGAGGCTGAGGGGAGACCTTATTGCTGTCTACAACTACCTGAAGGGAGGTTGTAGCCAGGTGGGGGTTGGTCTCTTCTCCCAGGCAACCAGCACCAGAACAAGAGGACACAGTCTCAATCTGTGCCAGGGGAAGTTTAGGCTGGATGTTATGAAGAAGTTCTTCCCAGAAAGAGCAACTGGCCATTGGAATGTGCTGCCCAGGGAGGTGGTGGAGTCATCATCACTGGAGGTGTTCAAGAGGAGACTGGATGGGGTATTTGGTGCCATGGTTTAGTTGATTAGATGGTGTTGGAGGATAGGTTGGACTCAATGATCTCTGAGGTCTTTTCCAACCTGGTTAACTCTATCCTATTCTATCCTATTGAAAGCAGTGCTTGCCACGAGCCAAAGTAAGTTTCAAATCACCTCAGTGTTCTGAGTCTATTTTTGGCTAGTAAATGCAAGAGTTACTGCATAGTTTGCAAATCACTAAGTGCCACTTAAGAAGACAGAGCCAGACTTCTGTTTTTTTTAAATCTTTTTGAAAATGATATGTGCTGCCTTACAGAAGGAAGTGTTGCCACGATGTGAGGTAGTGCGCCAGAAATGGAGATAGAGAATCATAGAATCAACAAGGTTGGAAAAGACCTCAAAAATCATCCAGTCCAACCTGTCACCCAAGACCTCATGACTGCTAGACCATGGCACCAAATGCCACATCCAATCCCCTCTTGAACACCTCCAGGGACGACGACTCCACCGTTCCCTGGGAACCTGCTGGCTTCGTGTCAGCCTGCATTCATTCTAGCGCAAATCTGTGCCACTTGCTGATAGAGACAGTGAGTCAAGAGCCACAATAGCCCATCCACAGAAATCCCCCCTCTCAGTCTCTTTGGAGCATTTTCTGAAGTTACTTTTCGATGTAATGCTTGAAACATTTCTTTCAGAGTTTGCTTTGGACAGCTGGAATCTTTCCTTTTGGCTGGACTTTTTGTTTTCTCTCCCTTTTGGATAGCTGGCATTGGAATGTATTTAGCTCTCTGGTTTGAGTTTTCATATTTTGAGCTTATTCCTTACTATTTGCATGTTACAGTAGCATTAATTGATTAATTAATTGATGTTACAGATGGTGTTTCAGTAATTGAGATTGTAATGGTGTGGGGGGCTTTTGTTTTTTTTTGGCTTGCTCAGAGGTAATTGGAATTCTACTTGTTAATTTTTATTCTATTTGATATCTTAGATTAGGGTTTTCAAAGTGCCAAGCCATTACAAAATTAAACCCCAGGCTTTTCCAGTCCTGACTCTGGGACAGGTTTTTTTTTTCATAGAACCACAGAACTTTTTTTCAGTTGGAAAAGACCTCTGAGGTCACAGAGTTCAACTTTCAACCCAACACTGCCATGGCCATTAAACCAAGCCCAGAAGTGCCATGTCTGCTTGTTTCTTGACCATATCCACAAATGGTGACTCCACCACCACCTATCTGGCAGCCTGTTCCAAACCTTGACCACTCTTTTAGTACAGAAATTTTTCCTAGCATATAATCTAAACCTCCCCTTGGTGCAATCTGAGTCTGAAACAGCCCAAAGTCTGCCTGCTGGAAGTCCCAGGTGGCAGTTTGCTGACCCTCCTCTTTACTTCTCCAACAACTCACAACTCTATCATTTCATGATGGTGAGGGTCTTTTTAGGGTGCCAGGGAGTGATAGGACTAGGGGAAATGGAAAAACAGAACTTGGAAGATTCAGATTGGATATTAGGAAGTAGTTTTTCCCCATGAGGGTGATGAGACCCTGGCACAGGTTGCCCAGGGAGGTGGTGGAAGCCTCATCCCTGGAGGTTTTTGCAGCCAGGCTGGATGTGGCTGTGAGTAACCTGCTGTAGTGTGAGGTGTCCCTGCCCATGGCAGGGGGTTTGAAACTGGCTGATCCTTGGGGTCCCTTCCAACCCTAACAATTCTATGATCATTGCACCCAAGACAATCCCCAACCATTACATCACCCACAAGCCCTTCTCTGTTCACAAACGAAAGGTCCAGCAGGGTACCTTCCCTAGTTTTCTCCATCACCAGCTGTGTCAGCAGGTTATCCTCCACACACTCGAGGAACCTCTGGGGCTGCTCCCTCTCTGCTGTGTTATGTTTCCAGCAGACATCAGGGAAGTTGATGTCTGCCATGAGAACGAGGGTTAGCGATCACGAGGCATCTCCTGTCTTAATGATACCATTTCCTGACAAACTGATGGCTTTTGATAGGGAAACATTCTAGTGAACATGTTTTATCTGCCTCATGTTTTCATATTTCTGTTGTGCCTATCAGATTTTAGGACAAAAGATTTCTCCTTTCTGTTTTTCATACTGGGATGGGCAAAGGAATTTTTTGCTCTCTTTTTAATTCTCCTTCAGAATGCATGTGGTTCTGAGACTATTAAAAGCCCAGCTGTAACAATGAAGTAAATCAAAGCAGGTAAAGTAAATCAAAGCAGACAAAGTAAATCCAAGTAGATACTAAAACAAAAAGAGAAAGGCAATAAGCACAGCAATAAAAATGTAGTCAACCCTGTTATGAATTCAAAGAATCACAGAATGGTAAAGGTTGGAAGAGACCTCTGAAGGTCATTGAGCCCAAGCCCCCCTTCCAGAGCAAGATCACCCAAAGCAGATCACATAAGAACATGGTGGGCCTTGAAAGTCCCCCAGAGACAGAGAGTCCACCACTACCCCAGTCAGATGGAATAGTGACAAACAGCACTGACTGGGCTGCCCAGGGAGGTGGTGGAGTCACCATCCCTGGAGGTGTTCAAGAAGGGATTAGACGTGGCACTTGGTGCCATGGTCTAGTGGTGACAGGTTGGACTCTATCTTTGAGGTCTCTTCCAACCTTGGTGATACTGTGATTGTAGCTGGCTGGGTGAACTGAAGGGGAAAATGTTTTACACACAATTGTTAGGCCTTTATCCCGGTAGCCTGCACCATATAGCAGCATATATGCACCACAGGCTGTGCAGAGGGTTTTTTTTTCCAGAGTGAAGCTAAGCAATAAAATTTTGTAGAGAAAGAAATGAAAATGCAAGACTCACAAATTCATCAAATTAACCATCCACAGGGAAAAAGATCCACGTGATTTGTGTTGGCAGCACCTTGCATTCAGCACCATGGGCTTGCAAAATGCCCTAACAATCACCAATAAGTCAACAGTAACTGAAGAGAGCTTTATATTCACTTAGCTAAGCTTTTCTCTTCATTCCTGCCTAAGGAAGACAAGTGGGGTTTCAGACCATCATGTAGACCATTAAAGTAGGACTATTATGATTCTCTCAAGACATTTTCATGACTTCAGGTTATTATCTTGCATCTCTGTGAGTACTGCAGGAGCGTTTCAGTCCTGCTAGATAATCATTGTTGAGTGCTAGCTTGTTGTAATTTAATAAACCACCTTTGGGGCTATAAAAACAGCTCTCTGATGGTGGGCCTGAGGTAAACATAATCTTTTTATTCATTAGGACTTTGACAGACTTAAAATAACACTGACTCTGGATGCATTTATATCACAGGCAATGTGGCCACTTTTGTAGGGGAGAATAAACTCTTCTGGCCTGAAGCACATTTGCAAGTGCCAACCTGTGTTCCTTTGCAGCTCGGGGTTCTTTAACTCTGTTTCTATATCTGTGCAGATAAAGCTGTGTAAACCCAGCATGTACACAAGCTCCTTCCTCATGGAGGCCTGTCTCTCCTCCAGACATGCCTTTGATCACAGCTCAAAACATAGACCCTAACAACCAGCAGTGAGTGGCAGGCATGGGGTGAGGCTGCCCTTCTCCTGTTGAAGGAGGGTAATAGGAAAACCAAATGCAGTAGCCAGAAATACAGCTTCGTGAAGATTTGCTTTGCTGATGCCAAAGGGCTCTGCAGTGATGCTCTTACATGAGACCCAGAAAGCAAGTGAAGTGGAAAAAAAACATAGGAATGAGAGGAATAATGTGATACTGTTTCCTGCAGCCTTTGCTTGACCTTAAGCTGTTGGGTTAGGAGGGAGATCCCTGGTTGCCTGAAGAGAAGAGCTAGGAAGTGTGACAGGGAGGCAGAGCCTATCTGCAAGTATCTTGGGCAAATGAAATTGCAAGGGAGTGACAAAACCAGGTCTATCATTGTGCCACTGTGTGAATCCTTGTTGAAAGCATAGCCTGAGCATTGTGAGCATTTCTGGTGCTAATTGAGTCACCTCGAGTCCTGTGTCCAGTTCGGGGCTCCTCAATTTAAGAAGCACATTGAGATACTTGAACACGAGCAGAGAAGGACAACGAGGCTGAAGGGAGATTGTAGCCAGGTGGGGGCTGGTCTCTTCTCCCAGCAACCAGCACCAGAACAAGAGGACACAGTCTCAAGCTGCACCAGGGGAGGTTCAGGCTGGATGTTAGGAAGAAGTTCTTCTCAGAAAGAGAGATTGGCCATTGGAATGTGCTGCCCAGGGAGGTGGTGGAGTCACCATCACTGGAGGTGTTTAGGAAGAGACTGGATGAGGCACTTAGGGTCATGGTTTAGTTGATTAGATAGTCTTGGGTGATAGGTTGGACCTGATGATCTTGAAGGTCTTTTCCAACCTGGTTACTTCTCTTCCTATTCAGTCCTGGTAGAACTGGAACAGAGCCTGCAGGAGACAGAGTGGTGGGGCCTCTGCATCTGTTAAGACGTGCAAAAGCTGAGGTGCCTACAGAGCACCACTGACTTTCATGGGAATGTGGCAATTTGCACCAAGTGAGGAAAGGGTGCTCAGCTCTTTCAGGTGAACCAGTTAGCTCATTTTCTCCTTCCCTAGACATAAAAGTTGAAAGAATTAAATATGTAATTTCCCTGTTTAATTCTGCACCTTAAAACTTCATTTTCTGCTCTCTGTCCATGCTTCCAAAGTGCTTCCTTATGACCTTGCTTATCTGTGCCTTGATAACTGTAGGCTTTCTAGAGTGACTTTACTTGTGGTCCTATATGACACTGCACTGAGGTTTTCTTCCTCACTTCTTGGTGTGCTTGCTCTGCTCTGAAAAGGGCCTCAAAGAAAGGGTCTACCTCAGTTTGCTCCAAAGGCCTCCACATAGGTCTGGAACAGAATAAAAAACCCACATAAAAAGAAGAAATAGCCAGAGTAATTTGTGTCCACTGTGAGCCTTGATGCCCTGATAACACCAAACTGAAAGGACTTACTGCACCTGCCAGCAGCAGTTTGTTATACCAGACAAGGTGGGTCAGGGCACTTGAGGCTAATTAAGCACTGTTAGCTGGTGGACTGTTTATATAGCTTCATAACTCTGCAGTGCATTACTGCTGCTTATTCCTGTCCATATTATCTGTGGTTAGAGGCAGACATATCAGGAAGGAACCTACAAATACATGCCTGTACCTTAGAGTGGTACAGGATGGAACAGAACTGGAGCTGACCCAAACCTGACAGTTGTTACAGGGAGGTGTTTTTCCAGGTGGAGAGGTGTCTCCAGTCCTGGCACAGTATAATTTGGATAACCAAAGCAAATGCCCCATCAGATACCTTGGTAGAGTGGCTTCTGAGTAGTGCAGGATCCTGTCTTTCATCACTGCAGCATCTGACAAGTCAACAAAACAAATGTCAGCATCACATAAAAATTTACACTCACTGGTAGTGTTTTTTTACTTCCAGTAATTCCTCCCTCCTTTTTCTTCTTTATTGGATTTTATTGCTTGCTGACTTGGAAGTACTTGCTACTCCTCTTTTGATTTTTCTCACATGCAGGTTTTATCTGAAGCATTCTAAGTGCTGTAGTGTCAGGAGTATACTGCCCCTTTCTTAAAGGCCCAATGTAAAATAAATGTTGCTTTAGAAAAATGTATGATAAAATGACCTAGCTGGGAGCAACAGAAGTTAGCCAGAAGCAAGACAGAAACTGGGGTTTGCTGCTGGCAAACTGCACAGCTGAGATGTGTTGGTGGGAAGGGAGTGAGAGTGTTTCTGTTACATGAAGCTGCCAGCTCTAACAAACTTCAGACGAGAACAAAAGGGCAGCAAGAAGAGCAGCTCCTTGTGGAAACAAGAAGCTTGTATGAGGAAAAAGAGATATAAATATAGGTAAGGAAGAGAAGGTTGTGTGAAGATTTGAAAATGCAGAGAAAGAATTTTGCTGCATGCAGGAAAAGATCTGAGTGCTACCTGTTAACATCTGAAGGTTCAAACCTCATCCAGCTTCAAAACGCTAAACTACTTCCCACTCTTAAATACTTGGTCTGCAGGTGAATGAGCCTTGTCCAGAAGCCAGTCCTCCAAAGTGAACAGTCAGCTGTGGCTGCTGGCCAGGATTTAATTTTCCACTTGCATTTGCACTGCAGCCCTGGCTCAAAACAGTGCTTGTGATCCATTCTGTTAAGCCAGAGAGAGATACAAGAGAAACTCCTGGGTTTTGTCCCATCTGTGCCAGCTGTCAGAGCATGCCAGTGTGCTCCTACCCAGCTCCTGAGGCTGCCAAGCTCACCTGAAATGATCATGTTGCAGGAACAGGTACAGTAAGAGGCCATGTAAGGAGGCATGCAGCTGCCCTGGGATTTTGGTGTCAGCCTGAAGGCAGGAGAAAAAACCACCAAACATAAAACTGAAGATCCAGTCTGCAGCGTACTGCTGGAGAACTTGGCTTGCTTTCCAGACGTCTCGTGTGCGGGTATCGCTGTGCTGCAAAAATATTGAAGTCATCCTTAAATTCTGTGCTGCAGAGCTCTCTGCACTGTTTTCTCACATCTCTGACCCCCAAAGTCAGGATTCAGCAGCAGTGTGGGTTGTTTGCAGGAAGAATAACGGAAGTTTACTCGAGGGTTTGCTCAGTGCCAAGAGTTCACCAGGGTTTCATCTCCCACAAGCTACATACACTATTTCCTGTAGCTTTCTACTGCTGATTCCCCCTCTTTTGTTTCTGCCATTCTGCATGTTACCCGAGGATGTATTTTCAACTGTCAGTACCTTTTAAAAGGATTTTCACCCGCATGAAAACAAGGTAATATCACAGCTTGCTGCAAATGACTGTCTTGCATCTTTTCAGGCTGTTAGTTTAACTGAAGAGCCATACATAACAAAGCAAGGTTTGATCTCTGTGGTGGGTTAAAGTTTCCCATTCACATTAACTGAGCACGACCAGCCCAGTTTAAATTTAAAGGCATAGCCTTAAACTGCCACAATCTCCCTCTGAAATGGGTAATATCTTATTGTGGCCTTCCAGTGTCTGAAGGGGGTCTACAAGAAAGCTGGGGAGGGACTTCTGAGGTGTCAGGGAGTGATAGGACTGGGGAATGGGGGGGGGGGGATAGAAATGGGTAGATTCAGATTGGATGTTAGGAAGTTCTTCTCCATGAGGGTGGTGAGACACTGGCACAGGTTGCCCAGGGAGGTGGTAGAAGCCTCATCCCTGGAGGATTTAAGGCCAGGCTGGATGTGGCTGTGAGCAACCTGCTGTAGTGTGAGGTGTCCCTGCCCATGGCAGGGGTGTTGGAACTAGTTGATCCTTGAGGTTCCTTCCAACCCTGACAATTCTATGATTCTATAAGGACCCTTGCATCTTTATCCTGTACCTGGTCTCATGAAAATAATGGAACCTCACTCCCCTAGTTGGGAGAGAAGTTTCTTCATGTAAGTGAAGACAATAACTGCAGTGTCAAGGAAAGTGAGATGACGAAGTCCCAAATACTTTAAGCATATAAATAGTTTACACCTTTGCTGTAAACTCTGGTAGGTTTCAAGCACTTTTAAACATTAAGTGTGTCCAAAGAATAATCTGTAATATTCAGAATAATGCTGGCACATTCTTCCTCATGTGGTTTGGTGCTGTAATGTAAATAGCACATCTTTTTAATGGAAGAAAAAAAGGGTTTCATACAACCAGAGGCAAGTTGTGGATTTAACATAATTTTAGCTGTCTTCAATCTGCAAATTTTGCAGTTCTTAGGGATAAGAACCTGGCTGCAGTATCCTTTATTTTGGTGTCTGAAAAAAAAAAACCAAAAGTGCTGTACAAATCCTGTAGGAAGCTGAGTCACAGCTGCACAAGAGTTTCTAGACTGTTTTTGGAAAGTGAAGCAGCAGTTTACTTGAACCTCAGAGAAATGTAGCAGTTTGTGTTCAGAACCAGTTCCTAAAATAGCTCATTCATTTCACAACCAAATGAAAGCACAGCCCTGCTGAGATCCAGTCTAGTAAGTGTGTGCCCATGCCCAGGCTCATCCTCAGCACTGGCAGTGTAACTCCCTGTCTGTAAGCTTCAGAGGGATGGTTATTTTAGGTGATATGACAACCAGTGGTGATGCTGAAAGGAAGCAGTTGTGGTTAATTTTTTTTAATCCCTTAAGGATAATTGCACAATATTTTGAGCCTCATGAGATTCTAGTGACTGCACAAGATGTGAAGATCTCATTTTACAGCTGGAGCTTAGCTTCTCTCCATTAATAGCTCCTTGTGGCTAAGCTATATGGCTAACATGGTCAAGGAAACGCGTTGTCCAGACGTGCTCGTTGTCATTCTGCTCACATGGATTGCTGCCTTTCCCAAGATGAATCAGCTGAGTAAGGGGACTGGGATTGGTTGTCTGTGCTGAAGGAGATGTGATTTCAGCAGTCTAGAAACACCTGGCAGTTAGTTATGCCCTGTAAGGAGGAGGTGTGTAAGCAGTTGCTGCAAGGAGTCCTACTCCTTTCACGCTACCTGCAGGAGACCAGCTCTGGCGAAGTGCAGCAAAGTCAGGGTCTGAATACTCAAAGCTTTTCCTCACTTGTTCATCTCCAGTGTTTCCATAATTTGCATACAGAAGTGGCAGCTCTCTTCCCCTTGCTAATGCATTATGGATCAAAGTATATTAATGTTTCAGAGATTCAAAACCTCTTCCATGACCTAACAGTTCACACACATGACTTTCAGTGGAATGGAAGAACAGAGTCATTAAGGCATTCTGGGCATTTCAGTGAGGGACACCTTTCACACAAATGAGCAATCTAATCAGTTATGTCTATTATTTTGAGTCAGTGCAACTTACAATGTGCTTACAATATCCATATTTCCAGATTTTAAGGACTGACTTTCTATCTCCTTCTCAGTTTGTCATTTATCTCTGAGTGTTTCTGGTTTGCTTAGGTTTTTTATGAAACAAAGAGTGTTGCTGATAAAAGCAGAGTTGCAGTTAAATCAAACACAAAACAGTCAGCTTTGCAGCACCAAAAAGGTTGTCTGAAGGTTTTCACCAGAATATGCTGAGAGTAATTACTGTGCTTAGTTCTGGGCCACTCAATTTCAGAAGGATATTGAGACACTTGAACGTGTCCAGAGAAGGGCAATGGGGCTGGGGAGAGGTCTTGAGCACAAGCCTTATGAGGAGAGGTGGAGGGAGCTGGGGTTGTTTAGCCTGGAGAAGAGGAGGCTCAGGGGAGACCTTATTGCTGTCTACAATTACCTGAAGGGAGGTTGTAGCCAGGTGGGGGTTGGGCTCTTCTCCCAGGCAACCAGCACCAGAACAAGAGGACACAGTCTCAAGCTGTGCCAGAGGAGGCTGGAGGTGAGGAGAAAGTTCTCCCCAGAGTTGTTTGCCATTGGAATGTGCTCCCCAGGAGGTGGTGGAGTCACCCCCCTGGAGGTGTTCAAAAAGTGATTGGACGTAGCACTTGGAGCCATGGTTTAGTCACAGAATCACCAAGGTTGGAAGAGACCTCAAAGATCATCAAGTCCACCCTGTCACCACAGAGCTCATGACTAAACCATGGCACCAAGTGATAGGATGGACTGGATGATCCCTGAGGTCTTTTCCAACCGTATTGATTCTATGACTCTAGTTAAGTTGCAGCAGTTGCGTCAATGTGAACGTAAGCAACGTAGAATCATCACTTCTCCTTGCCAGGTAGTATTTCTTTCTAAGAACTGTACAAGAGACACACAGGAAATGTCAGCTGTGCTTTTCTCTTGGGGAAAAAAAAATAAAGCCTGTTTTTTCCACTACATTTCTATTTACAAATTGGCTATTTGACAAATCTGAGGATTTTTATGAGAAAGACAGTTTCCAGTCTTGCACAAGACGGGTGACTGGGGAGTTGCTTTTCAAGCTTAAGGACTTTACTGTCGCTTGTAGCCTTACTGTTTTCCTCAGAAAAGACCTTTATTTTTCTTTTAAAAGCTATCTAAAGTGTAGCATTTCTCCATACAATAAGAATCCTTACACTTGTGAATGCTCAGAGGAAAGTTTAGGCTGGAGGTAAGGAGAAAGTTCTTCCCTGAGAGAGTTGTTAGCCTTTGGAATGTGCTGCCCAGGGAGGTGGTGGAGTCGCCGTCCCTGGAGGTGTTCAAGAGGGGATTGGACGTGGCACTTGGTGCCATGGTTTAGTCATGAGGTCTGTGGTGAAGGGTGGACTTGATGATCTTTGAGCTCTTCCAGCCTTGGTGATTCTGTGATTAATAGCAAATTCTAGTCCATTAATAAGAAAACTGCATTTGATAAACTCTGTCCTGTGAGCTCATGAGTTGAGGGGTTTTTTTGAAGAATGGAATAATTCCTCCTCGCAGGCCAGTAATGCAGTAACCATGACTGTGTATTAATTTAATATCTATTAGTGTGGCTGACTCTGATGTCTGCAGCACAGCAGCAGAGATGTTCACACTTTGAATTTTCACAGGGTTTGTAGTTTTCTTTAAAGGAAAAAAACCCCACATGAAAAATCAAATCAAGGCAGTTACAATTTAAACCATGGTAAATTTTTATCTTTTAGTTATTCCATGCTGCTCCCTTGTATCTAACAGACTAATTCTTATTCCTGTCAGGTATAAGTTTATCTATCATGGGGCTGAAAAGCGTGAGCGAATCTGTCAGAGGAGAACTGCAGCAGCTACCCAGTGTCACAGCATCCGCCCGTGGACGGGCATCCACCACTCCCACAAGCCAGAAGGTCAATAAAAATGGAAGCCTCCTCTTCTGGATCCATATTTCTGGAGTTGCTGGTGGAAAAACAAAACCCACCAGCCAGGTAACAGATCTGCCTCGACACCTCTCTCAGTGCCATTTCTCGTGTGATGTGCCATGGTGTTGTGAAGCTGTATTAATAGCACCAGCTCATGCTTGCATGGAGATGAAGTCTATTGATCATCAGACCTACTGATTGATGTCCTGTCTATGTCTGGTGTGGGTTTTTTGTCAGTTGTAGATGATAGAATTGACAATATGGAGGCAGCTGAAAGTGGGACAATGAAAATGTACATTTAATTCTAAAGGAAGTGTACAACAGAGCGTATCCAAAATGTTAATGAAGAGAGAGCTTTGAGCTATTGTTTTTTGCTACTGCTCCACTTATATACATTTAATTTTGATAAGCCTTAAACTATGGCAACCGCTCTAGATGCTACAGGCATCCCCAGTGGAACTCACTAATGACACTAATGTTGGTTTTGAACAAAGGCACAATCCAGGCATAATCAAAGTCCTGCAGCTAGTTGCAGCCAAAACCTCTAGATCTGGAAGGCATTTTACACATATATTAACTGGTTAACAAGTGAAACTTTTAAAAGAAAGCCAGAACCTCCTGGAAGCATCAAATTGTAATTGACATCATGAGTTCATCCCTTGTTATGTTATTGCCAGAGCTATTTTAGAAACCTTTTCTTATAACAGGGGAGTACATTTGTGCTGGCCATGTTCAGTCAGTCTTCACAGTGAAACTTAAACTCCAGATTTCATTCCTTAGTAACGACCACATTAAGCCTGCCCCTGAAGTCATTTTATAGCTTCTGTGTTGGAGATTCTCCATAGTTATCCAGCATTGCTGCCTAGAAGAGTGCTGATGCACCTGCATGCAGCTCCCTAGGTGCTGTGGGACAGGCTACCAGTGCAAAGATGGAGAGCTCTGCCTGCAAACCCTTAGAGTGCTCCTATTACCTTGAAGATCTAGAAATGGCTTAGTTGAAAACACAGATTAATAGTGTTGGTTGCTGTGCAGGTCTGCTGCCGTGAGTTTCACACACCCGTACTATTTAGTCACCACAGTCTTTGTCAACATAGATTATTAAGAAATGGAGTGACTCATAACCATATGCTGTGTTTATTTCAATTCCTCTGTTCACTTGTTTGTCCTTTTGTTGTTGTTGTTGTTCTTGGCTTCTATGTTTTTTCCTTTGAAGTACAGAAATAAGTAGTACGGAATGGTGTTGCTGAAGCTATGTAATCATGACAGCAACACGTTAAAAGACTGACAGAAGCCCCCCTAGATCACAATTT
>CM037634.1:32114981-32160775 GCA_015227895.2 Colaptes auratus | reverse complement strand
TCCAGCAGTTCTCATCTTTCTTAACTGAGGGGCCCAGAACTGGACACAGGACTCAAGGTGTGGCCTAACCAGTGCTGAGTCCAGGGGCAGAATGACCCTGCTCCTGCTGCAGAAACATCAGCAGACAGCATAATAATAAAATTGTTTGTATTTATGCATAGTGTTGCATGCATGATTATCTTAGTCTTTGGGATTAGATCTTAATAGTTATACTGTAACCTTTTCTTGTTCTGTTGGCTGGTTGTTGTTTTTTTCCCCTAGTTCTCCAGTTTGGATTCACAACCATCTTTGTGGCAGCTTTTCCACTGGCACCACTTCTGGCCTTACTTAACAATATCATTGAAATTCGGCTTGATGCATACAAATTTGTTACCCAGTGGAGAGACCTTTAGCTTCAAGAGCCAAAGACATAGGTGAGCTCTTTGTATCTGTTTGCTATGTGTGTGTGCTTTTTTTTAAGGCAAAGCCTTGATCACTTCAAGAAAGAGCAGATTAAGGTATTTTCAGTCACTTTCCCTACTAACAAAACACAATTCAATTGTGCAAATAAAACTTCAGGTATCTAATGCCAGCCTACTTATGCAACTAGTAGTCTATATTGAAAATGCCTTCTAGTGATTTTCTGGGTGACTTAACAACCAGGATATTTTCATGAAGTGATCAGTGCTCCCTGCAGGTTTTCCCTTGTGGCAGGCATACTGTGTGAACACATCGCTGCTCAGGTTTGAATCTAATCACCAGACAGAGCAGCTGAAACATGAACGTCGAGTTAAAGCAGGCACCATCCTGTGAGGGACCTGTGTTTTATATTTGCCTGGCCAAAACCAAGCTCCCCTGTGACTCAGAGACTATGCCCACTAGGTCCTTCCTCAGTCAGGCAGCGGTGGTGGGGGGTCTCTAGATCCCAGAGACACCTTGCCCTTGGTGAGGCACACCTGCCTTGTCAAACACAGGGTTCATGTGGGTTTGAGTTCACCCAGCCACAAGGCAAGGCAAGGCCTTTCTGAATGCATTTTGAGTATAAATCTCTTCTGTCCTTGCAGTGTGCAAAAGGAGAACACCTTTAGGAAGGGCTCTGTAAAACAAACCCATCTGCCCAGTGCTGCATCCCTGGTGCCTTTGGAGGGGTCGATAGGATACCTTAACACCCATCTGCATTGCAAACAGTTCATGCCCACATTATAACCCAGCAGAAGCTCAGGCTTTGTGCTGACAGCATGGTCTACCATGTACCTAAAATCTGCTTTGTTTGTGAACAGTGTGGATCTTATGATTTAGGTACAGCCTGGACATCAGCCAGTACAGAGCATGCACAGAAAAAAAAAACAGATAGTTTTGCTTCAGTTTGATTCAGATTGGATTCTCAAATGAGTTGCTTTCACTCCCTGTTCAGCAGAGATTTCAGGAGCAGCTTGATGCTTCTTTAAAGCCATGTCTAACCTTCCTTTCATGTGGTGCTCTGTGATGATCCTCATGACCAGAGTTGGTGTATGCCTGTACCACAGAATCTGTCAGATAGATGGGCCAAAAATCCCAGGTGATGCCTGGGGGCCGTGTGCCATTGTGCAGCATTAGTGTGCCATGAAGATTTGATGGGTGAGAGCTACATGCTGACCAGATGGGCCGAGTTATACCAAGGACCCACTGACAGACAGATCGTGGACTGCATGATCTGTTGCCCTGGGAGACCTCCTCAAAGGCTGATAGCTATCATCATAGGCAGGGAGCTTTACAGTGTTTCTTAAAAGTGCCCACACAGAATGGCTCAGGTTGGAAGGGACCTCAAAGATCATGTTCAGGGACACCTTCCACTAGACCAGGTTGCTCAAGGCCTCATCCAGCCTGGCTTGAACACTTCTAGAGAGAGGCATCCTTGGGCAACCTGTTCCAGTGTCTCACCACCCTCACAGTAAAGAATTTCTGATATCCAGTCTAAATCTGCCCTCCTCAAGCTTCAAGCCATTCCCTCTCATCCCATCACTACAAACCCTTGTGAAAAGCCCCTCCCTAGGTCTCTTGTAGACTCCATTCAGGTACCAGAAGGCCACTCTAAGTCACATGGTTGTGTGATGGTGGACACATGGCCTCCACGAGTGTTTCTGTGGCTTTCTTGAAATCACTTGAAGGATAAACAAAGTTCTCACTGAGTGGAAACAGGAATCTGGTCCAGTGAGGTCCTGCTGTTCAATAAGAACAGTTACTTCTATGCAAGTGACTCTCAGATAGAAACTACAGAGAGAGACCGTGAGTGGTGGGGACAACTGCTTCAGAGCGTGCAGTATCTCAGGCACTTTGGTTGTGTTTTTTCTTCAAGTTAACATCCTCTCCTTGTTGAACAGGAATCTGGTATGGGATCCTGGAAGGCATTGGAATTCTTTCTGTTATCACAAATGCATTTGTCATAGCTGTGACATCAGATTTCATCCCTCGCCTCGTTTACGCTTACAAATATGGACCTTGTGCTGGCCAAGGAGAAGCTGGACAAAAGTAAGCTTTCGAGGGGGGATGTGCATAAAAATCACTTTACCCCCCCTAGCAGCTGCAGCAGCATCTGTGTATGTTCTGATTCCACTAACCAAAATTTACTCTCTTTGCTTAGGTAACATTTATTGCATGTGCTTAGCCATAGATATCGATGCTTTGCATATTCACAGAACACGAGTGGCTGTGCTTTATGACCTTAATTGAAGGGAAACATGGCAGGGCTGCTCCAGAGAGGTGCTGTGTGCATCAGGATGCTGCACAAGCTGCACTTCCCAGCTGGTTCACATCAATATAACCCTCTTTTCATGCTGAAGTGATGCTGATATTTATCAGCTACAGATTTAATGAGCATTTTAGACTTACTCACTGGGGTTGGGTTGGTTTTCTTCCTGGTGTAGTAGTCAGCATGTATTGCTCAAGAAAAAAAGAAGGGGAAAAGCAGTGTCTAGCAATTCCCAACTGAAAAAGCAAGATATACTTACAGAGGAAAGTCATTTGTTTTTCTGCTAAAACTCGAGTCCTGAGATTAAATCTTTCAGGAGACATTTGTGAGCTGAATCCCTGCTGCCTAAGTGGATTTTCTTTCAGTGTTACTAACCACTGAGATTATATTACTGTTTGCACACTACCAGTAAGCTGCTACATGACAACTTGTTCAATCCAGGCTGCTGGACTCGGGGAAGGGCATTGAATCCAGCTGAACAGAGTTTGCAAATGATCTCCTAGCAGCATTATTAGCAAAGACACTGGGGTTCAGAGACAGCCAAGCTAAAGAGTAGACAGTGATAAAGAGCTTATATTCTGCTGCTAGACACATGGCAGATTGATTTTTATTCCCTGCTACAGAAGGTGAGTTCTTCTGTTGCTGCCTTTTTGCAGTCTCTTGGTTGTCAATACTGTTTAACCACACTGACAGAAGAAGGGCAGCTGGTACAGCAGCTCCTGATTAGCAGTGCTGCTAAGATGTCCTGCAAGGAGTTTGGCATTTTAGTTGGTGCCAGGGGAGATGTTCCATTTATTTTGATGAAGCTTTAAAGTCCCTTCATGGGTAAAGTGTTTGGTGCAGTGCCAGCCTTTCCCAAGCGTGTGCCTCTGCTTGGGCCATTAGGAAGATCCATAGGATGCTGTCAGCAGCTTTCCTTGCTGCTGATTTTCTCAGGACATGAAAACCCCACACCTTTAGACATTTCAGTTTTATGACAACTCAGACACGACTCATGAGCTTCTAAACTAATTCTGCAGAGGGGAAGTCGCTTGGCTCACAGAGGAAGCTCTTACCTTTTCACAGGCCTCTCATCTGGTGGTGTCACACTTCTACTGCTTTCCCCAGGGGATTTCTAGATAAAACCATCAGATACAACAGAATTAACCAGGTTGGAAAAGACCTTCGAGATTATCAAGTCCAACCTAACACCCAACACCATCTAATCAACTCAACCATGGCACCAAGTGCCTCATCCAGTCTCCTCTTAAACACCTCCAGTGATGGTGTCTCCACCACCTCCCCTGGGCAGCCCATTCCAATGGCCAGTCTCTCTTTCTGGCCAAGGTAATCCTTTGAAGCAGCCAACTTGGATAAAAACTCAACTCTTTCCATCAACATTCTGGGGTTTATTATTAATAAGTACTGTTATAAAAGCAGGAAGCTATTACAAAATCCACAGGAACATTGAATTTACTCAAATTAAGGAGTCAAGAACATCTGCTGCTGGGTGACTTCGATGAGGGAGGTGCTTTTTTCCCTTCAACAAACATCTGTGCGTGTTAGTACCATGCAACACCCAGTGATACCAGGAAAGTATTGTCATTAAATTGAGTTTCAAATCCAATCAGTGTGGAGATTTTGAGACAAAGCCAGATGGTCTTTAAATGTAGTTTCTCAGAGACCACACAATCCACAGTTCACAAAAAAAACCCCAACCAAACCAAACCTGAGCGTTGCTGTGCATTACTCTGCACCACGCCGAGCACCATGCCCAGACTTGCCTGTGCTCAGGCACGGCAGAGGGAACAGCACAAGAGTCTTGCCTCGAGTACTGTGTCCAGTTTGGGGGTCCTCAGTTTAAGAAAGATGTTGAGATGCTCAAATGTGTCCAGAGAAGGGCTGGTGAGAAGTCTCAAGCACAAGCCCTGTGAGGAGAGGCTGAGGGAGCTGGGGTTGTTTAGCCTGGAGAAGAGGAGGCTCAGGGGAGACCTTCTTGCTCTCTCCAACTCCCTGAAGGGAGGTTGTAGCCCGGAGGGGGTTGGTCTCTTCTCCCAGGCAACCAGATACAGAACAAGAGGACACAGTCTCAAGCTGTGCCAGGAGAGGACTGGGCTGGATGTTAGGGGGAAATTCTTCACAGAAAGAGAGACTGGCCATTAGAATGTGCTGCCCAGGGAGGTGGTGGAGTCACCATCCCTGGAAGTGTTTTAAAAAAGACTGGATGAGGAACTTCATGCCATGGCTCAGTTGATTAGATGGTGTTAGGTAATGGTTTGGACTTGCTGATCTCAAAGGCCTTTTCCAACCTAGTTAATTGTGTGATTCAGTGATACCTCTCCTCAGCTTTAACCCAAAACGTGAGCCTTCTAATGACTGCCACAGCACTTGGTCAGGTGACATGTATTATCCCACTTGGTGTTCTCCAAATTCTGCCTGGTCCTCCAAGTGCTCATCTTCCTTGGGGTCTTTAAATGCTGAATTCCTCTAACTGGACACTGTGTAAAAGGCTATTTTAAGTGTGCTGCCTTTCCATCTGATTTAATGTCCCTTTGTGCTGGTAGCACGAGGGCAACAGCAGGAATATTCTGATTATCATCCTGGTGCTACTCATTATTTTCTCTCCCTCTATAGTGTCCCAATTTTAGGTGACTTTCCTTTTAACAAAATAACCATTCCCAGACTTCACCATGTCCTCTTCCATAGAAATCTACCATTGCTGCACTTTTATTGTCCCTCTGACCTACTTGAGCATTTCTTTTCTATTGCCTCAACATATATTAACGAGCATCACGCTTATACTGTGGATGTCTTGCCACCCAGAGAGCATCCTCCTGGCTACAACAATTAATAGGAAAAACCTTGCTGTGTTCTGACTGCAGGATGTTGGGTTTTTTCCCCTCTAGGTGTATGGTTGGCTATGTGAATGCCAGCTTGTCAGTGTTTTCTGGTGTCTGACTTTGAAAACCGTTCGGAGCCCACGTCAAATGGAAGTGAATTCTCTGGTTCCCCATTAAAATACTGCAGGTAAGCACCTGGTCAAAATGCCACTTTGCTTTAAGAGGTCTCAGGGGAGAGGCATCATGGTGAATTTGGGGTTGCAACTGATTTTCAGAACTAAAGAGCCAGGATTTAGCCTGGAGAAGAGGAGGCTCAGGGGAGACCTTATTGCTGTCTACAACTACCTGAAGGGTGGTTGTAGCCAGGAGGGGGTTGGTCTCTTCTCTCAAGCAACCAGCATCAGAACAAGGGGACACAGACTCAAGCTGCACCAGGGGAAGTTTAGGCTGGAAGTGAGGAGAAAGTTCTTCACTGGGATAGTTGTTTGCCATTGGAATGTGCTGCCCAGGGAGGTGGTGGAGTCACCATCCCTGGAGGTGTTCAAGAGGGGATTGGATGTGGCACTTGATGTCATGGTTTAGTCATGAGGTCTATGGTGACAGGTTGGACTTGATGATCTTTGAGGTCTCTTCCAACCTTGGTGATTCTGTGAATTAACTGTGCCCTTCAGGGGCATGCTTGTGGCACTGCTTGGCTCTCACTGCACAATTCTCTCCTTAGATAAAGGAGAAGATGAAAAGTGGGTATCTGGCAGGTGTCCCTAGTAGAGGATTTCTCTGGTGCCATGGCTTGAACCACACACAGCCATCATGGAGAAATATGGTATCAAAGAGCCAATAATCATCATAGAATCATAGAATCAACCAGGTTGGAAAAGACCTCAGAGATCATCAAGTCCAACCTAATACCTAACACTTCATGACAACTAAACCATGGCTTCAAGTGCCACATCCAATGCTTTTTTGAACACCTCCAGGGATGGGGACTCCACCACCTCCCTGGGCAGCACATTCCAATGGCAAATTACTCTTTCTAGGAAGAACTTTCTCCTCACCTCCAGCCTAAACTTCCCCTGGCACAGCTTGAGACTGTGTCCTCTTGTTCTGGTGCTGGTCGCCTGGGAGAAGAGACCAACCCCCACCTGGCTACAGCCTCCTTTCAAGAAGTTGTAGAGAGCAGTGAGGTCTCCCCTGAGCCTCCTCTTCTCCAGGCTAAGCAATCCCAGCTCCCTCAGCCTCCCCTCATAGGGCTCGTGCTCGCGACCTCTCCCCAGCCTCGTTGCCCTTCTCTGGACACATTCAAGTGACTCAATGTCCTTCTTAAACTGAGGGGCCCAGAACTGGACACAGTACCTGAAGGTGTGGCCTAACCAGTGCTGAGTATAGGGGCACAATGCCTTCCCTGCTTCTGCTGGCCACACTATTCTTTGATGCAGGCTTTTGTGCTATTGTGGAAATTCTTTTTAAGAGTTTGTGTGGTATAGGATAATGAACTCGAGGTGGGGCTTTGGCACTAATGCTTGGGTTTAACTAACCCATATCTGAGATTTATTTGGTAGACAGAACATCCCAATGGTGAATCCACAGACAGCAATTTTCTGTGAAGCACAATGCTCCATTCCACATCGTTTGCCATAGCACCGTTTCATAATCCTTTGTCATTCTGATTGTTCTCTTCCTCCTCTTCAGTACCTTTATTCCCCAATTTCAAACCTGAGGTTGCTGCTAACAAAAGCCAGCAGTGGAAATCCCATCAATAATGAAGATGTCCCCTCAATATCCCATAAACAGAACACTATTAAAACTGGTGCCATTCATCTCCAGAAGATAAATCTGTTCTTTGGGGGGACACTGAAATTGTTATGTATATCTGTCCTTGGAGGAAAATGATCATCTTTCTTTTCTTATGTATATCTCTCCTTGAAAGCAAATGAACATCTTTCTCCAGCTGAGATTATCAGCTACTTAAGCCACCTGAGCTCAGGCTCCAGAATCAGTCATTTTAATTGCACTTCAAGCCAGGTATTGATAGTGGAGTAAAGAACCATTGTGTTCTGCTGTGCAACAGTGCAGGCATTCTTCTAGGAAAGCAATCTGTCTGAACAAAAGCCAGTGGCAACATTCAGTTAACTTCTGCTCATCTGGAACCCAGGCAGATGCTGTTCTGGTTGGGTTTAAAAGGTTTCCTCATTTCTTCTTGGGTAGCACTTGATTCCTAGCTAAGGGAAAAATGGAGACCTACTCTACTGACCTGGGACCTGGTCCAGAGACTTGTGTGTGCAGGATGCTTAAGGTATCATGAAAGATCCTAAGCCATAAAGTCAGAATGCTGCTTGCAGAAGAGAAGATCCTCTCAGTTTCAAGAAGTGGCAGCAGAGGTATTGCAGTTTAACAGAGGTTTGTTACTGACTTGAATGTAAAGACAGTTTATTCATTTTTGTGCAGCACCTTCTGCAGTCTAAGAAAATGAATCTACAGGTTATGGAGTCTCTGCTTCTAGAAGCATTCAAAACCCACCTGGTTGTGTTCTGGTGGGATTTACTCTAGGTGACCCTGCTCTAGCAGGGGGTTTGGACTTGATGATCTTCAAAGGTCCCTTCTAACCTCTACCATTCTGTGGTTCTGTCATTCTCTGTGAAACTGCTGTGCACCAAACATCCTCTGAATTTACTTCACCAGTTTCACTTCACGCAGGCAGCAGCTGGAGCACAAAGCACACTTCTGGGGTGTATATCACCATCAGGTGTCATGTGAAAGTAAACTCATCTGGGTGAGTTTGCTCATCCAAACCATGGTAAGTGGAGGTGATGGGGTCACTCCCTTCAAAAGCATGCACCTGGCCTGAAAAAATAACACCAGTGTGGGCAATAATCAAGAGCAGCTGAGGTTTGGGTTTGCCTGCCTTCCAGACAGCAGGGCAGGAGCTTGCTAACTCCCACAACTCTGCTTGCCTTTCAGGTACAGGGACTACCGAGACCCTCCCCACTCCCCAGTGCCCTACGCTTACACGCTGCAGTTCTGGCACGTCTTAGCAGCACGGCTGGCATTCATTATTGTGTTTGAGGTCAGTGACCACTCAGCTGGCAAAACAAAACCAGCAAAACGAAACAAATCTGTGAAGCTTTTCGTTGGGGTGATCCACGAGGGCAGCTGTGTTTTGTTTCTGCCGGTTTATACAGTGCTTGGTGTTCTCGGGGTCTGTTTTCTGAACAGCCACAGGTATTTGGGTTCTGACACAAAGGGGAATGCAGCACTTGGAGAATCATAACAGTGACTTGCAAAGAGGGGAAATAAACAGAGTTTTATTTACTTTCTGAGGTCTGATACTCTGAGCTGCTGAAGGGTCTTATGAAGAATGGCTGAGAGAACTGGGGTTCCCAGAGGAGAGCCACAAAGATGATCAGAGGGCTGGACCACTCCTCCTGTGAAGACAGGATGAAAGAATTTGGGCTAGACAGCCTGGAGAAGAGAAGGCTTTTAGAAGACCTTTTAACTACATTTCAATATCTGAGGGGACCTATAGGAAGGTTGGGGAAGGAGCTGTTTGGAAGGGGTTGTAGCAATAGGATAAGAGGCAATGGTTTGAAACTGAAGCAGGGTAGATTTAAGCTGGGCATAAGGAGAGAGTTCTTTACAGTGAGAGTGGTGAAATACTGGAACAAGTTGCCCGAAGGTGTGGCTGAGGCCCCATCCCTGGAGACAGTCAAGATCAGACTTGATGAGGCCCTGGGCAACCTGCTAACTGCAGTGGGGTTGGAGAAGATGACCTTTGAAGGTCCCTTCCAATGTGATGCCATCTGTGAGTCTTTTATTTCTCCAGTCTAGAATGAGTGTTCTTTCTGAGGTGGAGTTATTTTCTGTTTCTCTGCTCCTCCTCTCAGCTGGAGTGAGTAAATCTCCAAACAGCATCTTTGATGAAAGAAGACAAGCAATCCTGCCCCATCACACTCAAGCTTTGCTGTGGCATGCCTACAATATCAGGGACAAAGTTAGCTTGCACTTCATTGTGATGTTTAGTAAGTGTCAGCATGAGAGACAGAGCATAGGGGGAAAAAAAATCTTTCATTTTGCATAGGAAATTCACTGGTTCCAATACTGGTGCAAGGGTTCTCTGGCCACAGGAAAGTGTTGCATCATTTGACCTTCCTCCTCCTGCAGAGCAATCCATTAACACCATGCCCTGCCCAGACAACCTTACAGCAAATCATGATCTCAGGGATTTGAGCAGGGAGGTCATAACCTTTGCTGTGATTGGGTTTGAGTCCTTATCTGAACCCAGCTGCTCACAACCTTGGCTGCAATCCATGCTCTGTTGACTTTGGCTGGAGCTTTTGTGGGGGGAAAAGGGTCCTGGATTTGGTTTCTTCCAATGTGGTAAGGGATTTAATGGTAACACAGAACCTTTTTCTGGTGAATTGGAAGGAGAGTGCTTGCAGGAGGTAAGGAGAAGACTTCTTTCCTTCCCAAGGTTTTTACTTTTCCATTGTGTTGTTGTTTTCACAGCACCTTGTCTTTTGCATAAAGCACCTGATATCCTACTTAATCCCAGATCTCCCAAAGGATCTGAGAGATCGGATGAGGAGAGAAAAGTATCTGATTCAGGAGATGATGTATGAAGCCGAACTGGAGCGGCTGCAGAAAGAGCGGAAGGAAAGGAAGAGGAATGGGAAGTCTTACCACAATGAGTGGCCATGATGGGGTGAGGAAGAAGACAGGAATTAATTCTCTTGGTAAACATTTTCTGGTTTTCTACAGCTGAGGTTGCACTGTGAGGCAGAGCCGGTCCCTGTTGTGTGCCCTCGGCACGCGCCGCCCACGTTTGCCAGGGTGCCTCTTGTCCTAAGTCTCTTGAAACCACAAGTCTTGCAAGGCTCGGTGTTCTCCAGAGCTGTCAGCATGAGCAGACCAGACCAATGCTTCACTCTCTGCACTCTTTCCAGGAAGCTCCCAGACCCTGACTTAAATTGAAGGCCCTGAACCTAAAAAGCAAGTTACATATTTTACAGTGCTTTCCTGAACTCGGTGCTCTTGTGGCTCATCCTCATGACCCAGCTGCTACTTCACAACCGGTGACTGTGTGCTGGCAACGTGGCAGCGCTTGCCCGTGTGTGTGGCCACCACTTGCAACGTTGCCCTCTTCCACAGTGGACTAAGCTGTGCTCACTTGCATTTACCACAAGTTATGGTTGCATATGTGGAACATTTCCATTACTCCAGCAACACTGAAGTATTTTGTAGGAGGAGATGCTTGAGTCTAACTAACTGGTCTCGCAATGCTGAAAAACCTAGGTATGCAGAAGTGCTGACAGACAGACAAGCATTTAAATGGAGAGTCATTTCTTTGGAAATGATGCTGTGAAGTGCTGGTTGTATGTTTGAAAGATTTGAACAGTGCCTTTTCAGCTACAGGACTATCTGCTCTCTGAAGGAAGCAAATCAGGCTGGAGCATCTTGCCAAGAACTGCCCACGGATTAGTATTGCAAGATTACAGGGAGGCCTCAACAGGAATTAGGGTGTACAATGCATGTACCAGAAGACAGGCTGTGTCTTACAAACCTCTCTGTACAAATGAAATAACCAAAAAACAGCAGATGAACAAAGTCAGCAGAGCAAAAGAACACCACTGTCCAGCATCTTTTTCTTTATTCAACCTTCCATTATCTGTGAAGGGGTAAAGGGGAAGGAAACCATCAGACTGTAGCATGAAATAACTTAAAATCCTTTATGCAAAGCAATTTTACACAGGCTGCAGAATTAGATTTGTCAAAGTGGGCCACTGTCTGTATCCTTTTGCAACTCCATTAACCCAAAGCAGTGGAGCTGTAGGTCTAAAGACTGCAGAAGCGTTAACGGGAGCGACACGAGTCAAACTGCTGGGTGCTGTGAAAGCTCTGCCACCTCCTGCCTCAAAGTGACAACCCTGCAATCCGTGCAGAACATGCAGTGGCATAAACAGCCACGACACAAACTTCAAAAGCCAGGACTGTAAGAAGCCAGGTGGAAGCATGCCTGTGTCCTGGTGGGGATACAGCCAGGTACAAAATACTGGAGCTGATCTGTTTGCTTAGCTCTTTTCCAGACAACTGGAGATCCAGGAAAGTTGTCATTTCCTCAGAAAGCAAGGAATTGTGACCGTGCTAGTTAGAGGAAAATTCAACACGCTGTTTCTACAAGTTCTCCTGGAAATCATTCCATAGAAGGGCTAGGATTTGCCCTTTTGGACAGACCACATAATGCAAGACCTTATGGGTGGATGTCTCAAGCTCCACAAGACACCAAGACAGCTTGCACCAAGACCCTGTGTTGTCAAATTAGTGCTATTAATTTCTTGCCTGTGCTGCTTCCATGCAGGAGGAAGGTCTTAACCAAAGGCAGTATGGCTTGAGGAAGGGGTGGGGTGCAGAAAATGTATTCACCTCATCTCTGTAGCCACTGCCTCCCTACATTTTGCTGCTTCACAGCAAGGAACCTCCTCCAGTAGTGACCCATCATCTTACATGAAGAGGATAAATGGCATAGCAGTTCCCACCTACCATGTGCTCCTGCCCCAAGCCTGAAGGTCCAGTATGACAACATAAGCACTGAAGGAATTCCAGGATCAATCTGTTTTCTGTTGACTCAGTGCCAAACTGAGTGGGGACCACAACTAGTGCCTGTGGGGTGTATTCCTGCCTCACGAGGAAGTGAACTTATTCAGCTTTGCTTCAGCTTACAACAGCAGCTGTGGAGACATCCCATAGGCAGTGCAGCAACGGGGGGATTTCTGCCTCTGGGTAGGAGGTGGGGATTAGGCAATGTCACCCCTCTGATACACAGATGCCAAACAGGTTACTTTTTGCCATCCACCTAGGGGTGCCT
This sequence comes from Colaptes auratus, assembly GCA_015227895.2. Taxonomy (NCBI): domain Eukaryota; kingdom Metazoa; phylum Chordata; class Aves; order Piciformes; family Picidae; genus Colaptes; species Colaptes auratus. Next base: position 32,148,390 of record CM037634.1, on the reverse strand, counting down.
ACTGCACTCGCAGTCTGTGGACTCTAAGGCTGTGCAAAGCCACACTCAAACCAGACTCACCAGAGCACATGGATTTGTTTGCATACCCTCTGTTCAGTATGTAAAACAGCAGATGACAAGAGCTTAGAAACTGTTTGCTGCTAGGTAGTAAAGGGAGATGTGAGTCACACATAGAATCAGTGCCACCCACATGAGCATGAAACTGCAGACTCTGCAGCAGGACAGAGCTTGGTCAGTGTGGATCTGAATAACTTCCAAGAACTGAACTGAAGCCCTAGTAGAATGCAAACTGACTTCCACTCCAGAGGAACTCCACAGCATTCATGTGCCAAACCAAATCAAGTGCAGCAGAAATACAACAGACAAGAATGGCTTTTGAGACTCCTTTTCGACACAGCTCCATTGTGATGAGTTTTCAGGACAATACACTGCTAGAAGTTGTGTCCCATTCTGCTCTACACGAGAACATGAGCTGGCTGCTTACCTAGCTTGTGCTGAGTGTGATGCTGAAAGGGGCTCTGACCTGCCCAGCAAATCCTGAGTAGATTTCTGTCTCTTGCTGTTGACCACTCAACGACCCACTGAGGTTTCTGTGCCGCTGGTCTGCTGAATAAGTTTTCCTTGAGTCCTTCAGAGCAGAACACTTGGGAAAGGTGACCCCTTCTTATTTTTATACATTAGAAAACTATTATACAGGTAATAGGATAATAATAATAATAAATGGGATTTTAATGACCTCTAGAGAGCAAGTTTATGCCATCCCCTTCTTGGCTGATCTGCTGATAGGCTTTGTTTAAACTTCCAGGCGACCATCCTATATGTTGTTTACTTATTCCAGCTCCACAAGAGCACTACCTTCAAGGAGGGGGGAGGGGAATAAATGCAACCTCAGTGCATGCCACAGACATTTTTACATAGCAAGCAGGACAGCACCCATCAAAGGATTCACTGTGAAATGGGCTTTCAATCAACACAGGATTGGCCTCCACTCTTGACAGCAAGCATGCACTTCATGAGCAGTTTTTAAAACCAAGGGGGGGAGGGGGTGGAAAATTGTAGACTGAGGCTGCTTTTCAGCCTGCTTGCTACCTGTTTTTTTGGTTGCATTCTGTCCCATGTCGGTTATACAGCCCTTCAAATGAATAAGTTTAAAAGAAAAGACACCTCATGTGTAAATTAACAACCTGGATGCTCTGACACAAGAAAACTCCTAGGTGGACAACATCATTAGGGTCACCCAAACGCTACACCAGAAACTGTGTTTACAAATCCTTTCTCTCTCTCTCTCTTTTCTTTCTTTATTTTAAATCTTTCTGAGGGGAGTTATGTTCTTGCCCATATAGATATTATATATGTATATATATAAAGTATATAGAGAGATTGTTTATTTGTAAATAGGGAAAAAAAAAAACCCCAAACCCTATGGAGGAGAATGTCAAGTTTTCACACTTGAAGAACACAACCAAACCATCGACATGAAGCCATGTTTAATGCTTGTATAATGTACGCAATAAACTTGAAATAAATGAAGCATCTGAAGTCCCTTCCTGTGTGCCTTATTGGAACAGCAAGCAAACAGGCCAGGTAGGTGGGAGCTGTCCACCAAAAAGGGCCAAAGGCTGTCACTGCTGGCTCTCTGCGGGTCATGGAATCGTAGAATCAATAAGGTTGGAAAAGACCTCAGAGATCATCCAGTCCAAGCTGTCACCCAGCACCTCAGGACTAACTAAACCATGGCTTCAAGTGCCACGTCTTTTGAACACCTCCAGGGACAGTGACTCCACCACCTCCCTGGGCAGCACATTCCAATGGCAAATTACTCTTTCTAGGAAGAACTTTCTCCTCACCTCCAGCCTAAACCTCCCCTGGCACAGCTTGAGACTGTGTCCTCTTGTTCTGGTGCTGGTTGCCTGGGAGAAGAGACCAACCCCCACCTGGCTACAGCCTCCTTTCAAGAAGTTGTAGAGAGCAAGAAGGTCTCCCCTGAGCCTCCTCTTCTCCAGGCTAAACAACCCCAGCTCCCTTAGCCTCTCCTCCTAGGGCTGGTGCTGGAGACCTCATCACGCACTCTGTGCATTCATACAGCCAAATGTTGTTACTGTTGTGGTTTTAGTTATATTTTTTAATGCTCCTGCTTGTTTTGTCTCTTGACTCTGCCAGGTGCTGCCTGTAATTTGGACAGTGAGAAGTGCTCCCAGCCCCATGGAATTGGTTTTAAGCATCCTTTTTAATTTTGAGCATCCTGCATGTCAGTCAGGTGAGCTTTTAGGATCAGGCTGGCAGGAGCGGGATCAAGGTACCAAAAAACTACCTCACTGCTTTTACACTGGAAGTGTTTAAGCCCAGGCTGGATGAGGCTCTGTCCAGCCTGATCTAGTGTAGAGTGTCCCTGCCCATGGCAGGGGGGTTGGAACTAGATGATCCTTGTGGTCCCTTCCAACCCTAACTGAAACTATGAAACACAGAGGAGCCCCTGGCTGTGAGTCCAACTAGCAGAAGACATTGTATGATCCCAGAGAAAAATATTACTCAAAATTCATGTATTGCTTTAATTACTGCTGCCAATCATACCAAAAAAAGCATGTAGGAAAGAAGTAAAGCAGAAAGAGTCACACTGTAGCTCTGCAGCAGTCACAGGAGGTCAGTTAGCAAGAACCGAGGTAGTTGCAGGGCTCACCTTCAAAGCTCAAGAATGTTCCTCTCAAAGCATTTACAGCAAGATATTCTCTCCAGTGCAAAGTCGTCTGGGTGTTGTGTTGTGGATCAATGGATATCACTTGGCCCAGATTTTCACTTCATACCAAAATCAGAGCTGAAGGATTGCTCAGTGACTTCAAGCAGTAAGTGAAGTCGAGCAGCTCACTGGCGTGCCTGCTTTGTTTTCAACAACTCTGTGCGCTCAAAGCACTCAGAAAGAAACTCTGGTGCTGCATTTTGCAGCTGTGGTATCTGGGAAGACTGGTCTCCACTGCAGGAACTAAACAGGTGGGAGTCACAGATCTTCTGGAGCGTCTCAGGCGGTATCATTCACAGCACATGCAGCGATCTCAGCAGAGTGGTGTCATGAAGGCCACGCTGAGGCGTTCAGCAGAGCAGTGAGCGGTCACCCCCCTGAGAAGCACGTTCAGATGGGAGTTCAGCATTTGTGCTGGGAGGGCTGCAGCCACACCAGCAGGCATGCAGGTCAAGGGCTTGCTACAGGCTTCTGTTCTCCCTGTCCACAGCTAACTCTGTGCCAAAAAGCATGACAGAGGGACACTAGAGCTCTTCCTCTCAGCACTCTGCAGCAGTGTGAGGATAGCAGTAGTTTCCCTTTTCAGATCTGTGGTACCTGGTGAGTACAAATTACTATAATTCCAAGCCTCAAGAACTATTCTGTAGCACAGAAGGCAGTGTTTGTTTCTCTGTCCTGAAGCTGAATGATCTGCACTTGGGTTCTAAGGCTTGAGAAGCATAGTCAGCCCATTCAGTCAGTGGCCTAGTTGCCTCAGAGTGACTAGGGCAGTTCCACAGGAGAGACCCCTGTCCTGAATCCCAGAGGACTTCATTCAGGATGCTATTGTTTATCTCAGATCTTAGATACAAGGACACAATACTCATGGGATCTATACCACTCACTCACAGCCCTTCCACACAGTGGCTTTAGGCACTTCTTTGGTCAGAGCTGCAGCAGAGGAATAAGGGGACAAATGGCTGGCCCTAAACTCTGCGTTGGATCATGTAAACCAGTGCTTCAGGAAGCAAAGGGGAAGCCTGCCCCCACTAGGTAGCTTTGCACTGGGTTAGCTGATGGAGACGTGCCCCTGGTGGCAGCCTGTACCGTGGCTGCCTGGCCGGTGCTCCTCTAGCTGAGGTCTGCTCCTTGGAGCCCATTTTCTCTTCGTAACATTTTCTGATCCTGTCAGTTCATCTTCTGCAGTAGATCATCAAGTGCCCTCTGTCACAGGGGCATGGAATAAATTGATTCAGATGTTAAAGGGCCCCAGTCAGGGTAGATAAACTAGCACTGTGTCATAGTCCAAGTTACAGCAGCTGAGCACCTGGCACAAAGGCAGCACAACTTTCAGGCAGCATTTAAGCCACACAGTCAGTTTTCCATTTGCTTCTCAAGCGTGACTGCTTTCTAAGCCTCACAGCTCAACTTTCCTGCAATGGCTTTTCTTTCCCAACTTGATCCTGCTGCTGTGAAGGAGTGTTAAACACCCATGTATAGCCATAGAAAACAGGACTGCAGCACAGAAACAATACAGTGGGTCAGAGTCTGCTCCCTGCTGTACCAGAAAGCACATGAGAAGGAAGCAATGGGGATTTGCATCCTCCAAACCAACCAGTGCAGTGCATGGTCTAGAATGGATGTGCTGTTCAGCTTCTCTTGGCAGCCCAGCCAGAGGCTGAGCCATCCCATGCCCTGCAGCCTTGCAGAAGCCATCACCAAATGACATCCTCTGTAATCTCTTCCCTGTCCTGGGGAAGTGGACTCCCTGTGCAGTGGACTCTGCCTGCCTGCCAGAACACAATCTACTGTTGCCTCACCGGGGCCAATCCTGAATGTGAATCCTCAGGGGGACGACAGGATGGCTCTGTCTCTGCCACATTATGCCCAGCCCAGGGCAGGAGTGGTCCTAGGCCACACTGGGCATGAAGTAGAAGACTACTGTGGCTCTGTAAGATAGCATTGAATAAAAAAAGAAAACAAACAAAAAAACCCAAATAGCTAATTTCCTTCACGAGAATCATGTAAGGGCCAGACCAGGCAGAAGAGGGAGAGAAGGTGAGAAGAGAGGACAATAGTGACTCCAAAGACACTCTTGTAGCTTCCAGCAGTGAGTACAGAGGAGGGGATGCAGGTAAGCAGGGAACAAGCAGCTTGATAAAAACAAACATATGGACAATAAAACCAAACAGATGGACAAACCCAGCAAAATAAATACTCTCTCAGGATCAGTTCTACAAAAGAACCAGATGGCACTACATACACCTCCTGTACTAAAAAAGACCTGCTGTTTCTTGCAATCTGATAGGGTCCCACAGCCCTAATCTCTTCCTATCTTCATACTTTCAATGCCTTAGAAGAATAAAGGATAGAACCCAAACCAGACAAGCAGCCATGTCTGGGGGAACAGTGCTCTTACCAGATGCAAGATTTACTCTGAGAGTGAACTGTGATTACAAACAGATATTTTCCAGGAAGTCCAAGAATATCAGGCAAATATTTCCCACAGAAACATTGCCTTAAGCCCTGTCACCAAGATCCAGAGTGAGAAAGAGAATGAGGAAGTGCAAGAAAGACCTGATTCCTTCCTTAACTAGTGTCAAGGTCGTCCAAGGGTGACAGTGCCACGAAGCTCAGCAGATGCCTGCCCATGACCGCAGCCTGGCTGCTAACTGACTGGGCACAGGACCATCAGCAGTGTTTTGCAGCAACAAAACCTGTCCTCGTGGGCTGAGGTAGCCCCATGTCATATATGAAGGCCATTGGCTTTGCTCTTAGTGCTGGCAATGTCCATTTCAATGTGGCTGAAAGCAGGGTTGTCCGCTCCTTCGGCTGCCACGGTAAATGATTGTCTGTTCAAGACTTCCACTTTCTCTGGCTGAAAGAGCAAAAGACAAATGTCATGCTGGGAAGTGGAAGAAACCATTTGCTTCTCTGACCTGACTGCAAGCAGAGTCAGGCCTGACATACAGGCTGCCTTACAGAAGAAATATGTTGGTTGCTGGGGGACCATAAGCAGCTATGCACTGCAGCAGCTGGCATTTGTCTAGGGGCATGGAAAGTTTCCTATTGCATAAGGCACTAGTTGTGCAAAATGTTCTTGACACACACAGTGTTCTTGTCACATACAATGTTCCTGTCCTGCAAACTGGCTGAAGTATTTTTGGGTGCATGAAATTCTACTTTGTGTTTTCATGCCCAGCAATCAGTCACCAGCAGGTCCTTGAGCTGTTGACTCCCAACCCTTGGTCCTTGCCCCATCTTTAACATTAAAAGCAAATGAACCTGCATCATTGCTTCGATGTTTCATCCCTGGTTATCTTAATGAGATGCTGAACTCTTCTGGGGGATTCAGTCAGGAGAAGAGAAGGCTCTGAGGTGACCTCATTGTGGCCTTCCAGTATCTGAAGGGGGCCTACAGGAAGGCTGGGGAGGGACTTCTCAGGACATCAGGTAGTGATAGGACTAGGGGGAATGGACTGAAGCTGGAGGTGGGGAGATTCAGACTAGATGTGAGGAGGAAGTTCTTCACCATGAGAGTGGTGAAGCCCTGGAATGGGTTGTCCAGGGAGGTGGTTGAGGCCCCGTCCCTTGCGGTGTTTAAGCCCAGGCTGGATGAGGCTCTGGCCAGCCTGATCTAGTGTGGGGTGTCCCTGCCCATGGCAGGGGGGTTGGAACTAGATGATCCTTGTGGTCCCTTCCAACCCTAACTGAAACTATGAAACTATCAGGCAGCATCAAGTGCTACTCATCCTGGTGGGAAAAAAGTAGGCCAGGGACCATTTGCCTTTGTCCCCAAGAGGAAAGATTGTTTGAAGTCAGAGCTATATAGTTGCACTTACTGTCTCAGATTTAGACCGTGAGAAGTTGGACAGGAAATCTTCCTTGGTCAGCAGGAACCTACGATCTGTGCTCTGCTTCAGCCCTCCTGCAAAACAAGCAGGTTTCCAGCAGACAGGTTTCCACAGGCACATGATAGGTCCAGCTATAGGCACCAGGCCAAGTGTGCAGGACAGAGTCATGCAGCAAAAGCTATCAAGCAGGGCCTTGGGGATGATTTCTATACAATGATGCTGGAAGGTGTCCAGGGAAGGGCCATGAGGATGAGCAGAGAGCTGGAGCTCCTCTCCTCTGAGGACAGACTGAGGGAGCTGGGGGCTGTTCAGTCCAGAGAAGAGAAGGCTCCAAGGAGACATTATTGTGGCCTTCCAGTATCTGAAGGGGGCTACAAGAAAGCTGGGAAGGGACTTTTTAGGGTGTCAGGGAGGGATGGGACTAGGGGGAATGGGAAAAAAAAGAATTAGAAATGGGTAGATTGCAATTGGATGTTAGGAAGAAGTTGTTCCCCATAAAGGTGGTGAGGCACTGCCACAGGTTGCCCAGGGAGGTGGTGGAAGCTTCATCCCTGGAGGTTTTTAAGGTCAGGCTGGATGTGGCTGTGAGCAACCTGATGTAGTGTGAGGGGTCCCTGCCCATGGCAGGGGGGTTGGAACTGGATGATCCTTGAGGTCCCTTCCAACCCTAACAATTCCATGATTCTATGTCTCTGAATATATAAAATGATCCCTCAAGGTCTGTTTAAAATGCTTTAGCCATTTCCCAGAGTCTCCTAGATCCTCCTTAGATTTCTTACTATGTAAAAAACCTGAGCCAACCACCAGAAAAGGATGGATCCCATATAATGATGTTTGGAACCACTCTCCCAGCCTGAGAACTGTGGTACCAGCTGAGAGCCTAAGCCCCAGCTCTCAGCTCCCCAGAGTCACCAACAATTTTTAAGAGCAGCCCCAAGGTGGAGGGATGAGGGTTAATGGGATGTTTGGCTAGTTTTGAGGCATGAAAGAGTAACTGTTCCCCTGTGGGAAAGAAAGGAGGTGCAGGTGCTGGGAATTGGCTCTGAGAGCCACCTGGGGCTTAAATGAGCTCTTGCTCCACAAGAAGCAGTGATAGGCTGGTTGGGTATTCTGGGTTTCTGTTTCCTGGGCTGGGGACTTCTCCTCTGGTCTTGCTGAGAGGCTCAGCTTCCATGCTGTATTTCATAGCCAGTGGATGACCTGATTCCAACCTGGTAAGAAGTAAATTTTGTCTGAAGGCATCACTGTATCAATGGGGGTGACCTTGTGGTGGGAAGGGGGGGGAGACACAGTTCTGGAAACTCACAAGGAGTAGAAGTGTGGCTTATGCTTATTAGTTGTAAGGCATGAGGAAGATAATGCAAGTAAGTTTGGAGTTTCATAGTCCAGGAGAAGTTGTGGGTCAAGCTATTAGGTCTGAAAATGAACAAAGAGGGCTGTTATTGGAATCTGGCTGGGGGAAATGGCCAAAGCTGTGAGAGCAGCTGCTTCTGTGCTCTTTCTGCCATGCATGAGGTAGAGGATGGGTGCACTTTTGTATCTCACCCACATGCAAAAGCAGTGAGACTGTAGGCTGCACCTGGAGCTCTTAGCTGTGGGGTGCTGCTTTCTTGCACCTTGCACGAAGAGTACAGGGAAACTGAGAAAGAAGCTAACTCAGCCATGCACAGGGTCTGCAGTTCTTGAGTACCTGCTTGAGCAATGAGCTTGTGCATGCACTGTACAACCTGCAGACAATAACCCTTGAGTGCTCTGAACTCACTCAAAGTAAAAACACTTTTGTCCTCTAGAAGCAGGTATGGTGTAGCTCTGTACTCGGAGTTAGTTCTTGACCATCCAGGGACAGCTCTTAGACTTCCAGCCCCTGCTGGCACCTAACAAAACAGGGAAGATGGGTGTCTTGTATTTTTACTTCTTCCCCCCCTCCCCTCAGATTGAAAAACTGCTGAAATGCCTTGCTCCTCAGAAAGCAGAATGGGAGGCAGAAGGGCCAAGGGGAGGAAATGAGGTTTAGGATGGTAAACTCGCACGGTGTTTGCTACAGGGTCGCTGGCACTTTCTGTAGCAATGAAAGCTCTCTGGTCATCTTAGTTTGAAACCTATTTAAGACAGCAAATTACTGTTCTGGGACTAGTACCTGTTAGGAGGCTGATAATTATGCCCACAGCTAATGTGATGAGTGTCCCAAGTGTGCTGAAGTAGAGGTAAGACAAGGAATACCAGCTGTCTGCCAAGGCAGGCCTGAAAAAGAGCAGAAGTAGTGTTAAGCTCTAGTGTCCTACTCCAAGCAACCTGAACGTGTCTGTTTCCAGACAGCAGATAAAGAAGAGTCACTTCTGACTCCGATGGCCTGGTGATCTTGAACTACCTCTGCACAACAAAATGTGTGCTGAGATTTATTTTTTGTTTTCTAACATTTACAGGACAAACTCCTTCATATAGGGCTTGCAGCAGTAGGATGAGGGGCAATGGTCTGAAACTGCAGCAGGGGAGATTTAGGTCGGCCATTAGGAGGAAGCTCTGCACAATGAGAGTGGTGAAATACTGGAACAGGTTGCCCAGGGATGTGGTTGAGGCTCTGTTCCTGGAGGCAGTCAAGATCAGACTTGCTGTGGCTCTGGGCAGCCTGAGGTGTCCCTGCTCACTGCAGGGGGTGTTGGACAAGATGACCTTCGAGGGTCCCTACCAACCTGATGCAGTCTGTGACTATGGAAGGGGACTGATCAGTGTGGTGGGGCAACACAAGGGACAGAGCAGGTGAAACAGGCTAGTCCTGTCTCTGCTAGGAATCTACTGCAGAGCTGAGCACTCCAGCTATCCAGATGAAGGGAGAACTTCTTTAGAAAGAAGGGGTCATTATGTAAAGGAGGCCACATACACACAAAATATCGTGGGAAGGCAGCCATGTGCAGCTCTCAACAGGCAGGAACACAAGGGCAATTTCCCCCCCTCATTTTGTACTCCCCTGACAATGTGAGCTGTTGGAGGAGTTGTTTCTCTGCAGCCATAACCACTGCTGTGAGGGGAGCAGTATGTACAGCTGGGTGTTGGGCACCCTTGTGTGTACCTGTTGAGCGTACACTGCTCTGAGGTGTCAGGGCTGGGAATCCCTGAAACCGTGTTTGTTCAGCTCCTCTGTTCCTGCTGTTTCCTGCATTGCCACTGAGAGCTGCCACAGTTAATTGTGATTGCCCAAAGTAAAACATGGTAATTGCATAGAGAGGAGGAGGAAAATTCCTTCTTTGCCCATTATATGGATTATTCTCCCTTCTAAACTTTGATTGGAACTCTTTCTGCACAGCCAAGCTGCTGTGGGTGGAGCTGGTAAACTGGCAAATTGCCCTTTAACTGCCTTCTACTTTAATCCATGTGACAGATCATGGAAGTTAATCCAAAACCTATAAATGTCATGCTTGCTTTAATGCCATGCTTCCTGGTAAGCCTCCAGACTCAGATATTGAACTGAAGCTTTTCAGGTCTACAGGAAGAGTCACATTCACTTCTGGGATAACTCTAAACCACTCTGATGGGGGGTGGGGGGAAACCAACCTGAGAAATCTGCTTCATCTTAAACAGCCTGATAGGTAAACCAGGGACAGATAATGATAATAACCCAAATGCTAGGCAGATGTTGGTGTCTTCATCTTGCTTTAAAAGAAATGTATGCCTTGCTGACTGCACAGGATGAACTTGTGTACCTCTCTGCAGTTGGTGTGCTGAAGACTGTTGTTAAAGGAGTTTCTGTTGCTGTCAGGTTTCCTGAGGATATGTTACAGCCTTCAACTGAGAGGTACAGTGGATTGGTCCTCTCAGGGAGTGGAGGGTAAATCTGAGATCCAATTCCAACCCAAAGTGAAACAGCAAAGCCAGTGAGGAGACCCACAAATGCACCCTGCAAAACAGAACATGAAACTTGGTTCTACAGACAGGAAAAGCAAGAGGATAAATTATCAAATAATCCTTCCTAGACAGGTGAGAAACAATCAAGGGATCAGTGCTGGGCCCCATGCTCTTTAGTATCTTTATCAATGATCTGGATGAGGGGATTGAGTCCACAATCAGTAAGTTTGCAGATAGCACCAAGCTGGGGGCAGGTGTTGGTCGTTAGAGGGTAGGAGAGCTCTGCAGAGGTACCTTGCCAGGCTGGACAGATGGGTAGAGTCCAAGGGCATGAGATTTAACCCATCCAAGTGCCAGGTGTTGCACTTTGGCCACAACAACCCCATGCAGTGCTACAGGCTGGGGGCAGAGTGGCTGGAGAGCAGCCAGGCAGAGAGGGACCTGGGGGTACTGGTTGATAGTAGGCTGAACATGAGCCTGCAGTGTGCCCAGGTGGGCAAGAAGGCCAATGGCATCCTGGCCTGCAGCAGGAATAGTGTGACCAGCAGGAGCAGGGAAGTCATTCTGCCCTGTGCTCAGCACTGGTTAGGCCACACCTGGAGTCCTGTGTCCAGTTCCGGGCCCCTCAGTTTAGGAAAGATGCTGAGTTGCTGGGAGGTGTCCAGAGAAGGGCAACAAAGCTGGGGAGGGGTCTGGAGCACAGCCCTGGGAGGAGAGGCTGAGGGAGCTGGGGTTGCTTAGCCTGGAGAAGAGGAGGCTCAGGGGAGACCTCATTGCTGTCTACAACTCCCTGAAGGGAGGCTGTAGCCAGGTGGGGGTTGGTCTCTTCTCCCAGGCAACCAGCACCAGAACAAGAGGACACAGTCTTAAGCTGTGCCAGAGGAGGTTTAGGCTGGAGGTTAGGAAGAAGTTCTTCCCAGAAAGAGTGATTTGCCATTGGAATGTGCTGCCCAGGGAGGTGGTGGAGTCACCATCCCTGAAGGTGTTTAGGAAGAGACTGGATGGGGTGCTTGGTGCCATGGTTGAGTTGATTAGATGGTGTTGGGTGATAGGTTGGACTCCATGATCTCGAAGGTCTGGTCTAGTCTATGACAACCTAAACTGTGGGCTCCACAGCAGGATTGAAATATACAGGTGAGGAGAGCTGGGGAGTTTACTTCACTCCCCTTTTGGGACATGCAGTGTTTACTCATAGCTCCTGAACATGCCTCTTTATTTTGCCCCTGAGCCTTTACAGTTGCATGGGGAAATACTGCTTTATTTGAGGCTCTCCTTGAACAAACACAGAAGCTCCTCTTTTCCTTATGTGATTTTGGTGGATTGTTGTTTTTTTTTTTTTTGACAGAGTCTCTTCTACTTCAGCATGGAGTGGTTTGGGCTGACAGCTAGTGATCTTTTTAGTATACACATAAAATTTGCAACTGCAGAGAGGTAAAGGTTAGTGATTAGTAAAGCTGACTAAATAGCAATCCTGTCAGACTAATCAACAGTCCATATTCTCAAAGTTCACTGAATCCTGTATCTTGACAGAATATCTTTTTCCTCTGGGAGTGATGGTTTTTGTGATACAGGAGCACTCTGAGAACACTCCAGTTCAGCCTGTAGGAGTTTGGGCCCCATTTTCCTCACCTGTTTTGCTCAGGCAGGTGACCATCCTCTGCACCTGATTGTTCAGCTACATCTCAAGACTCATTGTTCCCTGCCACTAAAGCTCTGTCTTCCAGAAATCTTTGCCAAAGTCTCTCTCTTATTCAGATTATTTTTCCCCCCACTCTGGTCATGTAAATCTCTTCACAGGATGGAAATTCCATTTCCTATGCAGCCCTGCTCATTGATTTCTTGGGATAAGGAGGAGAAGTAGCAAGGGGAAATGTCCTCATGGAAAGTATCCAACTGCCCAACATAAGGAGAGGCATAAAGGTAAGGAGATGCCCAAAATTCATTGATAATTTTGGACAAGTGGGGCTTTTAATTTCTACTTACAATTCCATTTGCAAAGGAGCAGAGGATTCCCAAGGCAAACAGTCCTAAGAGGGGACCACCAACCATGCCAAAAATGCTGAGTGCTGCCTGAGGAAGGAAGACAGTCTGTTATCAGGCCTTGTGCAACTAAGTTAAAGCTTTCTGTGTGGTAAGAAGAGAAGATGCTGAGAAGGAACTCCTGGGGGTTTGCTGAACTGGTGCATACTCAGCTGGCAGGGCTTGGTATTGTTCCATGGGTGCCTAAAGCAGAGGCTGAACCTTGGGCTGTTTGAGCCCAGTACACAACAAGGAATTAAAAACTAATCTCACAATGGTACCCAGTAACTACTTGCTTACCTAATTCATTCAGAGCTGTTTAACATGGGCAGCAAAAAGAGCTCTGACACTTACCTGCAGCAAGGCTCCCATGAGAGATGCCAGTGCAGCCATAGCAATGCAGACTCCACCATAAAAGAGGCCTGTGTGGGAAAGGCAGAAGGATGCATAAACCTGCTGAAGTTTGAGAATCACTGTTGGAAAGGTTTCTATCTAACCCCACCTGGCCACTAACAAGCCTGCTAACATCTGTGGCTTTTTCCTAAGGGAGCCCAAAGTGCCCATGAGGTGAGGTTCCTGTTTATGCTAAGAGGCAAGTGTGCAAATTGGACAAAATCCTCTTCCTGTATGTTCCTAAAGATTAGCTATGAAACAGCAGCCAGGTGGATTGGCTGCAGTAGCCATGGCTCACCTCTTGTTTGTATTTCTCAGCTAATCTCCTGTGTTGTGGCCTTTATTCTGAGGGGATGAGTTTTGCTTCTCAGTTTGGTCTTTGGAGCAAGAAAGTAAATGCTGGCAGACTACTGGAAGCTGGCACCATGACATAAAACATCCTGGTCAGCAGGACATAGTGTCTCATCCCAGGACACATACCACTGGCTTATTTGTTTGTTCTACCTCCTACCCCTGTTGAGTTTCACTGCAGAAGCAGTAAGTTAATCTCCCTGGGTAACTGATCTGTCAGGCAAATCATGGTCAAACCAACAACAGTTCTGGCACACTGATTACAATAATGCTTAAGAAACTGTTCTCAGGTGAAGATGTTTAATACTGATCACCTGCCACCAGTCTGCTGTGCTCACTGGTATGGGCCATGTTGGGGTTTTTCTCCACACTTGCTGCAAACACTGCCCTGGGCTGCACCTGCAGCTGCTCACAGATAGTACAACTAGCAGGGATGGTGGTTGCGATTCAGAGATTTAAACCATGTGCTCAGCCTAGTTCTGATACTCCTCCTTGAGCTACATGAAACAGACTGAGGGCCTGAGCAGGTATCAGAGAAGATGTGAAGTTTCTTGTTGTCTAAAATGTTATTGGGACACAATGCCCTTGCTCATATCGCTCAGTTCAAAAGGCTTGGTGTAAAGCTGTTTCCTACACTTCTCGAGTTTGATGGATGAAGGAAAAACACAGGTGCTTCTGTCTCAGATATTGGACTTCATAGTATTGCCAATCAATGATGAACACAGATGCAGTGCAGCTTGAAGACCTAACAAGCAAACTGGTTGTTTTTTTTCCTCCTCTCCTCATGCTCACCTGAAATACCTTGTCCCCCAGGCTGTGTAAAACTGGCGTCACCTCCTCCAAGCACTGCATCTGTGTAGCTCTGTTGCTGGCAAAGTGCTTAGTCCTGACCTACTCTGCCACAAGCAAGACCTGAATCGAGCCCTCACTTTGTAAACCAGAAGTGGAAAAGATATTTTCCAGACATACTCATCCCCATGGAAATCCATGACAACTTCTTTTCGGAGAGGGATCTGAAGCGTGGCCTAATGAGGTCTTCAACGGTGACGGCAGCCAAAGCATTGATGCTGGAGGACACCGTACTACAAAAGGCAAGATTTACACAGCTGGGGTTTAATCTTGGAAGCTGAAATCACAGATGAGATACTAGCAGAGAAAACCCAACTGTAACTCTTGTATTGGCTGAAATAACTTGACAGGTTGGAAGAACTGTGATGCAGTTGGTAGCGTACGGAAATGTTTTACAGTAGTCTCTCTTGGCAAGGACAAGGCAAAGCTTGATGCAAAGATGGGCCTGGAGAAGCCAATGAACATATCCAGTACCTGTGGCTAAGCTGTAGATACTACTGGTGTGTGCAATGTTTTCACAAATGGTCTACACAGTACATCTCTGGGGAGACAAAATTCCTTCACACAGACTGCTGATTACTTTGAATGCGCTCTCAAAGGTGGGTTCAGATGATCTACTTACAGTCACTAAAACTTAGGTATCTGTCTGCCATCTAGGAATTAGGCATTAAATCCAAACTGAACTACTCCAGGTTCCCAATGGGGTCAGAAAAAAATCAGCACTCCTGAGGCAAAAAGCCAGTCAAGGGACATTGTGTCTATCCTGGTCTGCATCAGGAAAGGTGTGACCAGCAGGAGCAGGGAAGTCATTGTGCCCCTGTACTCGGCACTGGTTAGGCCACACCTGGAGTCCTGTGTCCAGTTCTGGGCCCCTCAATTGAAGAAGGACTTTGAGACACTTGAACATATCCAGAGAAGGGCAATGAGGCTGGGGAGGGGTCTGGAGCACAAGCCCTAAGAGGAGACGCTGAGGGAGCTGGGGTTGCTTAGCCTGGAGAAGGGGAAGCTCAGGGGAGACCTTATTGCTGTCTACAACTCCCTGAAGGGAGGCTGTAGCCAGGTGGGGGTTGGTCTTTTCTCCCAGGCAAGCAGCACCAGAACAAGAGGACACAGTCTCAAGCTGTGCCAGGGGAGGCTTAGGCTGGATGTTAGGAAGTAGTCCTTCATAGAAAGGGTGATTTGCCATTGGAATGTGCTGCCCAGGGAGGTGCTGGAGCCCCTGTCCCTGGAGGTGTTCAAAAAAAGGATCGGATGTGGCACTGGGAGCCATGGTTTAGTTGTTATGAGGTGTGAGGTGTTAAGTAATAGGTTGGACTGGATGATCTCTGAGGTCTTTTCCAACCTGATTCTGTGATTCCATGTGTACCTGGCTGTTGCAAGCCACAAGATCTTCCTCAGCACATGAAAAAAGGACTTGTCAAAGCAGCTTGGCTGTTCTCCCTATTTTGGTAGCTACCAGTACTCAAAACAAAACCAAAATATGTTGGTGTCACTTTTTAAGGTTTCTCCATTTTTAGCTGCTTACTTTGTTCAGAGCCTTCATTGAGGGAGATGATCTTTCCTGTTGGAAAAGCTGGCCAATATGCTCTCCACTAGGGGAGAGAAGGGGATTGATTTGTTTCCTTCAGTGGAAAAAAAAATACAGTGATTGTTGTTTTCAAGGTGCTGGTTCAGTTCAATTGGAAGACCAGGAACTCTCCTGTGGACAAGTGTCTCAAAATCAGGGATGAGGAAAGGTAGAGGGCTTGAAAGTCATGCAGGTTTGAAACCAGAAAAAATCAAAGATGAGCAGCAGGAACCTCCCCTAAAGCACAGCCATTTTGTGTTATCCCTCATTTACAACACTTAAATTCCTGTAGCAGGGGGGCTTTAAAAGCACAGAGAGGAGGATTTGTTAGGGTGGACATCACATGTGGCTGTTTGCTCACACTGCTGGTAGAGAACTCAAACAGCTTTGAATTCGAGGACCTCAGAGCTCTGCTGTTGGAAGCCACAGATTTTTAAGCTGCATCACAAAGACCTTAGGGTGTTTGGGGTTTTTAAAGAACAAAGGTTAGCCAGAGAAAGAAGTGAAATGCAAAAAGTTGAGTGTGATTAACTTACCTCAGTGTCCCACTGTAGGCACTAGCCACAAAAAGCCCTGGCACTCCTGGAAAATCACTGAGAATATCCAGCACCAGGTATGGCATTAGCTGAAAAATTCAGAGAGTAAGGAGTGTCACTGTCCTGCCCTCATTTTCCTTTGTGACACTGCTTTGGTTTTCTTACAGCTTTCTCCCTGGCATTCTGCCAGCTGCTGTAGTTTGAGTGTTCCACCTGGCACTGTTTACTGGGTTCCTGTGATGAAAACCAATCCTGAAACATCTACTCAAGACACAACTGCCTGAAGGCAGGTGGTAGCCAGGTGGAGGTTGGTCTCTTCTCCCAGGTAACCAGCACCAGAACAAGAGGACACAGTCTCAAGCTGTGCCAGGGGAGGTTTAGGCTGCATGTTAGGAAGAAGTTCTTCACAGAAAGAGAGATTGGCCATTGGAATGTGCTGCCAGGGAGGTGGTGGAGTCACCATCACTGGAGGTGATTAGGAAGAGACTGGATGGGGTGCTTGGTGCCATGGTTTAGTTGATTAGATGGTGTTGGGTGATAGGTTGGACTCAATGATCTTGAAGGTCTTTTCCAACCTGGTTAATTCTATTCTATTAAAAAAAAAAGACACCCAACCTGTTTGGACCACCTAGTGGAGATGAGCATACAGAGCTGTGCCATCAGGGTTGGTTTCCTGGGGTGATGGTTTAGAAAGCTAGCACTGGACAGCAGATAGTCTGCATTGTAGATCACCCTCTTGGGGCTAGACGCCACAGGAGGTGCTTATGTCTGCAGCTGACTCCACAAAAAGGTGTTTAGATACAATCTAATAACCCCAGAGTACCTGAGAACAATTTCCTTATCCCAAACTCTGTCTTATTTGTTGACCTTTGCAAGGTGCATGTGTTGGAAAGAGATGGGAGTTTGAAGCTTTTCTTCCTGGGAATCATCTGGTGGTTTTTTCCACAGACAAGTTGGTCTTGTTAGGAAATTGCTTCCTGTTTCTACCCAAACAAGTTGACTGACAGGAACAACTTAATTGCCTTTGTTTCCACCTTGGCTTTCCTGATCTCTTTTCTTTTTCTTTCCCCCTACCCCTTAAAGACCAGGAGATCCTCCCTTATGTGCTCTGTTGGCTATGCTCTTCTCTTGGCATTCCAGAGAATTATCTCAGGCATGAACATATAAAAAGGCTTCTGTGATCACTAAGCCATGCTCTGAAGTGACATGGCTTAGCAGTCACGGCAGTGTTGGGTTGATGGTTGGACTTGATGACCTTAGAGATCTTTTCCAACCTGAATGATTCTGTGGTCTTCATTTCCTTGGGCCCTGACTCTCATCAGTCCATGGGCTCCCAGGGCTCTTGTTCCTCAGGTAAATCTGCTACTCGAGGCCTGTTTAGGGAGAGGCCACTGCTGGTGGTTTCTCTACACCACAGTGATTGCCCAGTTCTCCTCCAAAGGAGGGAAGGATGCGCCAGCACTAGCAGAGAACTGCCTGCTGGTAGCCTTCTTCCAGGTGTATGCTTTGGGCATGATTATGTTTTGAATCTGAAAAGGCTTTTGCCTCCCTTGGCACACTGCTTCTCTCCCTGCTGCCCTGCTTGCCTGCAGCTCCACGACAGCTGGTGGATGTTGGGACTGAACAGTACCAAGGACAGGTCTGCTGCTTTCACCAAAGAATTCCCTCTCACCATGGTCTCAGCTTAATCCCTCAGTTACACACATGTCATCATTTCCATCAACTGGCTCCTGAGCCAAACCTGTCCCTGTCTGATTACTATGGCAGCCAGGAAGGATGCCCACTGACTCCCTTCCCCTGAAAGGCAAGGTCTTACCTGATCGAGTGCTGACACCTTCCCTGCTGTCCACGGGTCACAGTACTTGTAGATGGAGTAGAGGCTCAGGCCACAGAGTGTTGCACAGACCAGTATTGCCCAGAGCCCCACAAGGTTGATGTAGAGTGACCTGCAGCAACATGCACACAAGTGTCACGTTAGATCTCAACATCCTACAAGACCCAAGTGGGGCCAAGTGATCGAGCGCTCCTGCCAGCACCAAGGAGACCTCTTGGTGGATAGCTGCCCAACAGAAAGGGAGTGACAATGTCTCTCTTAGCATTTCACCCAGTGTGAGATTATGCTTTTAAATAGACAAACTGCACTTCTGGTCTTGGTAGTACAGTCTGAGTGATTGTCTCCTGACAAAGTCTGCTCAGGAGATGATGGGAACATCAACCACTTTTCATCATGACCAAGACACTCTTCCTTTCTTGCCACATCCCTTGGTAAAGACAAACTCCAGACAGGTTTGTAAGGTGGGGTGGCCCAGATCAAAGCGTGGGGTAGCTCTTAGTCACTCCTTTGCCTCTGGAGCTGCAGTGCTATGCTTATGCAATGCTTAAGTTGCCTTTGCAAAGGAGGAAATCCCCAGTTTCCTCACAAGGCAGTCTCTGTGGGAGGCAGCAATGAACCACTGAGACCTGGAACCTGGTCTGGAGCCACCTACAGCTGCCACTTCCAGAGAGCAGGGGATTGCCAGCAATCCCAGGCCTTCCCTTTTAGTTACTAAACAAATGAAGCCTAGCATGATCCAGTAACTCCATCACCTCCCCACATCTGATGGGAGCTGCAGCTAACCCTGAGAGCAGAAATGTGTTTCATCAGGTACTTTGGCCACACACAACAGGCAGCCTCTACTGGTAGTACAAACCAAATTGTTCTCCTAGCCCAGTGTTGGTGCCATGGTTTAGTTGATCAGATGGTGTTGGGTGACAGGTTGGACTCAATGACCTCAAAGGCCTTTTCCAACCCGGCTAACTCTATTCTATCCAGTCTCAAACATTTCTCAGCTCTTGAAGACTCCTGGGTCACAAAGTTCTTCTTGCCTAGGGTGGTCAAGTAAGCACACTCACTGGCAGCATGGCCTTGAAAAACAGGGTTCCCTTCCAGCAGCTGCCTCCCAGTTATCTGCCAATAGTGATTTAACTGCCTGATAGGTCATATAACCTGGACCTGTGCTAAGCCCTCTGCGGGGAGGAACTTTGCTTTCTACACAAATATATCCGTGCTTGCAATGCTTCAGGAGGCCTTTCAGTTCCCAAGAAAGGTAAGGGGCACCAACCTTTAGACTGCTCTAGGCCTTGTTAGGCATTGAAATGGATGCTGTCAGGAAGGCATAACATAGATTAAAACTGATAGTTCAGCTCATTGCAACGAAGAAAAAAATATTGGCAAGCACAAGGTAAACTCTTTAAAAATACTTCTCTAAATCAAAGCTGATTTACAACTAGTAGGGGAATCCCTGACTTTATGCTTTGTGTTGCAGCTAGGGGTGGTCTAAGCACTTTAAATTTCTCCCCAGACTTAATTTAGGATAAAATGAAGTGGCCCTCCTTTGTCACAGATGCTTATATGTTGGTCAGATGTCTTGCATCGTTCAGCTGAAGCTGTTCACGCACGGCCTAATTTACCTCAATACAAGGCACTCAGAAGCTGCTTTAGGACAAAATTTAATCTATTGGTTAAATCAATCCAATGTTTGTTTTTGTTTGTGGTCGGTTTTTGACTGCTGTTAGCCTGTAGCAAAGATTAGGCAGACAGTCAAGAGAAGGACACGGGAGCCAAAGCGATTGTTTGCCTGAATCCGGCAATTCCTGTTTTAAAACTGTGCTAGCGTTTGACAGTGAAAAGGAAGCTGATCTTTCTTCCTCCTGATTCACATCCCAGCTCAGGCTACACCCTGTGACTAAGCACTGGAGTGTAATAATTGTAGCACTATTGGAGGGAAGGTGCTCCCCTTAATTCTGGGTGAGTAAAATGGGGTGGAGTTGGCTGAAGCAAGCACTGCGACTGCTCAGGTTTGCTTGTTTCAGACTGGCTCTAACGTTTCTAGCATGTCAGATGATGGCCTTGAAAGGGAAGAAGAACATGTTAGTAGGCCACATGTTGCTGAAAGTGGAGTCTCTGGGTGCCTGTTATTGTTCCATGTATGATCTAAGGATGACAGCATGTGCTCCTACCTGCTGGTGTGTTTCTCAGATGAGGGGGAAATCTCTTCCCAAAGCCTGAGAAGATTCCTGCTCTTATGCCATTTATGTTAAAGGACTTCCCACAACCTCTAAGCTGATACCTGTGAAAGAATTCTTTTCTCAACTCCATGTTTTTATTGTGCTGTCTCTTCTAAAGCCTTACAGTAAACATCAGAGGGTTACAAAACCCTGATACTTTGACTTAATGACATCTTTAAACCGTTCTGTGTACAGGTTAAATGGCAGTAAGAGGGGCAGGCCACCAATGTGACTTGCAAGATGTGTCTAATTACAGTGAGAAATGAACTAGATAGTCACAACAGAGTGGCAGTGACAAGCTGCAACCATTATACAACGTGATTTCTCCATGCAGGGGAATTACCCTGCACAGGTGAGGCACAAGTAAGATGCCATGAAGTCCAACCACCTACACCAGCAGGGGAGCACTCTGCTTCATAGAGTCAGGATGGTTTGAGTTGGAAAGGACCTTAAAAATCACCTAGCTCCAATCCCCCTGCCATGGCTGTACCACTGCTGAGATAATGCCAGCTGTAAATCCCATCCAAACAGCTCCAGAACTCAAGAGCCTCCAGCCCTGGCTGAAGCTGCTGCAACAGCTCAGAAAATCTGCCCAGAAGCTGCCATGGTGCCAGATTCTCTTTAGCAACACTCTGTTTCTGGATTACCTTGGAGGTGTCCTTCCTTACAAAGAGGGTAGGCAGGGTGTGAGAGAGGGGTGAGCCCTAAGTGGAGCAGGTGCTGGGGCAGAGCTGTCGCACTGGGACACGAATCTGGCACGATGTATGTGGCTGTCCTCCTACACACAACCGTGCCAAGCAGCACTACGGATGAGGGATGCACCTCCTGGCTCTGCAGTGCCAAGAGCCTGGAACCCAGCCACACTGCCAGAGACTGTGGAGAAGCCACGTGGCGTGTTGGAGGTGTGACACTACACTGATGATGTGGCTGAGGGCAAGCATCAGCTCATTCCTACCTGCAGCTCAAGAGGCTGAAAAGGTAGATTTTTTTTTCTTTATTACCATAACCAAAGTATTTCAGTTCTGAACTAAGCATCATTTTGTGGGCACTTTGGCAACTTTAAGAAGGGCAATTCTGCATAAGACTCTCTGTATGTCACTGTACTCGAGAATTTATGTAAGGACTGTAGTTATGATGTGCATTTACATGTTTCTCCTATAAATGGACTTCATGAGCTTGCTAAGTACTCTTAAATCCTGAGTTGTGAACTACTGAGATGCTGCTAAAGGAGAGATGATAGAGTTAGTAAATGTACTCCATCCTAAAGGCAGATCAGAAATGCTTAAATCCAAGGGACATGAAACTCTCTGCCAGTTTCCAGAATAATTCCTGAAACAACTCATGATTATTATGACAACAAAATCTGTTTCATCAGCAATTGTATCAATGAGTAAAACACTTGTGCATTTTTTTTTTTCATGCCCATACTAATCAGCAGGGCAAAATCTTTTTATTTAATGCTCCCCAAAAAATAAGAAATCCCACACAATGATTTAAGTTGAGCAGCAATTTGAGATGCTGTGCTGACATGATTTCAGCACAAGCACTCCATGTGGGGTTTAGGTTGCATATAAACCTAATGCAGCTGCTTGTGGGTATGAATTCTGGCACAAAGTTCCCTGTCACTGCAATCATATGCAGTTCAAACACCAGTATATATTGCACCTACTTATCTTCTACCTGGGACACCAAAGAGAAAGCAACATTTTTTGATGCTCTACAAGTAGGTGCAAACCATGCCTTCAGAAAGAGATAAAAATCTCCATTATAACTGACAGGATCATAGAATGTATTCAGTTGGAAGGAACCCTCAAAGGTCATCTGGTCCAACACCCCTGCAGTAAAGCAGCAACATCTCCAACAAGATCAGGTTGTTCAGGGCCCTGTCAACTTTGCCCTTGAATGTCCCCAGGGATGGGGCCTCAGACAGCTCTCTGGGCAACCTGTTGCAGTGTTTCTCCACTCTCATTGTAAAGAACTTCCTCCTTGTGTCTAACCCAAATCTGCCCTACTCCAGTTTAAACTGCTGCCCTTGTCCTATTACCACAGGCCCTTCTAAACAGCCCTTCCCCAGCCTTCCTGTAGGTGCCCTTCAGATATTGAAATGCAGCTGTAAGGTCTCCCCAGGCTCTCTTCTCCAGGATGAACAGCCTCAACTCTCTCAGCCTGTCTTTGTAGAAGTGTTCCATCTTTCTGATAATCTTTGCAGCCCTCCTCTGGACTTGCTTCAGCAGATCCATGCTTTTACTGTGTTGGGGACTCCAGATCTCAATACAGTACCCCAGGTGAGGTCTCAGCAGAGCAGATCAGAGTAGCAGAATCACCTTTCTCAAACTGCTGGCCATGCTGCTTTTGATGCAGTCTATTAGCCTTCTGGGCTGTGAATGCCCATTGCTGGCTCATGTCCAGCTTTTCATCCACCAGCACCCCCAAGTCCTTATCTGCAAGGGTTCTCTCTATCTCACTGTTCCCCAGCCTGTCTGGTATTAGGCATTTCCCTGACCCAGGTGCAGAACCCTGCGCTTTGCCTTGTGGAACATCATGAGTTTCTCCTTGGCCTCCTTCTCTCATCACTGCTAAACCCAGACATTGAGTTACAGTAGGCAGACTTACATTTTTGCATGGAATCTGTTTTTGCATGCAATGTATCTCTGTACTTGAGACTGGTTGACCCATAGATGCCAGTCCACGTGAAAGTCCCACCTATAACAATTGTCCAGAAGGTGTGCCTCTGCAGAGGATTGGGATTAAAGCTATAGCAAGAAGGAAAACAGAAAACAAATTCAGAATGTGAAAAACCTTCTCAATATGAGAAGACCTTAATACCTAGGAGAGGGGAAAAAAAAAAACCACCATCCTTTTTCTAATACAAGCCCTCTTCATGTGGTCAGACTTTGACCATTCAGATACTCTAAAATCTGCTTTCTGTGGCTTTATGTAAAGTTAAAACTCACAGCTGAAGCTCTGATCCAGTGAAATACTCTGAGCTGTGCAGAGGTGGAGTTGAACTGATTTATTTGCCTATAAACTACATTCTTAAGTAAAGCTGTATGATGCATATGATGAGTTGATGTTCCAGTAAAGGGTTTGATATGTCACCTTATCTAGAGGGACATCAGCCCAACACCAACATAAAGGTAATGCTTGCATGCACAGCCTTTTGTGGACAGAGCCTCTGTGAAACATTTTGCTGGATTAGCCCTGAGTGGCAGATTTTACATGGCCATAAATGATTTCTTTTTTTTTTTTAATCATGCTTTAATGTAGTTCATCATGGTAAACAATGTGAGATTATTTCATCTATCACAAGCCTTTACTGCTCTTCTTTTCCATCTGTAGACCCTGATTGAGGGGCAGAAGAAATGCAGTGTGCCCAAACAAGCTGAAAAAAAAATGGACTCTTCCCAAGAAGAAAAATACATACCCACAGATCCCAGAAACACAGAATTGCAGGGGCTGGAAGGGACCTCAAAAGATCATCTAGTCCAACCCCCCTGCCTCCAGGATCACCCACACCAGATTGCACAGGAACAGATCCAGGTAAGTTTTGAATACCAGGTGAACTGTGGAACTTGGTGAAGAATTTACAGAACAGCCTGATTTATATTATGAACTGATAGACAAAAGGATGAAAGGTACAACTTGGTGCCATGGTTTAGTTGATTAGATGTGTTGGGTGATAGGTTGGACTCAATGATCTCGAAGGTCTTTTCCAGCCTGGTTAATTCTATTCTGTTCTAATCTAAGTTTGTTTAAAATGATGCAAAACCTGGCTCACAACTTCCTTCTCTCCTCCTTCAGCAGCAATTTGATTTCACAGATGGCCATGTGTGGCTCTATTAGTAGGCATCAAGGGGCACATGATCTCCAAGTACAAACTCACTCCCAGAAGTTCAGCCTTCCTCCGTAGTAGGAATCGTTCACGATGCGTTCGATGCCCTCCTGAACCACCGCAGCCCGTATGATCACAGCCGAAAATCCAGCCACCATGATGCCAACCTGGAAAACGTCTGTCCACACCACCGCCTTCAGGCCACCCTGTGGGAGGAACAGCACATCACAGGTACAGCAGGGCAGCAGCCTTCATTGCTTTGCAGTCATATTCAGCTCTGGAGAGCTCTTGCTAACCATATTATGCATAACAGATTAATTTCATCTCCTTGACCAGAAATAATTTTGTGCTGAAGTGTTCTTGAATTGCATCCTGGCACCTAGTCAGGACATCCTGGGACTGTTTTGAAGTGCACTAGAATTTACTTTTGCCATATATGTAGCTTAATCCATTCTTTCCTTCATCACACAAACTTCTGAATCAGGTTGTATCAGGTGATATATTAGCAGACAGTGCTCATCTTGCATATACAGTAGCACTAACTCCAGGTGACATATCATGCATGTGAATAAAAATTAAGCAGGGTTTAATCCAACATATACAAATAAATTGGTCACTGAGGTTCCATTGAATAATTTCTAGATGCTTGGTTGATTAGCACAAATCTAAAGACCAGTCTGTTCATGTGGCACTTGCTATTTTCAGCGACTGTTCAATAACAGACAGGAGTACTGGGGACATGAGCCAGCAGTGTGCCCAAGTGGCCAAAAAGGCCAATGGCATCCTGGCCTGTACAAGAAATAATGTGGCCAGCAGGAGCAAGGAAGTCATTCTTCCCTGTATTCAGCACTGGTTAGGCCACACCTTCAGGTACTGTGTCCAGCTCTGGGCCCCTCAATTTAAGAAGGTCATTGAGACTCTTGAATGTGTCCAGAGAAGGGCAACGAGGCTGGGGAGGGCCTCGAGCACGAGCCTAGGAGGAGAGGCTGAAGGAGTTGGGGGTGTTTAGCCTGGAGGAGGCTCAGGGGAGACCTTCTTGCTGTCTACAACTACCTGAAGGGAGGCTGTAGCTAGGTGGGGGTTGGTCTCTTGTCCCAGGCAACCAGCACCAGAACAAGAGGACACAGTCTCAAACTGCGCCAGGGGAAGTTTAGGCTGGAGGTGAGGAGAAAGTTCTTCCGAGAAAGAGTAATTGGCCATTGGAATGGGCTGCCCAGGGAGGTGGTGGAGTCCCCATCCCTGGAGGTGTTCAAAGGGGGATTGGATGTGGCACTTGAAGCCATGGTTTAATAGTCATGAGGTGTTGGGTGATAGGTCGGACTGATGATCTCTGAGGTCTTTTCAACCTTATGGATTCTATGATTCTATTACAGTTGCAGTATCAGGTGCTTGACAAATTACACAGCTAAACATTCGTAGGTTAGAAGAAAAATCACAGGAGGGTTTTTAGGAAGGGAAATCTTTTTTGTTTGGTTGGTTTTTGGGTTGTTTTGGGGGGGTGGGGGTCCTGTTCTTTCAGTAACAACAGAAGCTTGAATGTATCAAAACAGAAAAGGTTAAGTCACGCAGTGGCTACCTTTGCAGCCAGAGAAGTCCCTGGGTGAATATAGCCCTGTGGCTACAGCTACACAGTGAATTTCAATGCTACTGTGCAATAAATTCCATATTTGATGTGGATGGTGGAGGGAGCAGAGATTTTTCTTAGCCAAGAGCTCACATACCAGTGTGCAGTAGAAAGTGCAGACCACGCCGGTTGCAACCACTGCCCCCACAAGTCAAAGCCAGTAACTGAAAAAGAGAGAAATGGCACCAGTGTGAATGAAGTACTGCAGGGAAAAAAAATTATACAAAACCTAAGGTAATTTTTCACTCACAAGGTGGTTGGTGGGGGGGGGGGGGAAACCATCTCTTTGCAGTGTGATTTGGTTTTCCTAGCAAAATGATAGGTTGAGCTAAATGTATTTACAGATTTATTGCTGGTTTAACCTCACTTTCCTCTTGAAGAAGAGTGTTTAACCAGGGGAGTTAAATGCCTTGTCCCTATGATGCCTTCAAAATATACCTCAGTCTCTTTAACATTTCTGAATGTAGCCATTTCTGAATGTACTCTGCATGAGAGGCAGAGTAGATGAGCGCAGGTTTTCCCCTTGAACATCTATTATTCCTTATAGATAAGGATTAATGGACTAGGATTACAAACAGGTGGCTTCTAACAGAGCTCCCATCAGGATCAACAGAAATCTTAGCAGGCTTTATAGAATAGAATAGAATTAACCAGGTTGGAAAAGACCTTGGAGATCATGAAGTCCAACCTATCATCCAGCACATCTAGTCAACTAAACCATGGCACTAAGTGCCTCATCCAGTTTCTTCCTAAACACCTCCAGTGATGGTGACTCCATCACCTCCCTGGGCAGCACATTCCAATGGCAAATCACTCTGTGAAGAACTTCTCCTTACATCCAGCCTAAACCTGCCCTGGTGCAGCTTGAGACTGTGTCCTCTTGTTCTGGTGCTGGTTGCCTGGGAGAAGAGACCAACCCCCAGCTGGCTACAACCTCCCTTCAGGGAGTTGTAGAGAGCAAGAAGGTCTCCCCTGAGCCTCCTCTTCTCCAGGCTAAGCAACCCCCAGCTCCCTCAGCCTCTCCTCCAGGGCTGTGCTCCAGACCCCTCCCCAGCTTTGTTGCCCTTCTCTGGACACCTCCCAGCAACTCAACATCTTTCCTAAACTGAGGGGCATAGAACTGGACACAGGACTCAAGGTGTGGCCTAACCCGTGCTGAGTACAGGGGCACAATGACTTCCCTGCTCCTGCTGGCCACACTGTTCCTGATGCTCTCCAGCCACTCTGCCCCCAGCCTGTAGCACTGCATGGGGTTGTTGTGGCCAATGTGTAGAACCTGGCACTTGCATGTGTTCAGTCTCATGCCTTGGACTCTGCCATCTGTCCAGCCTGGCAAGGTCCTCTGCAGAGCTCTCCTATCCTCTAACAGATCGACTCCTGCCCCTAGCTTGGTGCCATCTGCAAACTTAACTGATGATGGACTCAATCCCCTCATCTAGATCATTGATAAAGATATTAAAGAGCATATATTTATAGTTAAACCTTGAGCTGTATTTTCAGGTGTGCATTACCACAAAGAAAAACCAACCAACCACCACCACCCCAACATATCAGTATTATATGCAGAAAAAACATTATAACAGTTAGAACAGTTGCAGTATATTGATCTTACCTTGATTTAGTGCTAAAGCTGGAGCATAGATGACAATACCAGTGTATAAATCTAGAGGAAGAGGGGGAAAAATATATAAGATCAAAACAAATTCCTGGAAAGGGTGATAAGCTTTTTAAATGATTTCTCTTCAGGCACTTATGCAAACTGTATTTCTTAAAGTCAAAACTGTGGGGGGAGTCATTCAATTGGTAGAAGACAAATGCCTGAGACTGACCAAGGCTGCAGTCTCACAGCCTTGTGTCCTTAAAACAAACCAAGGACTCTCAAATACCAAATTCCTCTTCAGCTCTCTGGCTTCTAAAATTAACTTAGTTCATTGATTTAAACCTGCAGTCATATGGCAGAAAGAGAGCAAACAGAACTTGATGAGGTCTATCAAGGAATCTATTACAAATTATTTTCTCAGCCTTGGGATCAATATGCCTCTCAGTCTGCAACTATAATGCACATGAGTAAGAACAAAAGATCCAGCATTAGTTAATCCTTATGGATAGCATCACAAGGAATTACACTTGCCCTGTAAGATGAAGCCACACATGATTATCAGCAGATTTCTGTTTTCAGCAAATACAATAAAGATCCAGAGAAATCAAGGAGCTACTTCCTCCACTTTTGTGGGCACTGATAACCTCCACTTTATTAGTGCATAGTTTACAATTCTGATTGCTTTTTCTATCGCTGTTACAAGGACAAGTTCAGCTGTGACATGGTTTAGGGGAATGCAGCTTGCAAGGTGCAGACAACTTCTGTGAAGGTCACTGGTCTTGATTCAAAGGATCTAAATCACAGCCAGATCCTGAGCTGACTTGCATCAGCTTTCCATGGTGCAGCTCCCTGATTAACAGGGTTGGGACTTGGACATGGGAATGAAGCAGAATCAAATGTTATCAGAAGTTGTGGACACCTCATCCCTAGATGTGTTTAAGACCGAGCTGGGTGAGGCTTGAACATCTTGGTCTAGTGGGAAGTGTCCTTGCCCATGACAGCAGTTGGAACAAAATTATCTTTAAGGTCCCCTCCAACTCAAGTCTCCCTCCACTTTTTTATAGCCGCCCCCCCTTCGTTATATTGAAAGACCTAAAAAGGTCTCCCCACAGCCTTTTCTTCTCCAGGTTGAACAATCCCAACTCTCTCATCCTTTCTTTACAGGAGGGGGTGTTCCATCCCTCTGATCATTTTTGTGGCACTCCTCTGGACCCATGCCAGCAGGTCCACGTCTTGCTTATGCTGAGGACCCCAGAAGTGGCAGCAGTGTCCCAGGTGAGGTCTCACAAGAGCAGAGTAGGAGGGGGAGAATCAGCTCCCTCAACCTGCTGGCTGTGCTGCTTGTTATGCAGCCTGGGATGCGATTGGCTTTTTGGGCTGCAAGCACACCCTGTCTTTTTATCAGTATCCCAAAGTCCTTCTATGCTGGGCTCCCCCAGTCAGTTCACTCTCCATCGTATTGATACTAGGAACCTTGGACTTGCCTTTTGAACTTTGAAATTACATGGGTCAACTCCTCAAGCCTGTACTAGTACCTCTGGATGGCATCCCTTCCCTCTAGTGAAACAGCTGCACCACTTGGTGAACTCCTTCCCACTGTCGGTGTTATTACTAAAGGTAATAAATAGTATTGGTCCCAGTGCAAGACCTTGAAGGACACCACACATTACTGGTTTCCACTGGGACATTTAGCTGTTGACTGTAACTCCAGCTAATCCCTTATCCATCAGTCAAACCCATATCATTCCAAGCCTGCTATTTCAGCAATTCAGCATGAGAAAGTGGTTTTCTCATATGCAGCAAACAAGAAGCTTTGAGCCATAGGAGATTAAGATTTGTCACAAGCATGATCACTCTCTTATGTAAATTAAAACAAGACTGATGCCACAGTCTTTCCACTTTAAACACCTGCCAGCATTCATAGAACAGGTTAAAATTGCACCATTAAAATCTTGGAGGGTTTCCTTTCCTCACTATTTCTCCCCGAAAGGATATTGTAGTAAGGTGAGGGTCTGTCTCTTCTCCCTAGTATCAGGTGACAGAAGGAGTGAGTAAATGGCCTGAAATTGTGCCAGGCGAGGCTTAGTTTGGATATTAGGGAAAAAATCTTCCCTGAAAGAGTGGTCAGGCACTGGAACAGGCTGCCCATGGTGGTGGTGGAGTCACTACCCCTGGAGGTGTGGAATGTGTGGACATAGCACTGTGAGACAGGGTTTAATGGCCATGGTGGTCTTAGGCTGACAGTTGGACAGCTGGATAAAAATAAGCATGGAACTTGAAAAGCTTTCTGACTGTATATTTGTTCTTGCTTTGAATTCCCCCAGAAGTCCACTTCAGAATTGTGAAGAGATTTTTGTTTCTGGTGCATTTGGCTCGTGCTCATTGTACGTTTAAAACCTTCAGTCTCGTACTGACTCCCCAGATGGGCTGGACAGGGCAAACTGCACCAACAAGACTTCAGAGGCTGCTTCAGTTTTACATCCCCACTTCCCAGTTTGCAGACACCCTCTTTTTTTTTTTCCCCAGTGGGGGGTGGTGCAAGCCCCTTCTGCAGTAAATGACAGCTCCTGACAGCTTGTTCAGCACCTTTCACAGAGCCCTGAGAATTAGTCAGACTCCCAGAATCCATGGGACTGAGGATGAAAAGTGCCACTGTAGGTAAGTGGGGCCTGTTTACATTTCAAACCCTCTGTGGGTTTCTCCAGCAGGCAGGCAAACAACTGCTCTTCGTGCTGCTGCCCTGCAGTGAAGGGTTGCTCATCTTGGCATGGTGCTGATGCCAAGTGACTGCTCTGGGTGCTCAGTAAGAGGCAGGTATCCCTGTCTGCTTCTCACTCATGGCTTTGGGGCAGAAAGAGCTCTGCTTCTCATGCTCCCAGCCACCCACACATTGTGGTAACCTCCTCAACCGTTCAGGGAAAACAGCCACTTAGACTCATCTGAAGAATCCTGGTGGCTATGAGGACCACAGAACAGCTTTGAGATGTACTTGCCGTTTGGATAATGAAGAGGATAGTTCCACAGAGGCGCAGGTATCTATTAAATCGGAGCTCTAAATACTGCAAAAGAGCAGAAAATGCAAATGTTTGTGAAACTTGGCACTATTGGTAGGAATAGAGTGAAGTGATGGACAACAGAGCAGGGCATAGCCTCAGTTTACTTTCAGGAGTGTCAAAAGTTCTCCCCACCTTGATTGACATCGCTTTCTACTTCATTTCCTTACAGGCCTCACAAATGAGCAATGACATGAGTGCAAGTGAAGAGGAGATGAGCCTAGTGACAGTCTGCAGAATGGAAACTGGTGCTACCCAGCTGCCTCAAGGCACTCAATAGACAAGGAGCTGTGCACCATGACCTGGCAAAGACCAGCACTAATCCATTCATATCCTGAGTTGAAAGGAACCCACCAAGGATCTTTGAGTCCGCCTCTAGACTCCACTTCACAATGGTGTACCAGCAAGCAACAGAACCAACTTGTGAGATCAGAAGGAAAGTATCATGGCTCTTCTTCTGAGCTTTAATTGATTTAGAAACTCTGGCATTATGTGTCTCCATCTGAACTGCTATGAGAGATGGCAGAAGGTCTCCAGTGGTCAGCTGTTTTCTCCATGGTCAATTTACCTCTGCACTGTCCAAGCAGCTTGCCATATTCTACAGGTAAGTGGAAATCTAGCTTTTTGCAAAAGAAGAGCCCTCAGTTTTCTACCTAGCCTGAGACAGCACCACCTTTAAGTTTGTTATGCAGATTTCTTCTCACCCTCTGTCCTAACAAACCATCTAGGCTGTGTGGCTTTACAAAAGAGATCTCCTTGCCTGCCAGGCTGTTCAATTGACACCAACACTGAAGTATCTCAAAGCTTCTTTATCAATTGGGCATTTAAACCACCATCTGCAACCATGTCCACTCAAGGAAGGCGTGATGAACACATGGACAGATACAAGAAGTTGTTCAATCTCTGAACTCTGTCCACAGATAGATGTTTTATCTTTTACAGGTGTATTACTCTAATTTAACCTCAAGATTATCAGTGAGTTTCCAGTTATCCTATCATCAGAATGAACAGTCCAAAGATTAGTAGTTTAAGACACTGGAAGCCAACAGCATTTCTGTTGGTGAATTCTTATCTAAATCTACCAACAGAAACCTTGTTGTCGGCCTCCATTTCTGCAACACCCCTGCTCAATGTAATAAAGTGATAAAGGCCAAAGGAGATGATCCTTTCCCAATTATGCTCTGCAAAAAGAGCAATTTGACTTCAGCTCTGCCAGAGGAGGGCTTTTGTGGCTGCATGTATGCTTAGAAACCTTTCTGGAGGAAGTGTAATGTGAGGGAGGTTGTAGCCAGGTGGGGGTTGGCCTCTTCTCCCAGGCAACCAGCACCAGAACAAGAGGACACAGCCTCAAGCTGTGCATGGGGAGGTTTAGACTGGATGTTAGGAAGAAGTTCCTCATAGAAAGAGTGATTGGCCATTGGAATGTGCTGCCCAGGGAGGTGGTGGAGTCCCATCACTGGAGGTGTTTAGGAAGAGACTGGATGGGGGGCTTGGTGCCATGGTTTTGTTGATATATAGTGTGGGATGAGAGGTTCACTCAATGATCTCAATGGTCTTTTCCAACCGGTTAATCTGTTCTATTCCTATGATAGATGCTCTTGCAGCTTGATATATTAACTATACATCATTAATGACATGCTACCACCTTAGTTGTAAAAGGAGGATTAATCCCCCTGCTGAAACAAGTACTAGTCAGGGAACAAATCTGACATGATGCACAGCTCCAGAGCCAAGACAGCAAGGTTGAGAATCTCCTCTCTGTGGAGGCAGTGTGGGCAGACTTGAGGACAGAGCAGGTTGCAATCTACTCTTGGGAACGCAGACAAATGGGTCAACACAGAGTGCAAGGAGATTTAGGGAAAAAGACTTTGGGGGAGAATTATAAAGTAGGCATGAGAAGCCTCTAGCTCTCTGAAGGCTCTTCCATTCCACCTTACCTCGTAGGTGCTGGTAATGCCCAGCTTGTAGAAGACAGGCAGGAAGATCTCGGCACTGCACAGCACCACGAGGGCATAGGTGAAGGCGAACATGCAGAAGATGGCACCATAGCGGTAAATCTCGGCAGGGGTCCCAGCACCGTGACAGCTGACATGAAGCTGGCCGTGAGAGAGAGCGCGACCGGGAGAGCGCTCATGCTGCGGCCCCCCGTAAGGAAGTCCTTAGATGTCTTCTGCCCGCTCCCACGAAGGCGTAGTAGACCCCAATGATCGCCGAGATCAGCAGCATGCCCGCAAAGACCACATAGTCCCAGACGGTGAAGCCCCTCCATGCCGGAGCTAGAAAGTCGCCGTCGGAGCCAAAAAACTGAGCCACGCAGGGCTGGCACGGGACGGCCGGCGCAGGACGAAGAAGATGGGACAGGACTCTGCAGGGGTGCCGCGACACCGCGACGCCGGGCGATCGCCAGATGGTGTGAGGCGGAGCGGGGAGGTGCGGTGCGGAGTGGTCCCTACCGCCGGGCAGGTGCCGTGCGGCACTGTCCCTGTCACCGGGGCAGGTGTGGAGCGGTGCTCTCCCTACCGCCGAGCGGGTGCGGTGCGGTACGCCCCGCGCAGGTCTCCGCCCGTGTGCCTCCGTGGGCCGTCAGAAGCAGTGTGAGTGCCGGAGCCGGGTCAGCGGCAGGCCTTATACGGTGCCCCGTGCCCGCTCCTCCCCGCGGCCCGTGAGCGCCCCCGCCGAGCGGGAAGGGGCGGCGATCGTCGCGGCACGGCGCAGCCCCGGCCGGGCCATACCGGGTAATTACCACCCGCCCCATGCCTCCGGGTCCTGGCGGCGCCGAGGCTGGCCGGATGATCCCGGTGCAGAGCCCCGCCTGAAGGAGGTATATAGCCCGAACTTGTGTCGCAGTCTTGGGGATTTGGAGGGAAGATAATTTGCCCGAGTCCACAGGAGGGTGTTTCCTATCCTTTTCGTCGGCATTTTGCACCATATCTCCCCAGTGAAAAAAGTGACAATGCAGCTTATTATGGTTTGACATCCACATTTCTGTGGGTTCAGCAATCTGGAAGATAACCCAGAGAATCAGCATTTGCAAAGGTGAGCCCTGAATGCTGCAGTTACGTGACAGAGCTGCTCATCACCTGTACTGTGCTCAAGGAAGCTTTGCTCACCACTTCAACTAATCACAGGTC
>CM037634.1:32070970-32114481 GCA_015227895.2 Colaptes auratus | reverse complement strand
TTACCACATGATTAGCAGGACAGGAAATTCATTACAGGTTTTCTGGCTCAGACTTGATGGTTTTCATAGCTTCCACCTGAAAGAGGACTACAAAGAACAGCTAGGAAGGAACTTTATAAGGTTTGCAGTGATAGCATGAGACAGGAAGGATTGAAACTCAAGGAGGGCAGATTAGACTGGAGATTAGGAGGAGAAATGCTTGACAGTGAGACACTGGAAGAGGTTGTCCAGGGAGGTGTGGATGTCCCTGCCTTGAAGCATTCAAGGCTGTGTTGGATGAGGCCTTGAGCAACCTGGGCTACTGAAGGGATCCCCACTTATGGCAGGGGGGTGCTGGAACTAGATGATCTCAAGGTCCTTCCAACCCAAACCATCTATGAATCTACCCTTCTCTGAGAGAAAACACTGTCTGGAAGTTGCAGCAGTTTTCCTGACTATTTCCATTATCACACTCATTCCCAAACTCAAACTCTTTGTGCAAGTTGTTCTCTCTCCCTCTAATTTCAGGATAAACAGATAACTTCACATAATAAAGCTCTGCAAGCTCCAAGAGCAAAATCCAGCGCGTTGTCTTCATCCAAGCAATCGTGGAACAAAGTGAAATAATAACTTTCACTTTTAAAAGCAGCTTGTTGCTTAAACAAGGTAGTAGGAACTTGTTTCAAATTTATTTACAGTTGTTATCTCATGCGCCTAAGGAACTTAGAGGTTCATTATTTTGCCCTGCCTCAGCCACGTTTTAGGTGCTTTACTTTCAATGTAAGCACAGGTTCCTCTCTCATGTTTTCATAATGCATCTCAAACAAACAACCATCAACCTTCACACATGGGCTTCTGTTTTCCTCAGTTTTAACACCTCCTCAGATTACTCAGCTTAATTCTCTCATACCAAAGACCCATTAGCAATTCAGTCTTGTTTTATTTACTACCTTCTCCTGGGTTTCACTCACTTAAGATGTACCTTATGGTTCTTCAAACCTGAAGATGTATAGCCCGAGGACACGGTGCCTGTTGCTCCCTGTACTACAAATTGATGCTACAAGCATCAGTGTGATCAACTCCAAATAAGCAGGAGAACAGCACCTGCATAATTGTTAGTTATTTCTGACAGCCCTGGAGAATCTTCACTTAAGAAATGGTCTCCTGAAACCATTGCATCTTTCTCCCCCATTAGATGGAATGAAAAGGCCAAAATGAAGAAACAAGAGGGCACAGGCCGGAAATACATTTCAAAAAGCACAGAGAAGGTAAAGAAGTCACTCTGCTGTTTTAACAGCAATACACCAAGAAGATCTTGTTTAAGGGGAAAAAAATTTGACACATCACCTAACCTGACTAGAACATCTCTCCTATGACAAAGACAGAGAGAGAGGAATTGATTTAGTCTGGGGAAAAGAAAGCTGAGAGGGGATCTATTAATGTATATAATATCAGAGGTGAAGGTGCAGTCTCTTTGGTGGTGCTTTATAATAGGACAAGGAACAAAGGGTATAAGCTGGAACACAGGAGGTTCCACTTCAGCATAAGGACACACTTCTGTAAGGGTGACAGAGCTCTGCAATAGGCTGCCCAGGGAGCTTCTGAGAGCTCCTTCTCTGGAAACATTCAAGACATCTGCAGGCCTGCCCTAGGTGATCTCCCTTTGGCAGAGGGTTGGACTGGATGATCTTAGAGCTCCCTTCCAACCCCTAACTTCTGTGATTCTAGAACTCCTAACTACCATGAAACACAATGTCCTATAGGCTACTGTTAAGAGTAATACCTTAAACCAGAAAGTCATTTACACTGAATGTGAAACCTTCCCATTACACTGTTTTAAGGTAGAAGATAAATTTAAATGGTTGGTTAGATAGATAGATAGATAGATAGATAGATAGATAGTAGATAGATAGATAGATATACTGAATGAAGCTGGAGGTGGGGAGTTCAGCTAGATGCGAGGAGGAAGTTCTTCACCATGAGAGTGGTGAAGCCCTGAATGGGTGTCCAGGGAGGTGGTTGAGACCCCCCCCGGAGGTGTTTAAGCCAGGCTGGATGATGGGCTCTGGCCAGCCTGATCTAGTGTGGGGTGTCCCTGCCCATGGCAGGGGGGTGGAACTAGATGATCCTTGTGGTCCCTTCCAACCCTGACTGATACTATGACACTATATACATAGATATATAGATGGATAGATAGAGAGATAGATGGATGGATGGATGGATAGATAGATAGATAGATACATACATACATACATACATGCATGCATAGATGCATAGATAGAGAGATAGATGAATAGATGGATAGATGGATGGATACATGGATAGATGGATGGATAGCTGGCTGGCTGGATAGATTGATTGATTGATTGATGGATG
This sequence comes from Colaptes auratus, assembly GCA_015227895.2. Lineage (NCBI taxonomy): Eukaryota > Metazoa > Chordata > Aves > Piciformes > Picidae > Colaptes > Colaptes auratus. Next base: position 32,112,126 of record CM037634.1, on the reverse strand, counting down.
GATAGATAGATAGATAGATAGATAGGTAGATACTAAAAGTAAATCTTTGCCCAATAGCCCCCCAAAAAAACCTTCCTTCTGGGCTGGTTATTCAGTAATTACACTGTCTCACACTTCCTGAGCCATCAGATTCCAGGTAACATCAGAAACAAACCCAATGCTTGAGCCAGGACTTACCCCTAACAATTCAGAAACGTGATAGTAAGAAGCAGCAGTGCCTCTTTCCCAAACTGACAAACTTTGTTTTTAGGAGCAGCCTTGACATTGTTCTTTATTGGTGTATTTCAGCCTATTAGTCAGAAATATGCTGCTTTTCTCCAAGTAAACAGACCAGCACTCTACTAGATTTTCTGGAAATGAAAGCAGCAGCTCAGCATCAGTGCAGTAATAGAAGAATAAAAAATAAAAGCCCTTGCAGAGTGGCTAGGATGAAGAAAAATGTTTCAGAAATAAATATTCATAATAGCTTAGAAATATATAAAGAAATAGCACATACAATGCTTTAACCAACATTATTAAATACATGAACCTGAATCACTGCTTTTGCTAATGTCATATGAAATGTGGGTGTGTGCTCTGTTTCTGTTTTAAATGCCAACGGCCACTGCCATCAGTAACAACTGAAAGATAAAAACAGTCCACAGACTGTAGGGAAGGGCAGAAAAGAAAGGAAAAGGTCTTTCAGTCATGTGAAAATGACTTCTTCATACCTTTACAGGCACTTTGCTCTCCCTTTGTCCTCATTCCTTGAAGCATATACTAAACAGCAATGTTCAGGCAGAGAACTAACCTGAAATAGCCAGGATAATCTAACTGCAATGGAGGAAGGGGAGGATGTCTATGGACTGCCAAACTTTGTGCCTTTACATCATCTACCCAGATTTTCAGCCATACCCTCAGTGGAGAGAGATTCCTTCAGGTAATTACACTCCCATTGTCCCCACAGAAGCAGCCATAGAAGGTAGAATCAAAGAATCATAGAACCACAGAAAGTAGAGGGTCGGAAGGGACCTCTGGAAATCCAGTCCAAACCCCTGTGTGGCAGGGTGAGTGAGTTTTCCCCACACACACCCCACATCAGAATCACCAAGGGCAGACCACTAGGAACCCATCCACATAGGTCTTCAAAGTCTCTGGAGAAGGAACTTCACTTCCACTCTGGGCAGATCATTTTAGAGCTCTTTCACCCTTACAGGAAAGAAGTTTTTTCTCATGTTGGAACTTCCTATGTGTTCCAGTGTGTATTCATTGCCCCTTGTCCAACTACAGGGCACTGCTGAAAAGAGACTAGCCTCTTCTTGCCATTCACCCTTAAGGTATTTATAAACATCAGTAAGATCTCCTCTTGGTCTTCTCTTTTCCAGATTAAACAGCCCTAGGTCTCTTAGCCTTTCCATATAAGACAGATGTTCCAGTCCCTTCATCCTCTTCATAGCCTTCTGTTGGACACTCTCTAGTATATTCCTGTGCTTCTTGAACTGGAGAGCCCAGAACTGGACACAATACCCAGATGTGGTCTCATCAGGGCAGAGCAGAACAGGAGGAGAACCTCCCTTGACCTGCTGACCACACTCCTTTTTAACGTGCCCCAAGCTGGAGTGGGAGCCCGGCAAGGCTTGCCTGCCAAGTTGAGCATTCATCCCCCTCATCAAGGACACTTTCTTAAGCCAGCCACACCAGGAAGTTATCCAAATAAAGTCTCAATGCTACATTCAGCTCTCAGTGTCTAAGGTGCCCCTCCAGCCAGTTACAACACAAGGGAGAGCACACATCACCTTATCTCTGACCACTGAACCCTTCTGCATACAAATGAGGATAGGATATAACATTTCCATTTCTCTTGGCCTCTCATCCATAGCATCTAGAAGCACAACCATCAAACTTGTCTCACAGTCAACTTGCTAACTAAACTTCCGCGTTTTGCACCTATTCTATCATGGACATAACATCTCCAATCATCTTCTCCTACCAAGAGTGCTGTTAGAGGACAGCAACCCAAAGGCTCTCCAGTAAAGATCCTCTTGAACACGCTAGCCAGCTATGTCGCTTTCTCCCCTGCCTCTCAGCACTTCACTGAACACAAAGTTTAGTTTCATGTCTCTCTTTTGATAAAAAAACAGAGGAACAAAGACCTTTGTAACACCTATACCACCTACTGAGATTATTTTCACCTCAGGACTCCAGCTCCTGTCACAGCTGTATGCTATCAAAACTAAAAGACTACCCCAGGAGAAGCCAGACCCCTCTACAGCATCCACAAAGCCACGCAGCTCACTCCTGAGAAGGGTGTGAATGACAACAGAACCCTCTGTCTTCAGAAACAAACACAAATTTCCTCTCCCTTCCTGAATTACAGCCATTTCACACATAAACAGAGTCTCAGAAGAAAACTCTTGTCAAGCTGAAACTGCTGCAAAGCAAGAAAAAGGTGATTCAACTCCGAGGACATGCTCTGCTGTGCTCTAATAAGCACTGAAGCCTGAAAGAGTGGGAACTAGTGAGACAGAGGCTTTAAAAACCTCACTGTTGCCATCACTCCTATTTCCTCTCCTACTGACCAGAGGCTGATAGGAAATTTTGTTATTGTAAAAGATAAAAATAAGGCAGTCAAAATAGCTCAGGGTCCGATCGATGCCTTAAATTGTGACCACAAATAACAATTCTGGTCACAATTTCTTACCCTGCACAATGAGCTTTAAGGTCATCTGGCTTTATTCTGAATATCAATACCTCTGTAGATACTTTCCCCCCCTGTTGTATTCATAACTCACTTAATGCTTATAGAATAGCCTGGCCTGAATTTCCAGTAAGTGAAAATGAGTGTATGAATCGGTGCAAAAGCTCCAAGACTGCTTGGGTGCTTAAATGCCTCTTTAAGCATCAAAGTCCAAGAGATAAGTGCTAAAATCATCAGCCACCCCCCATAAGCACGTGACAGACCCCCACTCTCTGCTGCAGGGTACACAAAGAGCTACTAAAATCTCGATAGCCATGAGCAACCTTACATGAGAATTTCCATCCAAGCTCAGGAAGGTACTAAATAAGACTGTTCATAACCATTTACAGGACCAGAGGCAACATAAAGACAATATACACAATGATGGCCATCAGGAGAGCACAGCTTCTGTGAGCAAGATTCCTCCATTTGCAGTTGAAAGATGCTGTCTTGCCCTTCAAAACCCATGTCAAAGGGAACAAGAAGATGACACTCTGCGTTGCCAGTCCTTTAAAGGGAAGAACTGAGCTGCATAGAGCCCTGATTCCACCAGTGTGCCCTCCCATGCATGCTGATGCAGCTCCGCCAACCTGAAGTCACCTCTAGTACTTTCTCTTGGTTATCTTGCACAGATGTGGCATTAGCAATTGTGGCTGTTCTCTGACAGCTGTCAGACCTCGCTTTAAGCAGGGAATAATTCTCACATCCTGTGAATATTTTCAAGATTTAAGGTAACTTTTCTGGGAAATGAGAGTGAATTCCACAATCAGCAACATCCTCTGCTGGAGGAGGCGTGTTCTTAGGGTGCTTCTCATGAATGAGGAGAGCTTTACATTTAGTCCCTGCTCTACCTGAACTGAAACAGAAATACTCATTCTATTCTAATCTGCCTGACCCATTTGAGCTCCACTATGTAACTTCTCACTGCAGCCAAGAGCTGAAGCAAGGTTGAAGACCCCACAATGTTGGAAATCACACAGATCTTTGACTACAGGGTCATGAGCAGTCATTCCACTTTTAGAGCTGCCTAAATACACAACACTGGGTTAGAGAAGGTGTGGTTCTCTATCAGAGATGTTGAAAAGACTCACAAAATAGTTTAATTACTTTTTCACTTGCACTTAGCTTTAGGAAGTTTACGGTTTTCACAGTAGAAGGAAATGAGCCAAGGGAAATTGAGATCACCTGGCAGCATCCTATTTCTTCTTCCACTTCTTCCTTCTTTCCCTAGAAAGTAACATACATCCCCGTGAATATGTCATATATTCATTACCAGGAGTGATTTTAAAAAATAATCATTTAGCACCATGATAAACCCTCAAAGAAGATCTGAACGACTTTGCATCTCCTCAGTGTAAAGCGTTGAAATGAAAATTTATTGAAGATGCATCTTCAGATTGGACTTAACCTGCCACACCGAGTCAGTGCCGTGACTTTGCCCGTTTCAGAACGAGAGAACCACCTGCCCCGCATTTCGGCCGGCGGTGGCTGCGGCTCACGCTAATCCATCACTTACCGGCAGCGGCAGACGCCGCTCCCCCGCACCCAGCCACCGCGACGCCTTCCCCGCTCAGCTTTGCTCGCCCGCAGCCAGGGTTCAGGGCAGAATTCACACACCGGCCCGGCGTGAGGCGGGGAGGACACAGGAACCGCCGCACCCACCCGTGGGGCTGCAGCCGCCGAGCGGCGAGCTCGGACGCGCGGAGCGCCGACGGCGGCGGCGCCGAGGCGTGGGGCGGCCCTGCCCTCTGCGGGGGCCGGGAGGTACTGCCCGTCCGCCTCAGGTACTGCCTGCCGCAGGTACTGCCTGTCCATTTCAGGTACTTCCTGCCTCAGTTACTGCCTGCTTCAGGTACTGCCTCACCTGCCTCAGGTCCTGGTGCTCCTGCCCAGAGCCCTGGGTTGCGATCAACAGCAGGAGTTGGAAGCCTGTCTGTACAAGCACCTTTGAGTCAGCAGCCCTGCTCTGCCGTTGTGTGTTTTTATCAGCAAGGGTCCAATAAAAAGCATAATTGTGTGCCATAAAATCACAGAATGGTGCCATTTGGAAGGGATCATTAAGTTTGGAAAAGACCTCTAAGCTCATCAAGTCCAGTCTTCTACCCAAAATCCCCATGACCACCAGACCCTGTCCTGAAGTGCCATATTTACTTGTTATTTGAATGCCTCTAGGGATGGTGGCTCCACCACCTCCCTCGGCAGATCACACTTCCTTGAGGGGGAAGCAGAGGCAAGACTAAGCATATCTCAGCTTCTCACCCAACCAGGGAACATACCCCAGCTCTCTGCCCCATGGCTGCCCCACACATTGCAACGTGGCTGCAAAAATCACCTCCCAGGGCTGCTCCCTGGGCCACCTCCCACCCTCACTGTCAGCTCCATAGACCCTCCTGCCCTGGCCCCTCTATGCCTGGTTAATAACCAACCCAGTGTCCCCTGTCCCATTATCCCCTGTCACCACCTTGTCCCTTCCTGCTCCACAGTTTACTGGTGGGAACATTTTCCACCTGCCCCACTGGTAGATCATCATCAGTGGAGACAGAGGGACTCTACCCTTGCAGCCTGGAGAGCTACATGGCAAAGCAGGGGCAAAGTATGTCTCGCCTGCCAAAGCATGGGGGCTACAGGCAAAGAATGTTCTGAAACCAGGCCTAGACCTGAGGTGTGGCAGCACCTGAGTCTCATATCTGCTGCCTCCCCCATGGCCACAGCCTAGTTACCTAATGTCCCTGAAGCTGAGCAAAGGTCTCACTCATTCCCACCTTGCACATTTAAGTCTGTCCCTTCCTCCACCTCCACCACACAACTCCGCTGGTACTATTTTGTTTTCTTTCATTTTTTCAAAAGGCCTCAAACAAGCCCTCTGAAGTCCAATCCCTTTTAGATATCACACCCTCAGGGACATTGATTTGACCCCCAGTGCTGACATAGTACCAGGAATAGCTGACTGCAGTGCTTTCTCCTCTGGAGCTGGCCATGGCATTGTCAGGAAAACCCAACAGGTGGCTGAGGTAAGTGTATGGATGGAAATTTGTTTACGCTCAGCCTTGGTGTGATGGAGTGGATGCTCATTGAAAGAAGCATTTCAAGGACCGGGAGGGCTCCTGTTATTGAATCCTCAGTGCTGTGACTCAGTGTGTGGCAAGGACTGTAAATCGTCTGAGAGTTGTTTTCATTCCTAGATGCTCTTAACACACAGCAGCAGTGACAAGAAATGTCTCCATCTTTTCCTCTGCAGCTGGAGCCGACTTCCATCAGCTGAGCTTTGTGATCTCTAAGTTGGGTTACTACCTAGCAATGTAACAGGAAGAGTGAAGGCCATGAAAACAGCTTCAGTAGTAGAAAAACATGAAACAGTTGATCTGCTCTGTAAGGGAGACAGCAGAGGGATACTTTTTTTAGCATCTCAGCTGAGAGGAACTCCCACACCAGTAGTTGCAGATCAGCTTCAAGGTCCCCATCCTCACAGGAGAGTAACAGGTGAACCAGGTTAATTGGTGAGTCATCATTCTGTCTGTTCTTCTCCCTCCTTCCTAAAGATGCTACCTATGCTCAACAAAGACAGTGAAGGTTCCTGAGCCCAGTGTAGATTCCTGGGGAAGGTGGTCAAGACGTATGCACAAGGTAGTGCCCTGCACTCAGTGAGATCTCTTGACAAAGATGGTTTTGAGGTAGTGAAGAGACTTCCACTTACAGGTGGATATACCCAACAGTCACACCAATGCTACTGTCTGCTTAATAGCTGGGTGTAGAAAGTAACTCTAACAAATCAAATAGCAAAATCAACAACAGGCTTGACAGCTACAGAAACTGTATTACTGTTGCTGGAGAACACTTGCCTGTCACAGTTGGGTTTTCTGTCACTTCAGAACAGCAAAGGGCAATTCAATCATGTCACTGAAGTGCTGTTACCTCCCTGCATGTCTCCTGTTGTTCCTGGCTTTTTTTGTCTTTTCCCTTATGAAGCATCAGAGTTACTATGGAAACAGGCAATGGAATTCATATAGGTATTCATGAGCCCCACCCACCCATGCCCTGTGAAGCGAGTACTGGTGTGACCTACATCTGGTGGAGCACATCTGTGTGGAAGGAAGGCCTGCAGCAGGGCAGAGGTGTGTATACTCACAGAGTGAGACTTCACCCTGCACCACCCCAAGGAGGATACTTAGGAGTCAGGCCAAATGCTTCTGAAGGGTGGGTGCCAAGAAGGCGGCACCAGGCTCTTCAATGATGTCTGGTGATAGGATGAGCAGCAAGGGATACAAACACAGCAAGTTCCACCTAACATGTGCAACTTCTTTCCTGCAAGGGTGACAGAGCACTGGAACAGGCTGCCCAGAGAGGTTGTGGAGTCTCCTTCTCTGGACACTTTCCAACCCCATCTGGATGTGTTCATATTTAGCCTGTCCTAGGTGATCCTGCTTTGGCAGTGGGGTTGGACTTGATGATCTCTGGAGGTCCTTCTGAACCCCTAACATTCTACGACTCTGTGACAGTGAACAACAGACAAAAGCACTCTGCCTGTTGAGGCATTTTTTCAGGTAGACTTGGATAACAAATTGTTTCAATGTTTTGAGCAATATGAAAGGTCAGTGATGAGAATTGGAACAGCAGAAACCCAGAACTGTTTGAGTTCAGGAGCTAATTAGGGGAAGAATTCTACCTACTCAGTCCAAAACTTTACAACAAATGATTAACTGGCTTTGTTTGCCCCAGTTTTTGGCTGGCCAGTCAAAAGTATGAAGAACTTACTCTTCAGAAAACAGCAGCTTGGTAATTAAAAAAAATCTCCATTTGGACACCTCTGAGTATCCAGCCTTTCTGGTAAACAGTGCTAGAGTGTAATGCCCATCATAAGCCTTTCCATGGGGCAGCTGCAGTGGTTTAGAGAAATCAACTCAATGAAAAGACAGAATTCCACCTAGCAGAACTTATCTCTTCCTATTGCTAATCCCACTGCCAGGAGTAAGTCTGAGTGTAGCTCCAGAAAGGAGGTTGTTGAGGGCCATCCACAGCTACTGTGAATTCCTGTTTCTAGGCAGGCCCTTTCTCTGGCTCTCACAGATCCTCAAAGGCAGGTGCATCTACTGCTCTGAGTGTTTTAAATACTAACAAAGCCAAAGAATAAATGCCATCCCTCTGCTTTAGGCACCACTTATCTAAAGCCAGGTGAAGCCAGAATAACCTGGATGTTTCTGCAGAGAAAGCAGGGGAGGTGTCTAAACTTACTATCAAACCCGAGATGCCTTCCAGACCACGGATGATTGTCTTTTGTGTGATCATTCCCCATCTCCTAACGCTCTTGAAAACCTTGATTTTATTATATGCACTGCCACAAAACAGCTCCTGCCAGGTTATTTTGCAAACATTAGGTATGCATTCTAGCCATAGGCTGGCTTTCCACGGGGAGAAATGAAAACATCTGCACTGTCTCTCCTTTGTCTGCAGCGAGACATCCAGGCTCACAGCTAATTTCGCAGTTCACCTTGAAAACACTTCACATTTTTTTATTCTTATCCTTCTAGCCTCATCTTTTATCTTTGTCAGTGCCTGGCAGAAGATGTTTAAGGAGTAGTATGAGATTCTTTCCATCTTTTGCTCTGAAGAGACTGTGTTTATCAGTGATCCCCAGATCCATGGCAAGAGGTAGCATGAAAATGGCCATCCTGTCCCAGAGCAGGTGGTGTAGCTTCTGACACACACAAGGACCACACAGACACAAGCATGCTGGTGAGCAAGCAAACATCATGTCATCTGTCAGTCTTCAGCATGCAACAGTATCAGACCTGTTATCTGTCACTTCATGGCCAGCTGAATATAAGCCAGCAGTGCACTCAGGTGGCCAAGACCAATGGCATCCTGGCCTGCACCAGAACCAATGTGAGAAACAGGTCTAGGGATGTAATTATCCCCCACTGCTCAGTGCTGGTGAGGCCATACCTTGAATACTGGGCTCAGTTTTAGGGCCTTCACTACAAGGCCATTTTGAGGTGCTGAAGCATGGCCAAAGAAGGGGAACAAAGCTGGTGAAGGGTCTTGAACACATGTTAGAGGAACAACTGAGGGAACTAACAACATTTAGCCTTCAGAAGAGAAGGCTGACAGGAGACATCATCACCCTCTACAACTCCCTGAAAGGAGGTTGAAGTGAGGTGGGGGTTGCTCTCAACGGACAGGACAAGAAGAAACAGCCTCAAGTTGTGGTGGGGTAGGGTCAGGTTGGCTGTTAGGAAGAATTTCTTCGCTGAAAAGGTTTTCCAGCATTGGCAGAGGCTGCCCAGGGAAGTGGTAGAGTCACCATTCCTGCAGGGATTTAAAAGGCACATGAATGTGGTGCTGAGGGATGTGGTTGAGTGGTAGCAGCTCAGCTCTAGGGGAGCAGGTGGACCTCATGATCTCAGAGGTCTCTTTCCAACCTCAACAGTTCCACAATTCTATAACCTTTCTAACCAAATAATCTGAGACAGTTTTGCATCTTAAATTTTAGTATCCAGGGTATCTTCTAGCAAGGAACTCCAGTTTGGCAACACAGTCTTCCTCTCCATGGGTCCTGTGCCTTGTATAGAAGGGGCAGTGAGCACCTTCCAAATTCAGCATTGCTGTACAATACAATACAATACACCAGGTTGGAAGAGACCTTCAAGATCATCACATAGTGTTTACAAACAGCACACTGTGTGTATTGGGCAGGGGAGGGCTGAAACTGAGGATTAGGAAGATGCAGGACATCCATCTTACCAGGATTTTAGGGGGTAAGACTATACCCCCACCTGTGAACATGATCTGTGATGACTAAGTTGTGAAGTCAGAAGGGATAACTACACAGCCTAGGGTAATGTGAACATTTGATGGACTATGTGAAGCCACACCAGCAAAAAAAGATGACTGTAGAATTCAAGGTAGATCTCTACCTATTCTTTGGATCAGGCTCCTGCTTGCTATAGATACAGATTATTCTCTTCAATAAGTCAGTCACCACAGCCCTTTTTTCTCCAAAAGGTTAAAGCAGGCTTTATTTTCACATACAAATGATATTTGTGTACAAGGCAAAATGCACCCCTGTAGTAGGGGTAGGCATATGGGGTCTCCAAACAGTGGATGTAGCTACTTGTGCTACAGCAGTCCTGAGATACAGAAAGAGAGCCCTAAAGATCTTCAGGGGAAATAAAAAAGGCCAAAATAGCTTTTTGCTGTAATCACCTCCATTTGGGAGTTAAGAAAAACATCAACAGTTTTAAGCCAAGAACACAAATCATCCATAAGCCACATGCCCAGGATACTTGTCTTATTCTCTACTGTCGTTTGGGTAAAACCAGCAAGAGCACTTGGGGAAGTAGTAAAGAGATGCAAAAACATAAGGTTACTTAATTAACACTGCAAAGCATCCAGAAGAACAGCAAGATAAATTTTGCTGCCTCCACCTACTATTGTCATTATGAACTGTGGTCAAGCTTACACGTCCTGTGAACTTCAACACCACAAACAGAACCAAAAAACTCTACAATATGTGTTAAGTTAGTTTAAATAACATTAACTTACTGTGCTGCCATTCACCATGAAGTTAAAGAGCAACACAGAAATATTTCTTCAAGGCTTATAAAAGCAGTAGAACTGCTAAAATTCTGTCCTTTAATATTCAAGACACCTTCATTTTGCTGCAGGTTTTTATTGTCCTTAACTGACTTGGAAGAAAAAAAAAACATAATAAAAAAGGGAGCAACTGTTTTGTTGTTGAAGACTGAAGACAGGGAAAAGGTACAGATAAGGGTGGGGGTTTCATTCAGCTTTCCAGCACATAAGTCACACTATATATTCTGGCTTTTTCATTTAGCAGAAGAGTGCCATCACAAATTTAAACACTAGATGTGACTAATTCATCTTCTCAAGACTTTCCTTGTCGAGTCTGAATGATTGTGTGAAAAGAACCAATCAGGTATTAGTAGGAAAATTAAGAAGCCTCCAGAAGAATTTAAGTAACATGAAGCACTTGTAGAACATTTCCTTTTTTTGTTTTTAATTGTATTACTTTTAATTATTCTTTTTAATGAATTTAAAATGGAAGCTTTTATTTCCATTTCCATCTCTCGGCACAACTAAAGGCCGAGCCATGAACTTCAGCAGTCAGGTCTGAAAGGAAGCTCAGCACAAAGTCAAATATGACACCCATTACACTCCTGAAGTAATGAGTTCTCTTTAATGTTATGTTAATAACACAAGTAAGATACTAGTTAGATTTGGTATGCAGCTGTCTCAAAGAGGCTGCAATCAGCTAAACGGTGTTGTCCAGCAGGACTTAAAAAGAGAGGTGCACAAAAGATGCTCCAAGACAGAAAGACAATACTTCCACAACGCTGCATTATTAAAGGCTGAGTATATACTTACATTTTGAAGTCTAGAGTTGCATTCATGTTGGACAAACCATGACAAACAGCTTGCATATAAAAAGAACTCTGGTTTCATAGCTAAACTTGTAACAAAGAGCTCATTGTGCAGCTGAAGTAGCATTTGAAACAAAAGTTCACAGCAGATAAGCACAAATTTCAGACTCAGGAACAGAGTAAGAAAGATCATGGCACTGAATTTGGGAATATTTTCAAGCTCTGGTTTTACTCAGGACAGAAGAGTTGTCGGCTGAACAAAGTTAACTGAGCACTGTACTTTCCAACCCTTTTTAAACAAGAGTACACATCATGCAGAAGAGCTTTTTCTCCCCTTTTTGTCTAAGGGAAGTATCTGAAAGGCAAGCTACAGTGATTGTTTCTGACAGCAATAGAAGAAATCAGCAGATAGAAAAAGCAGGAGTATCAAAAAACCCTCTAGAAAAGGCATCTGTTCTGCTTGGATTTTGTTTATGAAAAGGCACTTCACATATTGCTAAAAACCCTCTGATAATGTACTCACTCTTTCAGCTTTTCTAGCAGAAGGATGCATGTCAAGGTGGTTAGCACAAGCATACAAATGTTTTTATACAGCATTTATCCATTCCAAACGTTATAATTACACATTCTATCTTACACCATTTATTTAGAAGATTCATGTCCAAACTAAGAGCAGGTCTTCATACAATACTTGAGCGAGGAAGGATGATCTGTCATAAGCAACACACCACCCGTAGTGAGTTCAGGGTCAGAAAAAAACAGCAGTGGAAACTTTTCAGAAGTGAGTCCTCAGTCTTTTGTTTTCTTCTCGTAGTCTCTCATTCTCAGCTACTAAGCTTTCATTTACAGAGTACTTCTCAAGCAAAGCATGACATAAAGCATGCATTTCATTCTAGAGAGAAGGAAAAAAATAAGAGTCTCCATCAGTAGCTATAAGGTTAATTATTCCAGCTTTATCCTATCCATTTTCACATCCCTTTTTGAAAATTAAATAGCCCAGGTGATACTGGTTTTAAAGAAACCCTTTTGATATGAAAACTAAGATTAGGGTGGGGTTTTTTTCTGCTGACATACAGTATTTTGATCATTAATACATCAGGGAATATTTTATCAAAAGATATTTTGCACTTCTTCAGGAAGAGAGTCTACTAATGCAGGTTCCATTAAAATGTTCAGTATTGAGACAAGGTCTTTTTAATGCAGATCAAAAGACCAAAGATTCGTAAAAAGGTGAAGTTAAACACAGGACACTGCACACTATGCATCCAGTGCCTATCTGCAAACCTTTTGACTTCCATTCCATCTATCTCCTCCTTACTCCAGGTCTGGGTCCTTGCCAAAGGACAGCTGAATGCTTCCCTTTTGCCTTTTTTTAGCTTCTGAAGCATGGAATTCATGATTACAGAATCACAGAATGCCAGGTTAGAAGGGACCCCAATGACCATCTGATCCAACCTTTCCAGGGGGTAGTGTAGTTGAAATGAGCTGCCCCAGCACGCTGTCAGGTAGAGCCTTGCTGCTGACCAATGCAGAGGATTCCACTACTTCAGTACCCACCCAGTGCATGTGATCCCTTTACTTATCAAGCATCAAACAGTTGAGCACATTTCAATTCATAGTTTCCCTCTCCTTCACATCCGAGGCTGAGGGAGCTGGGGTTGCTTAGTCTAGAGAAGAGGAGGCTCAGAGGAGACTTTATTGCCATCTACAACTACCTGAAGGGAGGTTGTAGACAGGTGGGAGTTGGTCTCTTCTCCCAAGCAACCAGCAACAGCACAAGCACAAGAAGACACAGTCTCAGGCTGTGCCAGGGGAGGTTTAGGCTGGATGTTAGGAAGAAGTTCTTCCCAGAAAGAGAGACTGGCCATTGGAATGTGCTGCCCAGGGAGGTGGTGGAGTCACCATCACTGGAGGTGTTTAAGAAGAGCCTGGACAAGGCATTTGGTGCCACAGTTTAGTTGATGCGATGGTGTTGGGTGATAGGTTGGACTCCATGATCTCAAAGGTAATTTCCAACCTGGCTAATTCTATTCTATTCTTGCTCTTAAGAAAAATTTGGTTCTTCAGTTTTAAGAGCAGCTGGCAATGCCTTGGTACTACTAAAAATGAAAACCCTCTGTTTCCCATCAAACTCTTTGTACATACCAACTGCATATGGAACTGCTTGATCATCTCCACTTGCAAGTTCACAATATCCCGATGGCACGCTTCTCTGGGGGCAGGATTGCAAAAGGACAATGCTTAGGTTTATTCAGGAAAGCAGTAACACTCTCCAACCCTCAGCACACACAACTCCACGTCCTCTCACCTTCATGACAACATGAAACAAATCTGAAAACCCTTAAACCATGAAACTGACTCCTCCACCATTTATTTTCTGGCATACTTTTATGATGGCAGTGACTTTTGTAAGCACAATTATTTCAACGTACCAAAAGACCAGGAGAAACACACACTATGCAACCTTCTACGTGCCAACCTAAGAATCAAATCCAAAACCAGGCAATTGTTCAGATCAAAGTCTCCACAACATCAACTGAAAGGGACCTGGGGGTACTGGTTGATAGTAGGCTGAACACGACCCAGCAGTGTACCCAGGTGGCTAAGGCAGCCAATGGCATCCTGGTCGACATCAGGAATAGTGTGGCCAGCAGGAACAGGGAAGTCATTCTGCCCTGTACTCAGCACTGGTTAGGCCACACCTTGAATACTGCATCCAGTTCTGGGCAACAAAGCTGGGGAGGGGTCTGGAGCACAGCCCTATAAGGAGAGGCTGAGGGAGCTGGGGGTTGCTTAGCCTGGAGAAGAAGAGGCCCAGGGGAGACCTTCTTGCTGTCCACAACTACCTGAAGGGAGGCTGTAGACCGGTGGGGGTTTGTCTCTTCTCCCAGGCAACCAGCACCAGAACAAGAGGACACAGTCTCAAGCTGTGCCCAGGGGAGGTTTCAGCTGGATGTTAGGAAGAAGTTCTTCACAGAAAGAGACTGGCCATTGGAATGTGCTGCCCAGGGAGGTGGTGGAGTTACCATCACTGGAAGTGTTTAAGAGCCTGGATGAGGCACTTGGTGCCATGGTTTAGTTAATTAGATGGTGTTGGGTTATAGGTTGGACTGGATGATCTCAAAGGTCTTTTCCACTCTGGTTAATTCGATTCTATCCTATTCATAACAATTTTCTCCTGCTGGGACAAAGGATGAGCAGGAAGGGAAAGAAATCAGCATAAGACTTCAAGAAAGCAGTTGACTGTTAGGCAGATAAATTTACCATCCAAGAAGCATTCAAACACTCTGAAAACAAATTAGCAAAGCCATGCATTAACAGCCCCTAGAGAGATCAGTCTAATTAGTCATCAGAGCTATCAAATGAAAGCTTCATATCTAGATTTCCAAGATTAGGGCTATTAGTGGTGTCATTTTCTAACACAAGTGGAAATTTGTTAAAGCAGATACTAAATCATCTTACTAAGAAATATGCAATTGAAAGTGTTCCAGGTACCTGAAGTCCTCCACTGTGTCCCGTATCATATTCTGAATGAAGCTGATTTGGACTGATGTCAGAGGTGCATTTGGTCTGCTACTCCCAATGTCTTCTGCTAGTTTTTCTGACAATGAGCAGGCAACTGCAGCAGTGACAGGTGCTGTGATCTTTGGACCTTCACAATTAAACCACATAAATGTCTCAAAGCTTGGCAATATTTCATCTCAAGTATGAACTATCAAATGCACACTAGTCTTAGAATGAGTCTTCTCAGAGGCTATTAGAGATGGTCTAGGAGGGCTAACTGGATTTACAGAAGAATCAAGACTGGACTTTCTGCTTCAATGCTAAAGCCATTTTATCAGATTTCCTATCAGTTCACAATCAACACCACCTAGATCTGAGTCCAAATGATCAACTTACTTGAGGTAGTAACATTCATTGGCAGGTCAAACGCAGGATGGGGCTGAGCGTTCTTCATTAGTCTCTCATTCGTATCAGGACCCTTTACAGCAGCAGATGATGGTGGATGATTTAAAACTACAGATTCCACAGCTGAGGAGCTTGATTTTGAAAACTGACAAAAAAATGAAAAAGGGAAAGAACAAATTTGAAAACAAAAGAAAATGAAGTCTACTTATTTCAATTTTCTAATTGCACTTCAGGACTAAAGTTCTCAGGAATGCTCTTTGTAACACTTCTGGTTTTAGGTATCTTCTCCCAAATGTATGCTGTTCATTGCCTAGCATGACAACTCAAAAAACTGATTGCTAAAGTATTCATAATTCTCTCAACTGAGCATACAGAAAGGAGGGCAAAAGGCCTCTGAATTTTCACATCAAGCATAATCATAGAATCATGGTTTGGGTTGGAAGGGACCTTGAAGAGCTAGTTCCAATGCCCCTGCCATGAGCAGCGACACCTTCCACTAGCCCAAGTTGCTCAAGGACTCATCCAGCTTGGCCTTGAACATCTCCAGGGAAGGGGGATCCACAACCTCCCTGGGCAACTTGTTCCAATGTCTCACCACCCTCACTGGAAAAGAATTCTTTCCTGATCTCCAGTCTAAAAATCTCCCGTCCTCCAGCTTCAATCCATTCCCCCTCAGCATGTTGACTTGCTGGAGCGTGTCCAGAGAAGGGCGACGAAGTTGGTGAGGGGTTTGGAACACAAGCCCTATGAGGAGAGGCTGAGGGAGCTGGGTTGCTTAGCCTGGAGAAGGGGAGACTCAGGGGTGACCTTATTGTTCTCTACAACTACCTGAAGGGAGGTTGTGGACAGGTGGAGGTTGGTCTCTTTTCCCAGGCAGCCAGCACCAGAAGAAGAGTCTCAAGCTGCGCCAGGGAAGGTTTACACTGGATGTTAGGAAGAAGTTCTATACAGAGAGAGTGATTGCCCCTCATCCTATCACTACAAGCCCTGGTAAAAAGACTCTCCCCAGCTTTCCTGCACTTTGATTACTGGGGATAAAAAAAAAAATCCCCAAGCAATTTTAATGTAGCAGTCCACATCTGGAGGTGAAGTTATAAACATCATTCCTAGCAAGCTCAGCCTTCTCAAAAGCAACATGGTCTCAGCAGAAGAAGATGAAAAATATTTCAAGAAGAAGAGGAGGAAGAAGAAGAACAGGAAAAGAAGAGCGTGGAATTGACCTAGTGAAAAACAAACAGTCATAATGATGCAACCAATTAATGATCATTCTTGAGTCACTAGCAAAGATCAAAATATTCCTCAGGCTAGCCCAGATTCATTTCATGTAAACTTCTCTAAAAGAAACATACATTTAATCTTGGATTGCTGAAGGCCAACACAAACTGAAAAGCATTTTACAGATTCATATCAATAGTGTGAAGAGAGTTGCAGAGCAAGATCAGTTGAGAAGCTCTGAAGGGTTTTTCCTTCAAGTAGTAGCATTCTGTCAAGATTCTAAAAAGACCACTCCTAACAAGAGTTAGCAGAGTATACCTGCTTTAAGGCTTCTTTAGATTCCTGCTTTCCATGACTTATTTTCTTAGTGTCAGTCTCTGGATGTTGCTCCTCTTCTTTCACTGGGGATTCCCCAAGTACATCACATAATGGGCTGGACTGTATCCCTTGGGCACTGCTGCCCACTGGTGTTTTTTTCACTGGAAAGGCAGTAGGAAGCTGTGGGTGAAGATCAAAACCCAAAAAATAGGACTGAAAATCCAGACCTAAAATGAAAAGAGAAAAGGTGAAACACTACAGATTAAAACCAAACCCTCCACACAAATCTCAGAGAATTAAAATACCTGAAGGCCCCCATGAAACAAGCCAAAAAAAAAACACCCTCACCTAAAAATGGACCTCACAGAAACCCTTCAACCTACACTGTCACTGTCTTTATGAAAGGTATAAAGCATGAAAAGCTCCTAAGTATGACCATAAACTGCAAAAAGGAAAAAGATCAAAAAATCACTTGGATTTCACATTATTGTGTTATGGTGAGACCACACCTGGAATACTGGAGCCAGTTTAGGGGCTCCTCAATTTAAAAGACAGGGATCTACTGGAGAGAGTCCAACAGAGAGCTATGAGGATAATGAAGGGACTTTAACGTCTCTCCTATGGAGAGAGACTGAGAGACCTGGTTTAGTCGGGAGAAGAGAAGGCCAAGAGGGGACCTTATGAATGTCTATAAATACCTGAGGGGTGGGTGCCAAGGAAAAGGGGCCAGGCTCTTTTCAGAGGTACCCAGCAGTAGGATGAGGGGCAAAGGACACAAACTGAAACCTAGGAAGTTCCACCTCAACATGAGGAAAAATTTCTTTCCTGGGAGGGAGAAGGAGCCCTGGAGCAGGCTGTCCAGAGGGGTTGTGGAGTCTCCTACTCTGGAGACATGCAAAATCCTCAGGGATGCACTCCTGCCTGCCCTGCCCTGCCCTAGGTGAGTCTTGTTCTGGCAGGGAGGGGTTGGACTCAACCTCTACAGGTCACTTCCAACCTCTACTGTTCTATGATTCCATTTTATGCCTTTGTAACTTAATGTGTGAGACAAATTCATCTGATTTGGTATCTGTTTTCATCATTTACTTTTAATGGAGCAATAAGAATCAGCATGCAGGAACTAGCCTAGGCCTCCAGAGGCCTACCACTGAAAAACAAGTGTCCTGGAATTACCCTCTCCTGTCACTTGAAAATCTTCATTCTGTTGGTTTGCCAGGACATCTACAAAACAGGAGAACACAAGACAATTTACGTGTTTATTAGATGAATATAAGTTCATAATCAAAGACAAATCAAAACATCAAGTGGGCACAGCAGTCAACACCACACAGATGTCAACAGTTCATACTACAAGCAGATGAATGATGCTTTACAAACTGCAGTATTAGCAACTCACCATATCTGATTGGAGAAAATATATCTCCGAAACTGTATCGTGTCAAATCAGCAAAATTACTCAAGTCAGCACTTTTCTCATCATCTGTTTCTTGAGAAGGAATCATATCCAAGCTGCAGCTATGGGGAAAGCCTCAAAAGGATAATAAAATTCAGTTAGTAACTGCCTTTTGCCCAAAATAACATATGTTAACCCTAAACAATCTCTCAGCAAGCATGATGCCTGCTGAGTCCAGCAAGCACTTTGGAACCTTCTACAGATTCCAGTCAGAGGGTCAGCTTTCTGGGCTGTCAACATAACACAGAATTGTTAGGGTTGGAAGGGACCTCAGGGATCATCCAGTTCCAACCCCCCTGCCATGGGCAGGGCTTTCACACTAGAATAGAATTAACCAGGTTGGAAAAGACCTTTGAGATCATCAAGTCCAAACCCATCACCCAACACCATCTAATCAACTAAACCATGGCACCAAGTAGCCCATCCAGTCTCTTCTTAAAGACCTCCAGTGATGGTAACTCCACCACCTTCCTGGGCAGCCCATTCCAATGGCCAACCTGTGTGAAGAATTTCTTGCTAACATCCAGCCTCAGCCTCCCCTGGTGCACTGTGTCCTCTAGATCAGGTTGCTCAGAGCCACATCCAGCCTGGCCTTAAAAACCTCCAGGGATGAGGCTTCTGCCACCTCCCTGGGCAACCTGTTCAAACATAACTAAAAGCAAAGATGCTTGTGAACAAAAGTAAGATGCAAATGGATTCCTTTCCTCTTTTTCAAAAGGTTCAGTGTCAAACTGGACAAGGCACTCATTCTCAGATAGATGATGGATGTATCTGTAGCTACAAGATGGATGCAACAAATGCATGGTCTATCAGGTCAAAATAAAAAGTGATGAATGCACCTTCTGCTAAGAAGGTAGCCACATTGAGATGACCATTATTCTGCAACAGAAATCAGCCTCCCTGGAGCCATTAAGCATTCTAAAAGGAAATCCTCTTCAGTATCTATTCTAAAGCTGACTCAATGTCAGGATATTCTCTGCTTGTTTGTAATACTAGGAGATCAGAGTGGGGTTACAGATGCAGACAAAGTCAGCTGCAGGTGACACTACATTGGGTGGCACCATTGACCTGCTGGAAGGTAGCAATGCTCTGCAAAGAGAGCTGGACAGGCTGCATTGAAGGGCTGAGGTCACCTGTATGAGGTTTAACATGGCCAAATGGTGGGGGTTTCCTCATGCTGAGGTGGAAACTCCTGTGCCCCAGTCTATATCTGGTTAATTCTATTCTACTCTATTCTATTCTACATAAGCATCATCTACAGGAAGTCAGAGTGCAAGAAAGAGCCCCAGAGTACATTTTCTCCTTTAAATGTCTAAATACATTTGTACTTCAAGTCCAGCATTTGGGACTTTATCCATCGCAAAGCTTGCAGTAGGGCCTAATTCACTTCCCACAGTCTCGCAGTGTCTCTAAGGCAGCCGAGGAGGGAACAGGTGCAGGTGTGCACGCAGATGCACACAGTTCTTCCAAACAAATGCCCTTCCCTCAGGGAATTTTTATACTGTAACTGTCCAGGTATGAAATATTCCTTCCATCTTTTACAATTATGATTCTAAGAGAAGAAGACAGACACTACCTGTTGTTTTCTCCTGAAGTATCTCTCCCCCCTTATTCTCATTGGGCAATATTGCTGATGCCTGAGAGGCAACATTTTTTATGCCAGTAGTCTGAGTTCCTCCAACAATATTACCAGCTTTGACTTCCACTCTTTTGGATGCAGGTTTATTTGAAGAACCTGTAAGGCTAGACTGAAGAAAAAAATATATAGAACAGATTAAGAGAAGTTATTGTATCTTCAGCTTAAAGTAAAAACATAAACCAACATTCTGTTTCAAAAGTACAAAAAAGTGATAATAATTCAGTTCAAGCTGCAAAGACTGCCTGGGAGATAGGGCCATGACAAGTATTACAATAAAAACTCAACTACTTCAAAAGACCATGGGAAGCATCTTGATTATTATAGGAATACTGTGTGGACCTACAAAAGAACAACATCAGAACTTAAGGTGAGAACAGAGTCATCTGGCATGAGTCAATTTTGATCCTAGGCTCAGGTAAAGGGTAAAAAGAGATCTGGGACTCCAGATGGTAAAGGAAAAGTAAACTACTAGTTGTAAGCATGCTAGAAGAGAAAGAAAGTCTCTGAGTGGTAAAGAATCCACTCCAGAGGTTCTTTCCACCTCTCCTGAGTGGACTGCTGGTGTTTCTGGATAGACTAGAAGCCTCATCAAGTCTTGGAAGAATCTCCTAAGCCTTCTCTGTTATTTACTCATCTCCCCCATTTACATACAGTGTTTTGCAGGTACACCAAATATCTCAAGAGTAGCAGCTCTGGTGTCTTCTCCTTCAGTGGCAGGGCCATGACAAACCTTTCTGCTACTGTCTGCAAATCAATCTAATACAGCACAAACTCATCTGCCATCTTCACACTAGACAATTTAAAGCTTTACTCATTTCCACAGAGGCCAAGGGCGGGGGGGGGAGGGCGGGATTCCACATTAAGCCCCCCTAAAATAGCACTTCAGGCTGAGCAGCTTCTCATTTCTCTCTTGGCATGAATCACTTTTGTTGGCATATCTAATGCTGAGAAATTGAAATCCAACATTATTTTTTTTTAGAACTTCAAGTTGTACTTTTACTTTCATCAATCTGCACTGAAATGAGCAATGAAAGAAGAGGGTTTTTTTACCTTGGAAAAAGTGCTGCTGAGCTGAACCCTTATGCACTTCACACAGCCTTTGTGAGCAGGAACTGTTTTCACTGGTGATGTCAGCTGTCTTAAGTCATACTGGCAGATTTTGCCCCGGGAACATCCTACAGTCAAAGCAGTACCATCAGGCATGAAGTCTACTGTTGTCAGAGGGAAAATCAGCTACTATTGTTGTCAGTAACCTTCCAAATAGGACAGAATAGAGAAGCTTTTAGAGTTTCAAAGTTTGACTTTTCAAAACAATTAGCTAAAAATCAGTAAGATCAGCTTCAGGTTAGTAGTTCCACTTCACCAGCATCAAGAAAGTTATCTTACAGAAGACAATCACAGAATCATTTAGGTTGGGAAAGACCTTCAAGATCATTGAGTCCAACCATTAACCTTACTCTACCAGTCCACCACTAAGCCATATTGCCAAGCACCACATCTACATAGCTTTTAAACACATCAAGGGATGGCGACTCAACCACCTCCCCGGGCAGCCTGTTGCAATCCCTGATAACCCTTTCCATGAAAAATGTTTTTCTGATGTCCAGCCTAAACTTCTCCTGGTACAACTTAGGGCTGTTCCCTCTTGTTCTATCACTAGTTGCTTGGGAGAAGAGACCCCAACACCCACCTCACTCCAATTTCCTTTCAGAGTTGGAGAAAGTGATAAGGTCTCCCCTCAGCCTCCTTTTCTTCAGACTAAACAACCCCAGCTCCCACAGCTGCTCCTCATAAGACTTGCTCTCCAGACCCTTCACCAGCCTAGCTGCTCTTCTCCAGACCTTCTCCAACAACTCAATGTCTTTCTTGTATCACGGTGCCCAAAACTGAACACAATATTCAAGGTGTGGCCTCACCAGTGCAAAGTACAGAGGAATGATCTCCTTCGCAGTCATGCTGGCCACACTCCAGGCCAGGATGGTGTTGGCATTCTTGGGCCACCTGGGCACACTGCTGGCTCATATTCAGCTGCTTGTCAATCATACCCCAGGTCCCCAGATTAGCCTTACACTGAGTGTTCATGCTTAGCAAATTGAAGTCTACAGATGAGCCAAAAGACTTCACCAGGGCAGGATCAAATTGCTTTCGTAACAGCAGATCTGACACCAGTGTTGTTTACTGGTCTCATCATTTCCAGCAGCTACCATACTCCACACATCCTCCAGCTTCACAAGCCTAGCAACTCTAACCTTCCCACAATTCCAGGAACAGTTTCAGGTCCCAGCTTGCAGCCTTCTACATCTCTCCAAACTAGAGCCAGACGCTTGCTAGTGAAAAAGCACAACCCACCCTAGGATCAAAGCCCCAGGAAACCACTGCCCATCCTATCTCTTCCTACACAGCCCCATACTTCCTGCTTCTTCAACCACTCCTCTCCCACATTTAAGGCTCACTCTGTACACCACAGTTACAACTGTCTTGAACAAGGCAAGCTAAGCTCAGATGGCTGGAGGTCCTCAGAGGCTGCACTACCCCTCACAGAAGCTCACTGCTCTGTATCAACAAAAAAGCTCATGCACAGGCACTTGAGAGGTCACTCACATGCAGCACCAGAGTTTCTACCAACTTGGATTTTCTGATTGCTTGTTTAGGTTCTTGAATTTGTTTGTCTTCCAAATAAAGCAAAATGAACTGTGGGACAGGTTCTCCAGTCCAAAGATGCCAATCACTTCAACCATTCTGTGAATGGGGTCTGACAAATATTTCATGGCCTAGTTTTTTTCTGTTTATAAAGCCCAAATAAGGATCCTGTAAAAATCAAAGGCCTTTAACATACTCACTTTTTACTTGAGGTGTCATAGAGATTAATTCTTTTATCCAAACCTACAGTAACCAGCAGCAGTTTATTGACTGGAGAGAAACAGATTTCTGAAGCTGGTGCTTTATGAGTATTCTCAAAATTATGGTATGGGTTCTGGCTATTTACATCCCAGAGAGTCACATTGCCACTATCAGAAACACTGCCCAGCAAGGATTTCTTAAAGGATGAATATTTCAAGTGTCGAACAGGCTGTGAAAGAGAGGTGAAAAAGTGAATTGTAAGATCATCGTTAGACATGTTAAACCACTTCATAAAACACACACAACATGAGGAATCCAGATGTTATATTAAAGTTTTAACCCCAAAGAATCATAGAATGGCTTAGGTTGGAACAGACCTTAAAGATCACCTAGTCCGACCTCCTTGCCATGGGCAGGGAAGCCTCTCATCTACACTCAGCTGCTCATGGCCTCATCCAACCTGGTCTTGAACGTCCCCGTGGACGAGGCATCCATAATATCCTTAGGTAAACTATTCCATAGTCTCATCACCCTGGTACTGAAGAACTTCTTCCTAAGATCCAGTCTGAACCTACTCTCCCTCAGCTTAAAACCATTACCCCTTGTTCCATTGCTAGACACCCTTAAGAAAAGTCCCCCTGCAGCCCTCCTGTAGGACCCCTTCAGGTACTGCAAGGCACCTCTAAGTTTCCCCGGGAGTTCTCTCTTCTCCAGGCTGAACAAACCCAGCTCCCTCAGCCTATTCTCATAGCAGAGATGTTCCAGCCCTTGCATCATCTTTGTGGTCCTCCTCTGGACTCATTCCAACAGTTCAGTATTCTTATGATGGTGACAGGCGAACTTGACACAGTAATCAAGGTGGTGTCTCATAAGAGCAAAGCAGAATCAGCCCTCTTGACCTGCTGGCCGCACTCCTGTGTGTGAAGCTGAACTTCATTTATCACCTCCTATCCCATTCCTCAAGTTGTGGTTTAGAAACAAGAGTTCTGTGACCCTGATTTTGAGCACTAGAGTTTCCAACTCAGCCTAGCTGAACAAAGCCCCAGAGCAGTTGCTTGACCTTTGCACTGCTAGCAATAGGAAACCCATATGGTTTAAATCCAAGGTTTACCAGGTAGAAGAAGAACAAAGAAAGAAGTATCAGCTCAGTACATGAGAGACAAATTAAACACTGGTACACTTTCTGAACAGAAGCCAGAACAGATGATACTTCCATCCACAGAATCAAACAGCCTAAGATATGGGACAAGGTTCACTAGGAAAAAATGATCCAGGCAAGCTATTTACCTGAATTGCACTAGGAGAGGTATTTAAGATACTTGCTTTATTTCGAGCCAGCAGAGCTGCTCATTAGGTCAAATATGCCTAAGTAAACATCTGACCAGAAGTGGAAAGGGGTCAACTGGTTTCTAATTCTTTTAGCCACTCACAGAAAAATACCTTTAAGATTGTTAGGAATGATGCAATTATTTGTAAAGAGCTGCTCTCATGTTTTGGAAACAAGCTACCAAAAACCCAGACCAACAAGAAAAATCCCACAACCCAAACGGAACACAAAGTGTAAACCCATAGATGAAACAAGTTTCACTACATCTTAACTACCACTTCTGACAATCTCTGGAGATCCTGCATGTGCAGAACTACCAGAAACACTCTCAGTGCTGAACCCACAAATTGAAACTGAGGTCCTCTGTGGAACATTTTACCAGTCAAATTACCACAAAAGCATCTTTTGTAGCCTTAGCTGTGATTGAAGTTGATTTCCTTTGGAAAATAAAAGTTCATTTCTCTTTTTGCTTCACTGAAAGACAGCCAAACATGCACCTGAGAAACTGCTTGGCCCACTGCTAAGAAGGACCAGTTACACTGGGAAACAAGTGAAAAGCCCAAAACTAAACCAAAAGTAGCCTAGTGTCATCCATTACCTTATTTAAAGACAGCAGAGTTCCCTAATCTCTTTAATACCTTAGTGAGCCTTATAAATGAGAAGGATGTAAACACAGTTGATAGTCTTCAGCTTTTAAAGCTATTTCACTAGATGGAGTGACCAGAACTCATCACAGTTCTTTACAAATCAGCCAGCTGTGCAAACAACTCAACTAAATCCTGTTGCTACGAGACTATCACCAGGCAGTGAAGACTTGAACAAACATTAGGCTTTAAAACAAACCTTAATTCATCCTCAGAACAGCAAGCAGATAAGAATCTGGTGGTCTAAATGAACACCAACAGCAAAGACAAATGATGGGATCTGCAAACAACTCTGTGCAAGAACTCAGGTCTAATAAAGCACAAAGGTGTTTCTAAATGCAAAAAAAAAAAAAATTGAAAAAAAAAAATCAATCAATAGAACATTGGCCAAAACTCATATGAAAAGAAAATTGTTAAATGTCACAGAAAGCAGGGCAAATTTAGGGCTATTCTACTACTTGTAGAGTCTATACAATATGAGAAATTAGCTGGCAAGAAAACCAAATTCCATCATGCTGAATCAAACAGAAACAAGCTCAGTTTTATGAGGTTAGTGTGGCCTCACATTCCCTAATTCTAAAAGAAGTTACCAGGAGTTGGTGACCCTTACTAGGCCTGACAGCTACTGCCAGGATCAAGCAGGACAACACCCTGCACATCTATTCATGCTTGATGACAGAAAACTGGGCCTTTAAACTATGTCAACCAAGGGAAGGCTTTTTAAACTCACAGAACTACATGAGTGTTTCATTGCACACAATCCTGCAATTCTCTACAAGACCCAAACCCCAAAATAAAGCTATTTTTGCATGTAAGAGAAAAGATATTTTTTAGGATACAGTCTGATAAAACTGGGACATCTAAGTAGCCATCTCATTACACAACTGTATTCCAACTCCATTCTAAAGTCACATTGCAATCATGTAACTGCCCCCCCTTTAAAAAAAACATTATAACCCCTTAGAATGTAAAGAGCTGCTCTGTTTGCAATTATTTTGATTTAACACTTCAGATATCTTTATCCATCTTAAAGGTCAGTCACCTTTGCAATAGGCCTCTTCATTTCATCTGCAAAAAGAGCTATTCACTGCATCACTTACTCCTAATCACTTTTGGGGGCAAAGCACTGAATGTATCAAACAGGGTGATGCAAATCATCCTCATTAAGAAATTTTTTTCATCTCCCAATTAAGTAGTAACACTTGTGATATTCAGAGATTCACAGAATGATTTGGGTTGGAAAGGACCTTAAAGATCATCCAGTTTCAAGCCCCCTGCCATGGGCAGGGACACCTTCCACTAGCCCAGGTTGCTCAAAGCCTCATCCAACCTGGCCCTGAACGCCTCCAGTGAGGCGATATCCACAACCTCCCTGGGCAACCTGTTCCAGGGTCTCACTGTCAAACATTTCTTCCTAATCTGCAGTCTAAATCTGCCCTCCTTGAGTTTCAATCCTGTCTCATGCTATCACTGCAAAAAGTCTATCTGCTATCACCTTGTAAAAAGTCCCTTCCTGGCTCTCTTGTAGTCCTCTTTCAGGTGGAAGCTATGAAAACCACCAAGTCTGAGCCAGAAAACCTGTAATGAATTTTCCTGTCCTGCTAGTCATGTGGTAATCCACACAAAGCACTTGAGCATTTTAATTTCATATGGATTAATTTCCTTGCATCATTTCTGTGCAATAAAGCTGCAACTATTTCTAACAAAGCTCAACTGAAGTAGATGGATCTATACCAGCAGTGGCTTTGTTCTTCAGGTTTCCTGTTCTGTATTCAGTAGAACAACTGGGAATCGTAGAATCGTTAGGGTTGGAAGGGACCTCAAGGATCATCCAATTCCAACCCCCCTGCCATAGGCAAGAACACCTTTCACTAGATCACGTTGCTCAAAGTCTCATCCAACCTGGCCTTGAACACCTCCAGTGAGGGGACATCCACAACTTCCCTGGGCAACCTGTTCCAGTGTCTCACCACCCTCACTGGATAGAATTTCTTCCTAGTATCCATTCAGCTTCACCTCAGCTGTGTAATCCAGCCATGGATAACCCTTTACCTCCTGCCTCACATCCACATTTTTCATAAGACCATAACAAATCAGAAGAATGAACTGACTGTATGGATGGGCTTTTAAGATCAAACCAAGTATGAAGCGCAATTTTGCTTCAATGCAAGTACTAGACCATGGTGATGGATCAAAGACACTGCAGCACCTTTGAGCAGAGACAGTTTAAATTTAAAGGAAATTTTTCAACAGAAAGTATATCACAATTCCTGTGATGCCACAAAGCTGTAAGAGATTCTTCGTCAAGTTATATGTTCATGCCAGACAGAAACAAAACAGAATTTCACACTCTATCTGCAACCTAGGACTGAAAAAGCTGTTGTAGTAACAGCAAAGACAACTTTAGCATTCCCTGAGACATTAAAGGTCAAATTTAGGATCAAAGCAAAATTACTCAGTAAAGTGGATACCCAGAACAGAAACACTTGGTTGTGCATAAAATACTGACACCAAGAACGCACACTGGAACTTCTGATGGGACACACAGCAGATGCCCTTAAAGCAGGGGAATTCCCTTACTGGTATCCAGTAATTCTCCAATAGCTTTTGAGTCTGCAGAAATGAATGCAGTGGAAAACCCAACCAAGGCCCATGCATTCTGTTTGTCTTTTGCAGTTTTCCTTCAAATTAGTTATCCAAAACCTTACCTAAACACTTCAATAGGTATTACAGAGTGTCAGCTCTATGGGGAGCAGCTGTGCAATTTTAATCTCCAGATTAAACAAATCTATTACTTCCAAATACAGGCCTACATTCACCTCCCCTGTACAGATGGCTTGTACAGCTGTAAATCTGATTACTTCAGTTAGCTCAGAACCCAGGCTACCTGGTGTTTGTTCTTGACAACAGCACACATTAGGTCATGCCTTGAAATCCTGCTTTGTTTTGTAAAGCCAGCTGGTTTTTGCTCAGTTCTAAGATAAGCAGAAGCCTGCTCTTGGGGGACCAGAATTCTCAAAGTACAATTTGATGCAACCTGCGAAGGTTACTAAGAACATTGTATTTCAAATGATACTTAGCTATTATTTAGAACTAGAATGCACACAATGGCCTGGTTTTTCTTTACACTCTTTGAAAAAAAGTAAGCAAAGAACAAAACTCCCAAGCTCTTGAGATGTACTTTCCATTTCTAAACCCTGTGAATGAAAGCTTCAGACTGTAAAAAAACTTAATACAGACAGCCTACCTGAGAGCTGCCATAGCCAAAGGGAGTACTTGATAAATTGGTGGTAACACTGTACAGGATAATTTCACCACTCAAAGATCCTGAAGCAATGTAGCAATCATACCTATTATAGGTAACACATGTGACTTCATCTTTGTGATCCTGTGGGGAAAAGGAAGGTCACAGGGAGAGAGTTAAAAGACATTCAGGCTAACCACATTCCTTCCTGTTCTGGGCTTTTGCAGAAAAAACTTCTGTTTGATGTTTTTTTTTCCCCTGACTATCTGTAACATCTGAAAAAAGTGACCATGGAATACCCCCAGAAAACAGCAGCAGAGCATACTGAAGACCAGCCAATAGATTTTAATCACTGACTGCTTTCAGAAGATTATTTCAGTAAAGATAACTCTATAGATATCTACCAGAGGTGTCCTAAATGTTGTTCTAGTAAGTTGAGTCTTCCAGAAGCCAGTGATACCTGAAAACACTTCCAATTAATTTGATGTACTACTGGTAACTTCCCTTCTATCACTTTATCATTAAGATGTATATTTTACCAAATAGTTCTCAGTAAAGTCATTTGCAATGATGAAATTGTGTTTATTAAATATGTAAGGGAAGACAGTCAAGTACTCCTAGTTCACAAAGGAGAGAGATTTAAAGTATTGTACTTAGTAATTTGTTTCATATTATAACTTAAAACCAAATAAAATAGAAGAAAACCAATTTTTAGGGTGTCAGGGAGTGATAGGACTAGGGAGAAGGGAAAGAGAATAGAAATGGGTAGATTCAGATTGGATATTAAGAAGAAATTCTTTCCTATGAAGGTAATGAGGCACTGGCACAGGTTACCTAGGGAGGTGGTGGAAGCCTCATTCCTAGAAGTTTTTAAGGCCAGGCTGGATGTGGCTCTGGGCAACCTGACCTAGTGTGAGGCATCCCTGCCCATGGCAGGGGGGTTGGAACTGGATGATCCCGGAGGTCCCTTCCAACCCTAACAATTCTATGGTTCCATAATAAATCCAAGCTAGAGTTTTATTGATCCTGAACAGTGGTCCTACACAAAGGCAAATCATCTACTGATCATGTCATGGAAATACACTGCACCATTATTACTATTCTGTGGATAATAGGCATAATCTGCCTATTTAGGGATAAAATTTCAGCTCTGAGTTGGACTTCTTCTATTTTCTTTGCATTTTTGTTAACATTTGAAACATCCCTGGAGGTGTTCATGAAACGTGTGGCCATGGCACTTGGGACGTGGGTTAATGCCCATGTGGTGTTGGGTTGATGGTTGGACTTCATGCTCTTGGAGGTCTTTTCCAAGCCAACCAATTCTATGGTACATTTCAGAACAAGGTTTTAGAGAATTCCTACTGAATGAGTTCCAAGATGACAGCCACATCCATGCTTTGTGCAACAATGTTTTATTACAGCATCCTACAAAGACAAAAGTGTTTTCTTGGTTGAGGTATTGGAAACAGCAATGATCTGAAAAGCTGCCCTGGAAAGTTTCCCCATTAGAGGTTATTGATAGAAAGTCACAAAATAAGAAACTGTTCTGAAAGCATAAGCATACACTATTACAGAGCTGTAGTCTGAAGACATCAATTAAGCATGCTGTTAATTTAACTTTACTGTTCACAGCACACACAGAACACAAGCCTGAACAAGACACATATGTCTGCTAGCTCCTATCTGTGAACTTGATCCACAGCTACATGACTTTAAGCATATTTTTTTCCAGTTGGTAGCAAAATCTGTCAGTCATGAAAGCTAGACTTTGTCCTCAAACTTACCTTAAGGCTACGGTAAAGCTTTCTGGATGTCAGATCCAGATATTCACTGTCTTACCAAGGCCTCCACTCACAGCATATGAAAAGCTAGAATTCAGGTCCACACATGTTTGTTTTGCCTGGTGGAAAAGGGGTGGGGAAAGCATATTAGAAATAATTAAGGGGTTTATTCATATCTACTTAAAAGCAGATTGATGTGTGTGATCATTAACACAATGGTCCCACTGAATGAAGGCACTGCTGATACACTACACAGGCACTGCCCATCCAAAGGCATTCAAAAAATCCACTCCACTTTGGACTTATTAATTAACTTAGATCCTAAGGTAAATTCAGTATAAACACTCAAATGCCCACACTTTCCCATCCCTATTTCAAAATGGTTCAGGATCTTTAGCTTCAGTGTGCACTTTCTCTTGAAATTATAGCTCCCTAAAGTGCAATCAGCCTTCTATTCAGGCAGTTTTAAAAAGGAAAAGCTAGAATTTAGGAAAACAAAACACAAAAACCTTAAAAG
Source organism: Colaptes auratus (assembly GCA_015227895.2). Classification (NCBI taxonomy): domain Eukaryota; kingdom Metazoa; phylum Chordata; class Aves; order Piciformes; family Picidae; genus Colaptes; species Colaptes auratus. The sequence goes on along the minus strand of CM037634.1, from coordinate 32,082,144 downwards.
CAAGATCAAGAAGTTGCCTAAGTGATGCACCTCACATGCCCTAAATATGACAAAGAATATTACAGCAACAAACTTCTTAACTCACTGAAGTGCCAGCTTGGGGGTGGGGGGGAAAAAAAAAAAAGTGACAATCTTAATGATGGACCTACATCAGGGACAAATTATTCTTCAGTTCTACCCTGCTGAAAATTCACTTTTAAGTTTCTGAGATTTGAAGAGCAGAAAAAAAACCCACCACCCTAACAAGTCCATCTAATTATTGGCATGGTAGAATAGGAAATGATCGCCTTAGTGGTAGAGCAGATTTAGTCAAATCTGCAGGACAAGCACTCTGACCTTTCAAAGTGTTTGCTTCAGCAATCTAAAAGCCAGGCCTGAACACCTTCTCAGGCAAATTCTAGTGCAAATTATAATTACAATAGCTATATAGGGAATAATTAGAATGGTTGAGAACACTAGCAAGTCATTCAAGTAACCATGTCAAGAGGCTCTTCTAAGAAGTCCAGCTTTATGAAGAGTTTGTAGTGCTATACTCCCACTGAACAGGAAAAGAGAGTAAAAAGCAACCTTCTCAGAAGTTCTCTTATCATCTATTTGCAGAAGCCAGGGCACACTCATTCCAGCAACACCCTTAATACAGGCTCTCAGGTTTTAATATGTGGAGTTCACAGGCATGCATAACATTGACAATGCAAGCTGGAGAATGCAGTTCAGTCTGGAGCTCTGTTCCATCACCTACACATGAGATCAAGTTGGAACCACTGATTGCCTCAGGCTACCACACTGAGGCTTCCTGAGCAGAAAGCCAGCAGCATCAGATGCCAATATAACCACATTTGTACTTTCTTACTGGTTTCACTACTTCAGGACTATTCCCCTGATTCTTCAGATGCATTTAACTACACACATACATACAGGTCATAGCTCTAGCAACACTACATTTGAATTGATCCCAATACACAGAGCAGATGTGATACAAACAGTATACAAGGTGTAACAAGGGAAAAAACAACAGAGAGCAGCATTATTCATACTTACTCCTTCAGCTACTTCATAGAGTGGAACAGGTTTGCTTTTACAGCTTGAAATAACTATTTTATCACCAGCAGCAGAAGCAGTGGCCAGGTATCTATCTTAGTCACAAGTTATGGACCATAACTGTATTACACTCATGATTAATAAAAGCAACAGTAAGTTTCCCTTAGTGAACAGAAGACAGATTGGCTACACAGTCTAAAGTGCTATCACTTGAAGGCACCTAAAATAGAACCATAAGGCTATTTCCCTTGCTTTCATTAAGAATCTTGCATTAACTACAGCTTTTGGATCCAATACAAGGCAGAGCAATCTCTTTCAGAGAGGAGAAATACCTAGCAGGGACCATTTACCATGTAAGAGCTCTTTACCACTAAGGCAGCTTACCCAGTCTACAATTTTGTTTCTTCACCACCACCAAGAAAGAGCCCCATTTCACCAGCATTCAGAGGAATGAATGTCTGGTTGCTGTTAGCAGAGCACAGATTTAAACAACAGTCCTGTGTTCAACTACTTCATCATGCAGTTTCTAGAGAACAACAAACATTTGCTAATTTCTCTCCCTCTCTTGTACTGGGGGAAGGTAAACAAAACCTCAGAAAGAACCTTTCAGGACACCAAGCAGATCAAACTAGTACAAAAAGCCTTCAGTGTAGAACTACAGGGTGGGGAAACCACCTCTGCACCCCCAGTAAGTGAGCGATCATGTTGGCCTGTGTCCCATATGTCTTCAGGCCAGTGCCCACTGGGAGGGAGGGTGGTGAGACACTGGGACAGGTTGCCCAAGGAGGTTGTGGATATCCCCTCCCTGGAGGTATTCAAGGCCAAGTTGGAAGGGGCCTTGAGCAACCTGGGTTGGTGGGAGGTGTCCCTGCCCATGGCAGGGGGGGTGGAACTGGATGATCTTCAAGGTCCCTTCCAACCTAAAACCACTCTGTAAATCACTGAATATCCAAGTGTTACTACTTAATTGGGAGATGAAAAAAGTTCTTAATGAGGATGATTTGCATCACCCTGGTATTTCCTTAATTTAAGGATACAGGCTAACTAGCTGCATTTAACACCAGAGAACCAGTATGAAAACCAATGCTTGCTATTTCTTTCATTATTTTAAGGACTCATTTTAGCTTACAGAATAAGGCAGAACCAAAATCAATGCTTTACCCCTAACAACTTAACAAACATGGAAAAGATAATATATTGTTTCAGTTCTGAGGGATGAAAAGGGGACTAGGTGGAAGAACGAACAAGACAGACTGTCTATGGCCAAAGTTTACTAATAAACACCAAAGTGTGTATATATGAAGGGTCTAGAGAACAAGCCTTATTGAGGAGCAGCTGAGGGACCTGGGGTTGTCTAGTCTGGAGAAGAGGAGGCTGAGGGGAGACCTCATTGCTCTCTACAACTACCTGAAAGGAGGTAGCAGTGAGGTGGGGATTAGTCACTTCTTTCTAGTCTCAGGTGACAGGAGAGGAAATGGCCTGAAGTTGTGCTAGGGGAGGTTTAGGTTGGACATTAGGAAAAATTTCTTTGCTGCAAGAGTGGTCAGGGATTGGAACAGGCTGCCCAGGGAGGTGGAAGAGTCATCATTCCTGGGGGTGTTCAAGGAGTGTGTGGATGTGACACTTTGGGACAGTGTTTAATGGCCATGGCGGTGTTAGGTTGATGATTGGATCCTAGAGGTCTCCTCCAACCAAGGCACTTCTATGATATATACAATATTATGCTTCAATTTCAGCAGAAGCCCTACAGCTAAAACATTCATTAGTGCTCTGATTGTTTTAACTTTTCTCTCATAAATTCACACATTCATAGACTTAGGGGACAGACCTTCAGAACTTTCAGGACTTGTTAGGAGCCAGCATCCTGTCCTCCTTTTACATCAAGACACCACAAACTGTTCAGCTGACAATGCACTGTTTTCACAAGATTTTCTGTATCACTGTAACAGGCTTCCAAATCAGAACTGGAAGGTCTGAAGGGGCCAGATCAATTTTCCATGCAGAAATAACCACCATGCTCTGCAAGCTTTCCTCCACATCCAACACATTTGTGCTTCCTCTCTAAATGCTACAAACAGTGCCAAAAAAAAAAAAAAAAGCCAGTGCCTACAAAGGAAGAGCTTAAGTGTACAATATCAAATACTACCAGAATCAATGACAAGCTGCTCAGGAAATAACAAGAAGCCATGCAAAAACTATTTTCATTACCATCTTCCTCCCTACACTAGGCACAGGACTTTACATCACACTAGCAATTGTTCTGGTCACCACTGTCAGAAAATGAACACTGTCTTGAGACTGAATATTGCAGTCCGCTGAAGAACAGCTAAGCAAGCTTTACAGTTGGTAAGCAATTCAAGCATATCATCATCATTAAAAAGTGTTAGCCTCCTAAAGGAAGAGAAACTTCTTCAGAGGCATTTACCAGCATGATTTATTTTCTAAATCACTTCAACACGAGAAGCACAACATTTCCTTCCTAATAGATACAAATCTTCTTATGCAAGGCTTTGAAACAGCATCAGCCTTTAACTACAGAAATGGTAAAAAAGAAGGAAAAAAAAGATAATTAAAAATTTAAATTAAAAAAACCCACCAAAACAAACAAAAAACCAAAAACCCCACACCAACCAACCAACCCACTGAAATTTTGCACACCACCTGCAGAACTGTGGCTGAAATTGTAAAGGATACTATTGCTGGCCCAACATATTGAGCTGACTGGATGTGAGGGGCTATGTGGGTTGAACTGCTCCACCACAGTTAGAGATGAGGAATCCCATATTTTAACATCATCTCCTGATGAAGCAAAGCATGTGCCTTCTTGCATGGCTGCACCTGGGTTTGCAAAAAAAGAAAGAAAGAAGCGATACGGACACATAGAAAGCAAAAATTATACAACAGGCAACTTCCAAAGTCAAAAGCAATTTCATCTCTACCATTTAATACTCTTAACAGGAGGAATATCTGGAGAGTTACCAATTAGTACAGCTTAGTTCATTACAGTACTGAAAGCAGCAGACACTGCACACTCTTGTTCCTTGCACTCTCACAGGAATGTACGATTTCCTTCTCGCAAAGGAAAACAATCCTCTCTATGGTACCAAGGGGCTAAAGCACGCTTCTATCTCCAGTTTGCAGCTGCCTAACACGAAGCCGCGAGTATTTCAAAGGCTCGTTTCTCACCAGTAGATGGGGATATGCAAGCTAGAATCAAACCAAGTGTTACAGGGGAAGGCTGGAAGTTTAGACGTAAAGGACTCACTTCAGAGTTCATTCCATCACCTAAAGGAAACATCCGAGAATCCTTAACACTAAACCTTAGCAGTGGAATAGGAGCGACGATGAGTCATCTCAACGCAGCACACTCAAAACTAAGAGCCAAAAAGACCCCCACCAGCACCAGTGCACTACTGTTTGTTTTGACTGACATCGTTTAAAGAGTTAAAGCCTGGCTAACCGGCTCCAGGCTTATAAAGTTGATCAGCTTTTTACTTTGGGTAATCCTGAACTAGCAGCACACAAGGCCTCAAAAGCCTTTCCTTCACCTAAAAACAGAACCGCCCTTTAGTCAAAAGTTTCCCAGTCGTTTCCACATAGCTTTAGCCAGAATTCTCACTGCCAAGAAGGTTCAAGAGATGCATAACACTAATGGAATTATTCAGAAAACTCAAGGCCCACAGGCCATCAGCCCGCGGAACTACTCCCGGCTCCCACCCCGTTCCTCCCGCCTCCCCAGGTTTCTCTTCCTGCTCTGCACCTTCCAGCCCCGGAGGCCGCGGGACAAGCCGCGTATCCGCGTCCCACTGCACCGCCACCCCCAGCCCCAGCCTGCTCCCCCCAAGCGGCCGTCACTCACTGCGGGCCACCCTCCCACTCCGCGCTCCCGCCAAGACGCTCCCCACCCCCCTTGCCCACCTATCAGGGCAGGTAGCGGACCGAGCTCCTTCCCCTCTCTAGACGGGCTCAGCAGCAGGCGCCAGCCAAGCCGCTTGGCTCAGGCCCTCCTGCTGCCAGGAGCCCGCTCCCCTCGCGACCATGAGCGCCGCCCTCCCGGCCGACTTTCCGCGCCTCATCCAACTTAACCGCCCGTCCCAACAGCCCCCGCGGCCTGCACAGCCCCGGTACTTACGGTGGCCCGGAGGGGCAAAGGGGAGGCCGGGTGCGTTCGCGCACCACTGGCACTGCCCGGGTCCTTCCCGGGGCGCCGGCTGGGGGCACCCGGCCCTCTGAACGCATCGCGGTGGGGCCGGGCTGGGATCCTGCGTAGTCTTGCCTTGCCAGGGCACCTAAGCGAGCCCGCCTGAGAGCCGGACCGAGCCTGGGTGCCTAAGGGGGCCCGAAGCGGCGGGCAGGAGGTTTGACAGGTCGCCGTGGCCAGGCAAAGGAGTCGCCGGCTTCGGGACTGGGGAGGCTGGGGTCGTTTCGGCGTGGTGACGGCTCACCCACCTGCCAGCGGTACGGAGCCTCTCCCTGCAAACTGCTGAAGGAAGCTGGTGCCAGCCACATGCTAAACAATAAATTCTCTCTGCAGCAGACTCCTGTTGAGTGGCACCAAATCCGATATTTGCCACTTTTTAAATTGTAAACTTGGAGGAAGGGCTCTGTCTTTAGTAGTGAGTGAAAAGCATCTGAGATGGGGGCTTTGGGCAGTCTGGTCTGTGGAAATGTCCCTGCCTATGGTGGAGACAGTTGAAACCAGATGATCTTGAAAGGTCTTTCCAACCCAAACCATTGTATGATCTTCACTGAGCTGTCTTTGTGAGAGATCATAATAAATCAGTAATAAATGCATTCTGAACAGAGAAAATCCTCAGCAGAGCCTGTCAGCTTTGGTGGAGTCACCGTCCCTGGAGGCATTCAAGAAATGTGTGGACACAGCACTTTGGAGCATGGTTTAATGACATGGTGTGTTAGGCTGATGCCTGGACTCGGAGGTCTTTGCCAACCAAAGCAAGGCCTTGATTCTATGAACTCGAGTCCATTTTTACTTACAAGCCTGTTTGCATCCTGCACCATTACACCCTTTGTGTCTCCTTTCAATAACATCAAGTAACTGAGAAGTGTTGCCTCTTTATCCTGACTCAGAATATGATTTTAGTAGGAGGGGGGGGTTATTATTTGTTTGTTTATTTCCTCTCATAAAATAAAAGCTAACACTTTTCCAAGGCAATACATGGTTTCCCAGCCTCTGCTTTTTAAACCTAAGTAGAAAGTTACCAAGGAAAAGTTGTCTTTAAAGGATATTAGTCATGAAAACTGTAGCAAAACTGAAGCGTTTCTGTAGAGATCTGCTTTCAAATGAGTCTTTATCTTGTTACCCTCAGAATCATTAGCTCTGAAATGCCTCATTTACTCCTTTGCTAATGGAGTTCTGATTTTCCAAGATCATTTCATTTCTAGTCTAAGTGAACTCAGAATAAGGAAAGAAACTCATGTCAGTGTTACACAAAATGCCATTGTTGTTTCCCTACAGCAGTGAGGATCATGTCTTTATGGCATCTCTTCAGCCTCATTAACTAATCATTACTCATATTTTATATCAGTCATCTGTCTTCTCTGATAGCTGACTGCTAGGGATCTGGAGCATTCCTACAAGTCTCCTACTCCCCTTCCACTTTATTGTCCTAATTTGCTTTTAAACCACTCATCTTTCACTTCTAAGGCAGGGTACTTACTCTGATCTGTCTTTAATACATAGAGTCAAAAGCTTTATTTTTTTTTTCCCCCCTGGAAAAATAGTCTTTGCCTTTTTTTCCCCTTTATCTCCTCACTATGGGATAACTGTGTTTACAGGCAGGTAATGATCCTAAAATGAGAGAGAAGAAAATCAACACACCATGATCTTTTTGGCCCATTGCTCCTGATCTGCTGACTCGCCTTAACAGCTCCTCACACACACTAGCATGAAACCCCTGACCTCCAGACCAGGAGAGCAGCAGAAGTGTGAGCATCACACAGGGGAAGAGGGGTCAAAATAGTAACAGTTTGTATACTAATTGTTACTGGTTTATTGCTATTATTGCTATTCAAACTTTTTCTGCATAGAATATTCTCTCTTAATAATAATTAGACCTAGTAGTCTTGAATTAGTTAATCCAATTAATGAATTGAATTAATCCAATTCTTGGACTTAGCTAAGATTTCAATGATAAATGTTTGGCTTTAACCATACATCCATACATTTAGTGTCCTGTTTGCCCCTAAACAAGGTTCTCAGTGTAGCAGCAGTGACCTTAATCTCTGAATGATAAGTGGCAGAGTTCCTAGGGAATAGATCCAGTCAGGACACTGCAGGGGGAATCCTTCCTGAGTTTCTTCATGGTTATAATTGTTCTTTAAAGCAGTTTTGAAATAGTTGGTATTATTGCATGCCATTGTGGAATCATAACAGCAAAGTAGTACAACAGTACATGATATAATAAAATGTAGACAGTAGTTTGATAGGATAAACAGAAACTGGATTTTTACCTCTAGATGTGCCATGTTGGAGCTCTAGGACATTGCTGTCTGTGGGGAATGAAGGAAGGAGCAAATTAAAAGCACAGCCCTCTTTCTGCTCCAGTGGAAAACCCACTGCAGAAGCTTCTATACTAAACCCCTCAAGCCTTGGTGAGGAGAGTGCATGGCTGCCAAGAGGCAGGTGGCTTTGCCCAGAACACTGTTATTTTTTGGTGCCTGGTGAAATACTCTGTTCAATCTGGGTGTCTGGCCGGGAGGACAAACCAGCCTTGGAAGTGCTCATGGTTTAATGGCCATGGTGGTGTTCTTTTCCAACCAAACCAATTCTGTGATTCTACAACTCTTGATAGAGCTTCACCCTCCAGCCAGCTGTCCTGAAACAGCCCAGCAGACTACGGAGCCAGGTCCATCAGCTTGCAATAGTCTGTGTAGCATGTTCTGGTTTTCCAGTGTGTGACACACAGATTTTTGGTGTAATTCACTTCTCATGGTTTTTTTCTCTTTGCACATTAAGTAGAATCCTAAATCATGCTGACATGGGAGACAAATGAGAATAACTCTAATTATCTCTTGGGTTTCAAAGTGGAAAATTTAATTGCAGTGGTAAATATTTGACTTCAACACTTGCCTCTAGACCCTTTCACCCACTCTATTTTAAAGATTAACCTGTGCTTCATATTTCCACTTCTGTCATTTGATGATGTACTCAGTATCTTTCTCAAAGAATATCTTTGGCAAACACAAATGGATTCTTTGCTGGCTTAATTAGCTCAGCACATTAGCCTGTAATTCCAACAATTAATTCTAGTCCATCATTATTCTTTAAAAAAAAAAATCTTTCTTCTTGGATTCAGTGAAAAAATGGATATGGAAGAAATTGCTGCCCCTTTTACATTGTGTTTCAGTGCAATGAGAACTTCAATTCTCTGCTGCTTTCATCCAAGGATCTGAAAATCTTCCCAAGTGTTGATGCAGAAAACTTCAAATCCCTCGCTGATGAAGGGATTACTGTTATCTTCAGAGAAAAAAAAACCAAAACTGAAGCTAATTACTAGGATATTTTGTTAGATAGATTTCATCCAAAAGAGAGGGGGGGAAAAAAGGGATAAATAGGACAACAAAAGGAGGGTGCATTGGAGCTGCAGTGGAATTTAAACCCGGTAGCATGCAGTCAGATGAATTGTGTGAAATTCCTCATTTCACATCAAAAATTAATTCAACCAGGAATAATGTCAGGCTGCTAGATATTTGCATTCACAGATATTTTTGTATCACAAATCCTGTGAATGCCTTCAATACACAACTCTTATCGAGGCAGCAGTCTAACTTAAAACTGCATTCAAAAAGTAGTTGAAAAAATGAAGTATTCTGCACCCATTCAGACTGGTCAAAGCTCAGCTCGCTGTTCAGGAAGCCAGAAGCTGGTTTTGTTCTCAGGAACCTGTCTTCATTCAGTTCACAGAACAGACAATACCAAAGGAATTAAAAATCAGCACCTCTTTTCACTGGTCTTTAGCTCCAGAGGTTGTAGCCAGGTGGGGGTGGTCTCTTCTCCCGGCAACCAGAACAACCCTCTCAGCTGCACCAGGGGAGGTTTAGGCTAGGTGTTAGGAAGAAGTTCTTCACAGAAAGAGAGACTGGCCATTGGAATGTGCTGCCCAGGGAGGTGGTGGAGTCACTATCACTGGAGGTGTTTAGGAAGAGACTGGATGAGGCACTTGGCACCATGCTTTAGTTGATTAGATGGAGTTGGATGATAGGTTGGACTTGATGATCTCTGAGGTCTTTTCCAACCTGGTTAATTCCATTCCATTCCCATTCCATTCCTAAGATCCTTCTTGTCCCTCTCCCAGGGAACACACTGCAGATAAATGTGATTCGTTTCAGCATCCTTTCAATTTGTCCCCACACTGTGCGCGTTCTCTCTCTCTCTCTCTCTCTCTCTCTTCTCTCTCTCTCCTTGCCTATCCCACAACTTATCAGGCAGGAAACAGTACCCATTGCTTTCATAGATGTGGAATGCAGAAATATTCCAGTTAAAATTGAAAAGAATTGTAAACAAACTGTTGGGTCAAAGCTGTGGGGACAGCGAGCAGCACTTCGGTGGTGGGTGTACAGGGCAGATCATACAGCAGAGCTTCACGGAAGCAGGAGGGCCATGCCTTCCACTTCAGACTCTGAAATCAAAGATGACTTTCCCTTTTTCCTTTCTAGTTGTGTAGAAACTGACACAAGACAGGCATTCCATAGAAATTTCACTGAGCATGGTGCTGACACAAATTATTCTAGTCTCACATATTGAAGCTTTACTCTGCATTCATTGGTAAGAAAAACAGCCAGCCCCACTACCGTAATACATGAAATGGGAGCAATTTACTTTGCAGTGAGCTTTATACTCTTTTTTTTTTCTTTCTTCCTGTGCAATTACTGGAGACTTTAGATATGAGCTTTTCTTCCTTTCAAGCAGATTTTAACTAAAGAGTTTAATTACATGCAAAATGAAAGATGTTTCTCCAATGTTTTCCTCTGAAACCTGCACTGATACTGGATCCTGTGTTCCTGAGAGGAAAATCTGCTGCTATGGATACAATGAGGTCACAGAGTTTCCACGTTATTATTTTACTGTGCCGTGTTAAAGGAGATTGGAGAATCACTCTCTGGTTTCAACATAAATATCTGAGAAAGTGAAATGCATTTTCAATGCATATGTAAAGCATATCATTTAATGTTTCTCTTTCAACTACGGGATTATAACTAAGTCGAGACAGGCAGCCGTGAAGAAACAACCCTGAGACAGGCAGCAGTGAAAGAACCTCATCTGTAATAAAACTTTACTCCCATTTTCACCTGATGCTATTGGTGTTTTACAAACACTAATTAAACTGCCCACCATCCTGTGATAATCCTCAAGGTGATCCCAAAAAGAAGGGTGTCTAATTTTCACAAAGCACAAGAAAATCTGAAAAGCTTCTCTCCTCTCCCCCTTCCCCCCCAAAAAAAACCCCAACAAACCCAAACTGCAATTTTCTACTTGTTCCTTGCAAATAAGTCAATTTTTATCTTGCCTGCTGTTTTTAGGGACAGCAGAAAATAAATTCACTTAACAGAAAGGATAACAGTAAGGAATATCTCCCCCAAACTGCCTGCTAGATAGTTGAGTTAACCATTCCCACTCAGTTCTTCAACTGGCTCACAGAAATTGCTTCCTTTAAAATGACTCAGTTTTTACTTTCCTCTTTGTTGTTGTTGTATCATAGAATCAATAAGGTTGGAAAGACCTCAGATGTCATCAAGTCCCACCTGTCACCCAACACCTCATGACTACTAAACCATGGCACCAAGTGCCACATCCAATCCCTTTTTGAACACCACCAGTACTCCACCACCCCCTGGGCAGCCCATTCCAATGGCCATTACTCTCTCTGTGAAGAACTTTCTCCCCCACCTCCAGCCTAAACTTCCCTGGCACAGCTTGAGACTGTGTCCTCTTGTTCTGTCACAGGTTACCTGGGAGAAGAGGCCAAACCCACTTAGCTACAACCTTCCTTCAGGGATTGCAGAAAGCAATAAGGTCTCCCCTGAGCCTCCTCTTCTCCATGCTAAGCAACCCCAGCTCCCTCAGCCCTCTCCTCAGAGGGCTGTGCTCCAAACCCCTCACCAACTTTGTTGCCCTT
>CM037634.1:32025981-32070470 GCA_015227895.2 Colaptes auratus | reverse complement strand
TAGATGATCCTTGAGGTCCCTTCCAACCCTAACGATTCTATGATTCTAAACCACAAGATCAATGGCTTTAGTTTGTTCAATTTTTAAACCATGAAAACCTCAAGCTACTATTTGCTTTTAGCTGAAACCATGCACATGCCATTAAAGGAAAAAAGAGAAAGCTGACACAGTGTTCCCGTGGCCCACTGATAATTACTTTCATTGCCTATCATGAAGAAGATTTAGCATCATCTCACGCCCTGGTTTCTCAATATAAAGATTAATGGGTCTGCAGATACCAAGTGCTTAATCCTTACAGGTGAGGAGGTGTCTGTATTGCCCAGCAGTAATTCTTCTGGGTAACTAGGTGGTGTTAATGGGATCTCAAGAGAATCTTGTTTTCCTAGATCAGGAGTCAGCAATCAATAGTAAAATATATTTAGAGGCTTGTCCACAGCCACAGGAAGAATAAAGCAAGAATTTTCGGTTGTGAACCTGAGAAGCTCTTCTGAGGCACATTTTATTACCTATATATCTCTGCTCAGGTTTCCTTGAACTTCAGGGGATTATGGATAAATCATGAGGAGAACACAAATGTTGCTTTAGCTTTTTCAAGGTGTAAATGAGAAGTTCTGTCATGGGGGAGGGGAGGAATGGGGAAGAGATGACTAAGCCCTGCGGTTCTGGCACATTAAGGGGAGGACTGTCCTGAAGCAGGAAAACAATAACCTAAAAGATAAGGAAACCAAAAAAAGAGTTATTCAAGCAGGCAGGAGGATTCTTCTTTATTTGACTATTAGTTCTGAATTAATCAGGATTTTCTTCCATTTAATACTGATTTTTAAGAAGAACTGTGGGGTTTATGAATTTAGAGTAGTAATATTTCAGTAGGTGTCATTTGAATTCCAAAAAGAGTTCCAGGGCATGAACTGGGCAGAATGTCACCAGAAAGGACTTCAATAATTCGGCTCTTAGTTCAAGGTCTGGGCACAGCAGCCTTTCCTAATGAAATATACACTGCCATGCCTTAGCAAGAAGAAATCTTAGCTATAAGCTATGTCTTCAAAAAGAAGCATTCAGCTGCTGGTGTGACAAGAGTTAGTTAAGAAGCAAGGCAGAGCATGCTAACAGGGACTAATTATGAGAAAAATAATTGAAGATGTACAAAGAATAAGCAGACCTTTTTTTTTCCTCCAGAAAAAGCTTTTCTAATTAAAAGTAAATAAACTTGCATTGGATAAAGAAGACCAATTGCTTTAACAGCTCTATTTATTATCACCTTCACTTTCATGCTTGCAATAGAAAACTCAAGTAGAAAAGGGTTCAGATGTCATCTCCAGGGAGACTAATTCCATAATGAGCTGATGGGTTTCAGGAAGATATCTTTGCTTTTCCTTCCTGTTGCCATGGGCTTTGGATGATGCCCACATTGAATATATTAAAAAAACCCTCAGCAGTGATACTTATTGCTGAAAATGTCCATATGTTTGATCAACTACTGGAATAAGAAAACTGTGCTGTTAACAGTTTTCTGCTAATCAGGTAATATATCCAGTGTGAGGAAGGAGGAACTATTTTGAAGTGCTCTTAAGTGAAACATATTTTTGTGTGGATCATGATTTGAGCTGACAGTACTCCGCTAGCGCTTTGGCTAACACTCTTTGATAGCCAGCTCCTCCAAGTTTAGAGAAGGCTTTTGAAGTTGTTGTGGAAGTGTATGTTGCCTCTGCTGGTTTCTCCTGGATGATTATACTGAAGTTTTAACAAAATGGAAAGTTTCTTATGCAGAAAAAAATTTGTGTCTATTTGAAGGGTGGTTGTAGCCAGGTGGGGGTCAGTCTCTTCCACCAGGCAGCCTGTGTCAGAACAAAAGGACACAGCATCAAGCTGTGCCAGGGTAGGTTTAGGCTGGAGGTTAGGAAGAAGTCCTTCCAGCAAGAGAGATTGGCCATTGAATGTGCTGCCCAGGGAGGTGCTGGAGTCACCATCATTGGAAGTGTTTAAAAGAGACTGGATGAGGCACTTAGTGCCATGATTTAGTTGATTAGATGGTGTTAGGGGATAGGTTGGCTTGATGGTCTTGAAGGTCTTTTCCAACCTGGTTGATTCTCTATTGATTATATGAAGCTTATAGAGGTTTGTTGGGTTTGTTGTTTTGTTCTGAAAAGTTAACATAAGCTGGGTTGTTGTTTGCTTTTTTCCTTGATTGAAATGCAGGGGTTTGGCAGGAGAGAAATCTGCTCAATCTGTACCTGCTGTAAAGAGACAAACTTAAAGATGCCATTTTTCTGGTTTTTCCCCTCCCTCCTTTCCAGAGATTGAGGAACTAAACCCCAAAACTCTGCATCTGATTTACCAAAAACTGTGTCTCTTAGTGTTTACAAATACTGAAGATTTTCACAAAATGATCATTCCCCTTATGTAAAATGGTGCCTACATTAGGCTATTTCTTCCCAAGTTAGTTTTTTTCTGACTATTTCAATTATCTCTTCAAGTCCTCCTCGTCACTTACTCTCACAAACTTCATTGCTCCACATCTGGTCTGCTCTGCTTAGAGAGCTATATGTTCTCTTCCATTCTATGATCCCCTTCATCCTATGTCCCACCTCGTTTATTTAAATGTAGACATTCAAAACCTGGCAGTTGGTAATTCCAGCTCATGACAAGTCTTCAAGAGTGAATCAGCTGCATGCTTCTGAAGAGCCATGACACAAAATCATGGTGTTTCATGCCTCTGAGAAAAGGCACATACTTAACTCTGTCTCATATATGTGTCCCAGCACATTACAGCTTATAGAACAAACACAGAAATCCTGTTGCCAAGAGACAAGTTCATTGTCTAAGTACTCAGTGCTAATTACCAAAGACAAAATAACCCTTCTTGGTGCACCACTACATTTCCACATGCACTGCATAAGAAGCTGAACCAGATCTTTACCTGGCAGTCACCAAAGAACTATGAATATTGGAGATAGTGTATATTCCAGGTCTGACCTGTGATATACTAAACTTTTCTCTGAGACCATGTAAACCATCACAGCCCAGCCAAGAGAACTATCTGCTTTCAGCTGTCTTAAGCCTGCTATCTGTCCAGTGAGGGTCCAAACATCAGGTAGCCTATGAGAAAGCCATGTAACAAGACAGAAAGTCTCTAATCCAGTAGGTGCAAAGTGCTTTGAAATGATTACTCTCCCATAGTCCTTGCTGGATTTGAAAACTTCTGTGCTACCTCCATGTTTTGTAAGTAATGACAGGACAGAAAACAGATATATCCAAGACTCCAATGACCCAAAGTCCTCCAGCTTAAGTTTTTTTTTCCCCCTAAAGCTCTAGCACATCCAGAGTATTACCCAAGCAAGGAAACAGAGCAGTAAAAACATCGACATCTTTTTTCCCTACTACATATTTTAATCCCATATCTGTAAATCAAAAGCTCTACTCTTCCACCTTTTCTGATGTGCCTGACTATTTCCTATTGATAACTGCTTCTGCTCCTCATCTTTTTCCACTTGGCAATATAACACATTCAGAAATAAATATGAATGCCCTTGAACTTACCAGGGCCACAAAAAAAAAAGGTCCAAGAAATGTAGCAGTAGAAAATTAACAGAAGGTCACAAGTTTAGTGCTGTCCTGAACTTTTGGAGATAATAAGGTTTTCTTATATAAAAAATTAGATTAAATTGCATACTTGGGATTAAATTACTTTAAGCTTTAAAAAAAACCAAACCCAACCCCAAACATACACATTCTGTAAGATATTTTTAAAGCAAGGGTTGGTTTCTTTCAATCAACATTCACTTGTAAACAACACTCAAGTTGTGCCAGGATATATAACTAAATAATTGGCACACAGGTATACCATTTCAGTTTGCTTTGGAGTGAAGGTTGTAAAAGCAGAGATCTAGAGGCTTGGCTGCATGCTGTGTGGATAGTCTTTCCCCTACTTCATCACCATCTTGTGAAAATGGAGGTTGCTTCTGCAGTGTTAAATCAGAGTTAAGAAAGAGGCCAAAGTTCCATACTTCAGGACTTCCTCTTAATAGCCTTGTGGTCCTTAGCCCTCCCTTCTGATTTTGTGCCTGGCCATCATCTTGAAAGCCGGGCCACCAAAGGAACACCATGGTATCTCTAAGCTCTCAGCACTTTCTTCTTTCCTCTCTTTTGACCTTATTAACAGCTTGGCCAGAAACCCCATTCTCTCACACCCAAAAAGATGAGATGAGTGGAACCTGAAAGCACATGAATATGTAACATCCGTTCTTTCTTCAGGTGTCCTCTCCATACACTGTCAGTCACAGTACATTTCAGTCAGCGCTGCATGGGTATTGAAATACTGCACTGCCAAACTCAGCAGCTGACCTAGAAGTCTGATAATTAATAGTGTTTGTCTGGTGTAGAGATCCTTCAAGAACAGGAATATGTCAGAGACATGCTAATGATATGTCCACTGCTGCTGTCATCAATCTAATCCAAATTCATCCAAAGTGATCCTGCCTTATATTCCTTTTCTAAATTCTAACTCATCTATCTATCTAATGACTGAGAATTATCTTTCTACAGGTATCATGAAAATAGGAGATGAAACTTAATCATAACAAATAAAAATCCCAGGTTGTTTTTGAAACCTCTATTATTCATATTGTAAATTAACTGTTGATTAACATGAAATGTGTATTTATATTCTCCTTTGTGAGTAGGCAGCTTTAGAAAGATAAAGTACAAATAAATGGATAAGACTAATGTGATAGTCAGAGCTTGCCTGATCAAAGGATTCTAGAAGAGGTTAAATTTGCAAAAGAGCAGCTGCCACCATAGCTAGCAAATTCCTCTGACCTTGCAGATGTCATGAGTCTTACAAAACTGTTAAAAAATAGATAAATGGAATAACAGCCCCAATCCACCATATTTTCAAATGGATCCAGGCTATATACTTGCCAAATTAAGTCCCCACGAACTTCATCTTTTACTGGTGAGCAAAAATTAGCAAGACCTTTCATACATTTTTAAACTACATCGTTGTGCAAAAGCAAATTTACTGTCTGCAAGGATTTCATGTGCTGCAGCTGCTCAGCGATAGAAAGAAGATAGAAATTTGTCTCGACCTTTTAAAACAGAGTAAGTACACAGAAATGCATTGCACTGGCACTCACATGGATCAGGACGCTGGCCAGGGTCTAGGTTAAACGTTCAGGTCTCCTGATATCTTCCTGGAATGAATCATTCAGAGAAAGTTTCTTCAAAGACCATTTAAGTCCTCTATCCCCTATATAGTAAGAGAGCCTGGGTGATACATTTTCTTTTCCTGCTTATGAGCTGCATCTGGTATCACAAAAAGAAAGAAACTTCACTTCTCTCTTATCTTGTTCACAGGAAATCAATTAGCAATACTGTAAGTATATCTTCATCATGTGTTGTTTAAAAGGAAAGAGCCTTTCTACAGTACAGTATATTTCTTCCCTCCACTTCAGAAGATTCTGATAATGACAGCTTATCTCTGGCAGATTTGGACTGAAGAAAAGGTTAAATATATCTCATGGAACTAGATCTCTCTGAGCCTATTCATGCATATGTATTGTTCCCTGCTGACCTGATCCTCTGTGTCACTCTCATTGTCTACCAAAAGCAGGACAATGTTTAACAATCATTGGCCACTCTCAGGTTTTATACCATTTGCTAAATCCCCTTTCTCAGGACACTGAGCAACTTCAAAGGAAGAGATGGAAAGTATTGATAGGAAGTAATAATTTTCTGATAGTGCATCTCACGATCTTTATCACCAGAGCAGTATAAATGCAGTGCAGCTTTCCAAGCATTCCAAGGATGATGAGAAGGGAATGAAGGGGAAAAAGAGCGTCGCTTTAACAAAACCAGCTATGCCTCCAAGTCAGCAGCTGAACAGTAGCAGAAAAGACTATTTATGTTAGAAAAGAGGAACAAGGGAGGGGAATAGGGAAAAAAATTGCCAGAAATAGTCAAGAAAAGAAAGACTCCACTGAAAAAAGGTGCATTCAGGAATCGATGCTGGATATGACGCGGAAGAGATGAGGTAGCTGAAGAACAGTGACTGACAATGCAGAAGTCTATTGGCCTGTTTAACCCTGTTCTGAAGTCTATTCAGAGTGCAGACCACTAGAAAGCCTTTTCCTTCCTGTAGTTGCATGGGACAAACAGCCCCTTTCCATGTTAAGAATCACAAGAACAGCTGTGGTACCCTCTACAAATGGTTGTGGTCCACAGATGTATAAAGATGCATTCATCCTGCACACACTTTCTCTGTTACTTTAGTTTTCCAGTGCAGTATATTTTTATGCATCCAAGTTAGAGTTTATTACTCCAGAAAAGTGCCATTAAGTTGATTATCTCCTAATACTCTATTTTACTAACAAAATCAAAATAGATACCTCAGTGTGTAATAATTAACCATTCACTACATCAAATCTATGTTCCATATAAAATAGAGTTAACTTCATCATGGCCCCAAAGTCCAAGAAGACATCTGAAGAAACAGCTTTGCAACCTATTGAGAGTATTCTGAGACTCTTTATATCAGGTCCCCATCCACCACCTATGTGTAAACATCTTTTGATGTGCAAATGCTAGGAGGATCTCCCATACAAAATGAGTATCACTCTGGACTTTGATACAGGTAAGGCCTTTCAGCACACAGAGGGCAATAATTTGTGTGAAACAAGAAAGCATGAGACCAGGTGCATCTTTCAGAATTAAGATCTGAATTTACCACACCATTAACAGAATCACAGAATGTTAGGGGCTGGAAGGGACCTGGAGAGATCATCCAGTCCAACACCCCTGCCAGAGCAGGATGACCTATACCAGATCACACAGGAACACATCCAGGCAGGTCTTGAATATGTCTAGAGAGTAGAAGCATAGAATGATTGGGGCTGGAAGGGACTTTCCAAGGTCTTCTAATCAACCTCTCTGAGATGAGCAAGGTTGCTCAGAACCCAGTTCAGCCTGATGCTGAACTCTTCCAGGAGTGGAGCCTTCACCACCTATCAGGCAAGAGTTTCATTTTCTGTTGTGTGGAGCAGGGTGAAATTTCAGAATGCCATGGTACAATGGAGCTCCTCAGATACTTGTTAGTGTTAATGGATTAATCATGCCTAACCAAGTGGAACTTGCAGAGTCTTTGCCCAGTGGAGAGAGGGCAAATATTAGCTACATATGACTCTAATTTAGGAGCACAAATCTGAAATTTTCATCTATCAAAGTACTCTCCTTTAGCTACACATGACTATTAATTTAGGAACAAAATTTGCCATTTTTACTTATCAGAGTACCTGTTCTTATTAAAACACTTCAGTGGTTGGCTGACTATGGGCTGATGCATCTGGAAAAGAAGCAGGTTACTAGACATCAGCGGCTAAAAAAACACTTTTCACACCTAACAGACACACAAATACACTCCTGTTGGAGCTCAAGCTACAGCTTCATCTAGGTTGACAGGCTTATATTTTGTGGCCAGCCTTCTGTGTCCTGAAGAGTTAATAAAATAGCTTTGCTCCACCTTCAGAAACCACTTCAGAAAAATATGCTGCACAGGTAATGCCTGGTCTCACCTCCATTCTTTTCTTGATGCATGAAGGTTCTTGTGAACTTCCATGCTTCCCAAAGTCATCAGTCATCGTGATTGCTAATCTATTCAGGGTAAGCTATTCATCTGAATTACACTGTTAATCACCAATGTTCCCACCTGCTGTTTAACATAATTTTGAAATAATGTTTTGAAATCTGTTTTGAAATAGTTTGAAAATATTGCTAGCTGGGGTGGGACAGGATACGTGTGTGTGTGTGTGTGTGTGGAGAATGAAGCAAACAGTGCACTCTGATTGCAATTTCAGGCACTCTATTCAGTAGCTATCCCAATGTTCACCACAGAAAAATTCCTTCATATCACAGAATCACCAAGGTTGGAAGAGACCTCAAAGATCATCAAGTCCAACCTGTCACCACAGACCTCAGGACTAAACCATGGCACCAAGTGCCATGTCCAATCCCCTCTTGAACACCTCCAGGGCTGGTGACTCCACCACCTCCCTGGGCAGCCCATTCCAATGGCTAACAACTCTCTCAGTGAAGAACTTTCTCCTCACCTTGAGCTAAACTTGCCTGGCTGCAGCTTGAGACTGTGTCCTCTTGTTCTGATGCTGGTTGTCTGGGAGAAGAGACCAACCTCCTCCTAGCTACAACCACCCTTCAGGTATTTGTAGACAGCAATAAGGTCTCCCCTGAGCTTCCACTTCTCTAGGCTAAGCAACCCCAGCTCCCTCAGCCTTTCCTCATAGGGCTTGTGCTCAAGGCCTCTCCCCAGCCTCGTTGCCCTTCTCTGGACACGTTCAAGTGTCTCAATGTCCTTCTTAAACTGAGGGGCCCAGTCAATATCTGTCCAGAAATTATGTACTTTCTCTTAAAGGCACTCTTCAAGAGACACCAGCTGCTTAAAACCATAATTTCCAATGAGAGGAGGAGAAATTCCTGCAAAAGCTGAAACTTCTTTAAATTAATTCATTAAAAAAATAATAATTAAAAAAAACCCAACCTTGCTGAATCTCCCCTAAATAAAGCACTGTTAATGTTAGGTGTGAGCCTCTGTACAGGAAAAGTAGCTGAAAATGGCTTTTAGCATGTATAATTTGATCTGTCTTTAACAGTGGGAAAAGTGATGTGCCATACTAGGATTGCATCACCAGCTCTCAGTTTTTCACTATCACCTCATTAACAGCTTAAAAAAATATAGAAACAGGCTTTTGTGGCCAGCAAAAATACCAGGCCTTTTGAAAAATGATTTTTGGTTCTTAATAATATGAGGATAATGGGGGAAAAAATTACCCTTAATAGTTAAAATATACTTGAAGTGTATTTTTTTGCCAGATACCGTAAAAATGGAGAAAACTATGATGCAGCTACCTAGATGCTCAGCATCTGTCAGCAACTAGCTTAGAGAAAAGAAAGGCCAAAATTATTTTCTCTGAGGTGTGTAAATATGAATTAATTACATAGCAATGTTGAGATTTTTCCCCTTTTGATCCTATTCATTATTCATTGTCCTATGAATTGTTCTTTCTAATTTTCCCTATAGTAATTATTATTCAGTTTATTATTATATTTCTTTTGTGTGTGTCTTCATGTTCACACAACTTAACTTTTCTCTTTTAACTGCTTCCAGCTGTCTATCTATGTCTTCAAAACCTGTTTTGGTCATTTTGCTCATTCTTTTAAGATCACATTCCCCCCACTGGATAAGTAATTCAATTCCCATTGCAAACTTCCTCACAGCCCTGCCAGCACTCTTCAAACCAGTTTTGCAAGCATTAGCTCCACAGACATGTGAACAATTTTGCCTTTGAGTACACATAGTCTTTAACCAACAGCACTGACAATGTGTGTCAAATATAGAAGCCAGAATGGCAGCCATGAAATACATTTCACATAGTCCACTCCAGAGTCATCAAATGGCAGCATTAACAGCTCAGTATTAAGAGCTTGTGTCAGCTTTGAAGGATTTCAGATGCAAAAAGAGCAGGATATGCACGATGCTTCAAATTCCTCAGCTTATCTAGCTGCAAGAAAGGTGAATGTTGGTGTGACTTGAAGGGAGTTCACCCTTCCTTGCTACTCCAAAGCCCAATATCCTCATCAGTATAGATGTAACATCACCATATATTACCATGCTACACAACTATCAACACTGAGTTTTTTTTACAAGGATGCAATGCAAAAGTCTATCAGAAATAGTGGGCGTTGAGATTTGTACCAGTTTGAGGCTATGCTTTTAAATTCTTTTCACAGATTTTGAACAGAAAGTAGCAGAATGTAAACAAATCACTATTGGGTGCAAAAAGGAAAACAATGATAGTTCTAAGAGAGGGAGTGAAAAACAGTTAGGAGCTCATATCCCAGGAAAGAAGTCTAGGAGGAGGGTAAGATGACATCATACAAACATCACTAACTTCAGGCTTCGCCATATGGTAATGTTCCCCCTTGATCCTAGTCCGTTGAGATCACATTGAAGGGACAGTAGGAGAGGGAGAGAGAACAAAATCCTATCTGTGACCCCTGAAGCCTTGATGACTGTCTGTCCAAGGATTGAGTACCACTGTGATAATCAGGCTACCATGATTCATTTTTGTTATCATCTTTATCAAGACAGCATCAAGCGATACAATCTGATGATGCTCTTCTAAGTTACTTATCAGCTGTGCTGTGCTCCACAATTGCATATTGTATCAGAATATCCTGCTATAATTCCTAAGCATAAACAAGGGAACAGAAACAGGAATAACACTAACGTTAAGCAAAGCTCTTATAAGTAGATGCAGACTCAGTGCTTAAGCAATGGAACAGATGGAGGTTTTACAAAGGGTGTTTTGTTGGACTTCAAGTTGATTCTTCCTGCTGCTTGCCCTCTCCTTTGAAATATTTTTTTGTTGGCTTGTACTTGTGTTTGGTTTTACTTTTCACTCTTATTTCTCAGATTTTCAGCATATCACTGTTCTCCCTACAGCTTCTAGAGTGACAGTGAAAGTAAAGCTATTTGAGTTGTGCTTCTGTACAACATGGCTCTCCCTTTGGCAAAAAAAAGATAGCAATAAAGAAAGGCTCTCATTGGCGTCACAGCACTGCTACCATGTGATCAAGTGCACCTTTAACAGTCTGAGGTGGGTTTTCTCACTCAAGAATAAAAACACTGTATACCTCCCAGTATTCATGCTTATTTTATTGCTTCTTGGTTGTTTTTCATTGGGGTTTTATTTTTGTTTGGGTTTGTCTTAGTTTGGTTTTTGCTTATTCCCAGGTGAAATTCTACACCCCTGTAAGAAAGGGAATGATTTGATTTCTCCAATGAAAACAAGCAAAGAGCAATGCTCTCTCCTTCCTTTCTAATGAATGTGGGGGATTTTTTAGTAAGGTTGGAGTTTTAGTGACTTTATTTTTTCTTTTCCTGTGTGTTCCTACTATTATACAACAGGGACTTAGGATTTCTTTCCTGCCAGTCCTACCTCTAAGGAATAATGCCTTTCAAAGTTCTCATTTTCAAAACTTTCCTGTTTTCTGTCAGTACAAGGAAGCCTGAAATGCAACCTTGCACTGTGAATCCATCAAAATCACTGCCATCTCAAACAAAAGGAAATGACAGAACATTCAAAGTACTTATAAAATAATTTGAGATATATTTTTGGAGTCATCCGGAAAAAAAATGGCACTACGGCATCTAAAAATACTGATTTTTACCCTGAGGCAGACTACCTATTGCAAATGAGACACTTCTCCTCTGAGAATGATTTTGAATTTTTACAGCAGCCACATTGAGTAATTCTGAATCTTATTTGAAGAGAAACTGAGGGGAAAACAGGAAGGAATAACACAAACAGTCCGACTCAGTAGAAAGAAATCCTAAGATGAGAAAAGGAAATGTACACCATCTGGAAGAGAAGTTTCTAAACATAGACTATTAGGTTATATGGTTCATGATTAAGATCTGGCAAAAGCCTTCTTTTCTCTGGCAGAACAGACAGTATCTTGAATAATATTCATGATACTGCTGCAGAACAGAGAAGAATATTAGCTTCTAGAGATATAAAGTCCTGGATCCCCTGGGAAGAAGCCAATCTCTTGTTTGAGTTGAATACATTTCACAGATGAAGAGGAGGAAGAGAGGAAAAGATCTTGCCTATTTACCTGGATGTTATTAGTTGAGGAAAGCAGTCTGGCATAGCTCCTACAGTAGGCTGACATCTCTGAGCTAGCAAATATCAGTAATAGTTTTATTTATTTGGTTGAAAGGACATGACTGGCTGATTCTGTCTCCTGAATTATTGGAATTTGCGATTAACAGCCAAGTAATCCAAACTGGAGCAATTAAAAGGTTGCTTTAAATGTATTAAAAAAAAAAAAGGAAAAGAAAAAAAAAGCTGAAATTACATCTGATTTTTATAGATGTGTTCTCTAAGCAGCTGTCCCTTATTAGAGAAATTATGCAAGATAATCTTGAAGATTCTTCTGGCTATCGTGGGGATTTGAGAGTAATGGCATCTGACGAATCACTCGCCCGGGCACCACAATAGCATTTCCTCTCTGTGAGGAGAAAAAGGAGACTAGAATGTGGAACAGGTAATATCACTCAGAATAATGTATGAAAGAAGAAGATCTTTTATAACTGCTTATCTCTGCATTTCGATGAGATAAGAAACCTTTTCAGCTACAGCTATGCAGCGCCATTGGCACAGAGTGTGACCGGCAGCATCACAGTCACACCAGAGAGGGGATGTGCCCTGTCAAACATGCACCACTTCTTGGCAGAGCAAATTGAAGCACGAAGAGTGCAATAATGAAGCTATATTCCTTCTTACCAGCTGCTGCTGTGTCATATAAACACCCTAGTGGTTCACAAAGACATTGGCAACAAGGGCTGCATCTCACTCTAAGATTATGTTCCATGTTTAACTATTACCTTGATTTATCAAGAAGTGGAAGTATTTGACTCAGGAAAATGTACATATTTCTGTTGTCTAATTCTACTGTGTCCAGTTCTGGGCCCCTCAGTTTAGGAAAGATGTTGACTTGCTGGAATGTGTCCAGAGAAGGGCAACAAAGCTGGGGAGGGGTTTGGAGCACAGCCCTGTGAGGAGAGGCTGAGGGAGCTGGGGTTGCTTAGCCTGGAGTAGAGGAGGCTCAGGGGCGACCTTATTGCTCTCTACAACTACCTGAAGTGAGATTGCAGCCAGGTGGGGGCTGGTCTCTTCTCCCAGGCAACCAGCATCAGAACAAGAGGACACAGTCTCAAGCTGCACCAGGGGAGGTTTAGGCTGGATGTTAGGAAGAAGTTCTTCATAGAAAGAGTGATTGCCCATTGGAATGGGCTGCCCAGGGAGGTGGTGGAGTCACCATCACTGGAGGTGTTTAGGAAGAGACTGGATGGGGTGCTTGGTGCCATGGTTTAGTTGATTAGATAGTGGTGGATGATAGGTTGGCTCAATGGTCTCAAAGTTCTCTTCCAACCTGGTTAATTCTAATTCTAATTCTAAATATAATGGAAGTATTGCACTCAGGAAAATGTACATATTTCTATTGTCTAATTTTTCTATTTTAATAGAATTTTTTTTCAATACCAATGTCAATTGTTTTCTTCTAATTTGGACATAATTCTCAATTCACAAATGCAAAAGAATCAAAGATAACATTCTCATCCTCAGGTTCTAAATAAGTGACTTATGATGGCAATATTTTCAGTTAAATGACTATCATGTATTTTTAATCAGTTTCCATCTGCATGATAGAATATGAGCATAAAGTGGATTAAAAAGGTGCATGTGGGATAGTTTACTGAGCTTGGAGACATTTGGATATGCTCTCTTCTAATACTTAATTATTTTCTTAGATTTCTCAGAGGATATTCTGCAGGATATTCAGTCACCTTGCCTTTACAAGGAGAACAAGCAGGCTTGATTCCCCTCTGGCCAGGAACTATCACGAATGAACTGAAGGGGGGAGAAGGGGGTGGTGGGGGAAGATAAACCACAACTAATGCACAGTGTGATAGTCCAGATCTTCCAGTATGCAGGCTACATGAAGGAATTTTCAGATCCTGCATCTGATTAAGAATCAGAGACATTAGTTCCATGACAAGACATGTTTGGATAGATTTGGTAGCATAACTCTTAAGTAAAATTGGATGAAAATAATTTGGGAAGATTTCATCAGGAGATTAGTGTCTGTTGGTCTGTTAAGAATGTCAGCACTGTTTTCTTCAGCCAGAGAATGGAAGCTTTTCCCTTTCAAGAAGAAATGTTGAAGGTTTCTGATTTACTGCAGACCAGCTGGGTGCAGGGCACACCTTCCTCAAGAAGACTACAGAAAGCCATTTGCCACCGTAGGCCTTGGGCAGCTGATTTAGCAGCGAAGTGAAGAGAATGAAGGTAAAAATGAGCTAAAATAGCTATGAAAGTGGCTTCTAGTATTTGAATGCAGAAATACACATACTGCAGCTGTGGCATTACAGAGGCAATTAAATGGGTGTTCCATAATCTTTGCTTGACTCACAGGCAGAATGGGATGTACTGTTTTAAAATTCTGCCTTCATGCACTACATACGTGAATAAGTGCTGTATAATAATGTTCCAGCTCCAGATTAGTGGAGACAACATGACTAAGCTTGCTATTTTAATCACCTTTGCAACGATGATTACTCTACTGCAAGACACATCTGAGAATCTTGAATCTTTAATCTAAGACTAGTCATTCATCTCCATTTCTTCCTTGTCACAATCCACCCAGATGCTGTCTAATGTGACCTTTCTGCTCCTGTTTCATGTGCTGTTCACCAGGAGATGATGTTTAATCTGTGTGCTCCTTCATAACAAATATGCCTTCTCTATCTTGATCTCCGTATCTATGATAATCTGTTTAAAGAAGCGGAGCGAAAAGGACTGCGCAGGAAATACTTTGTTGTCACTTAAATCTGCCTCTGCTATCTGTTCCACCCTCGTTTTTAAAGAGGGAGACAAGCAGCAGACACAGGGTATTTTTGAGGAAGGCCAGGAATATTGGATAAAGCTGCTCTATTCATGAGAGGATGTCAGTGGGATACTATCTCTGCAAAGGCATTCGCTGAGGAAATAACCTTTTATCCCTTTTGTGCTGCCGAATTTGTGTACTGATAAACAACAATGATCTTTAGCTGTTGTCTAAGGATGTGAAGGTCACACACAGTAAAACCAAACTGCAAAAGCTGCGTTCTTTTGGTGCCAGTTAGTTTGCTACACCTTCCTACTTCATTGTGACTTAATAAAATGATGATGATCACAAACTGGTGATCTCAGAGGGCCTCAGGTAAGCCAGCAACATCCTCGCATAAGAATTATGTTAAAGAGGCTTACCCAAAATTCAAATGGAGGGCTGTGTGTTATCTTCTGCTCTTTACAGAAAGTGTAGAAGAGATGATGGAGACCAAAACCTCCTATATATCTGAGAGCTCCCATTCTGCTATGCTCCAACAGATGGCAGGGCTTCCAGGAATTTCTAGGGTTTTTCCTGCTGGGATCCTATGTAAGGTATGGTTGTCCCTCTGCGTGAAGAAAAGGCAGAAGAACAAGCCATCATAAAACATAAGGGAGATCCTTGTGTGTACTTGGTTAAACGAATTGACAGCGTTAGAGAAGGAGAAAGCTATAATTACCCTCTCTTTTCTTGGTTGCTAGAGAGGGTTGCAGATCGTTTTAAGCACATTTCTACAAAGTTCACCTTGTTCTAGAGGTGGTGTTGTGGTCAGAGCATTACCTGCTCTAAGTGGTGGGATAGCTCTGGAAAAATAGTGTGCATTTAATTGTGTCTGTTGGATATTCAAGGCAGTAAGGTATTTATTGGGAATAGCTCCCTAGTTTTGTGTAAGGCTGCCAGAAGGAGCATCTGCTAACTACTTTAAAACCCAGGCAACTAAGATATGCAGATGAGAGAGGGATAGTACTTTCTGGAAACTCTAGCTGTACTCTGCCCTTGGTTGCCTTTCTGTAGTTCCAGAATAACTCTTCACAAATAGTTAGCTTTGGAAAGAGTATACATAACTAAAAGCAGTATGTTTTAGAAACACAGTGTTGATTTCTACCTAAGACTACAGAAGTGAAGGAAAATGGAGGTTAAAATGCACCAACTGCAGTAAACCTGACTGATACTATTTAAGATAACAGTAGCCCTGAAAATGCTACTTAAAAAGCCTCCTTAAGATCATTGCAGTTAAGATGTTTGAACTGATACTCTTGATGTAGCAAACTTACAGAACATTGGACTGGGTTGAATTAGCTCCATGGAGCACTTGAAGCTTGCTATAAAATAGAAATAATTTCCTCTGGTTAGACTAATATATGCTTGGTTTCAGTTACCACAGTGCAGGAAGAGCCATAGTGGCAGTGACATTTAATATAAATACAATATATTTCCTACACATTCCAAGTTTGCAAAGAATTTAAGCATATTCTGAATTTTTAATTAGTCCCAACAAAGACCTTTTGGTTACTTATGGTTAAAGGGCATGATATGAAATGCCATTCTGGATGTGACCCTAATGACATCAGGGGGATGAGTCTATACTAATGAATATATTCCCTTGCAGAACTTTCTTTTTGAATTATACTAGCCACTACACAGCTGTGGAGTATGTGATCAATAGATTTTGTTTGTTTCTATCTCTCTTCAAATTATTAGAGGTAAAGGGCAGGTCAACCAAAATGTACTAAAGTATTTGATTCCATTAGGGAGTATGTGAATTAGGTGAGCAGGCCAAAAGTGACCAGCTTAATTCAGCACGATGTATCAGCAAACCAGAACAGCTGCCTTGGGGTAATGGTGGCTCAGAGCTTTCATTTTTAACCACTACATATAATTACTCATATGTCAGAAAGGCACTTCTGATTTAGTTATAGGACTTGGAGTCAGATTAACATATATACCTCTCAACCCTACTCTACAATCAAGTATTAGTTCAAGGGCTGGTTCCTTCAGCAGTGTCAGAGGAGGCAAGCTGTGAATGCAAAAATGAATATATAGGTGCACACAGACATTTTGGGCTAGTATTCAGCATTGATTATATGAACTCAGATACTAAGCAAGGCTAAACCACAGCACAAAATACCTAAGAATTACCTTTTCTACCCTCCCTCCTTCCCAAGACCTAAATAATGCCAGTCCTAAAGTCACTTCACACAAAGTATGCCAAATCACATTTGAAACAGCTGGTTAAGGAGAGATGTATCTACCTGAGTAGAATTTCCAGAAATACTTGGAAAAATGGTGACTCTACTGTGACTATGTTTGGACTCAAAATGGGTATGAGTCAAATGGCAGAGCAGTCCACAGAAGGGGACATTTAATTAGTATTAGAACATAGGAACACAGCAAGTTTTGGACATGTAAATATGACTAGGCAAAAAAAACAAAAGAGAGAGAAGAAAGAGGAGACTCGAGGGGAGGAGAGAAGGGAAGAGAAGGGAAGAGAAGGGAAGGAAGAGAAGGGGAAGAGAAGGAAAGAAAGGGAAGAGAAGGAAGAGAAGGGAAGAGAAAGGGAAGAGAAGGGAAGAGAAGGGAAAAAGAAGAGAAGGGAAGAGAAGGGAAAGAGAAGGGGAAGAGAAGAAAGAAAGGGAAGAGAAGGGAAGAGAAGGGAAGAGAAGGGAGAAAGAAGGGAAGAGAAGGGAGAAAGAAGGAAGAGAAGGGAGAGAAGGGAAGAGAAGGGGAAGAGAAGGGAAGAGAAGGGAGAGAAGGAAGAGAAGGGAAGAGAAGGGAAGAGAAGGGGAAGAGAAGGGAAGAGAAGGGAAGAAAGAGAAGGGGAAGAGAAGGGAAGAGAAGGGAAGAGAAGGGAAGAGAAGGAAGAGAAGGGAAGAGAAGGGGAAGAGAAGGGAAGAGAAGGGAAGAGAAGGGAAGAGAAGGGAAGAAAGAGAAGGGAAGAAGAGAAGGGAAAAGAGAAGGGAAGAGAAGGGAAAAAAGAGAAGGGAAGAGAAGGGAAGAGAAGGGAAGAGAAGGGAAGAGAAGGGAAAAGAGAAGGGAAGAGAAGGGAAGAGAAGGGAAGAGAAGGGAAGAGAAGGGAAGAGAAGGGAAGAGAAAAGGGAAGAGAGAAGAGGAAAGAGAAGGGAAGAGAAGGGAAGAGAAGGGAAGAGAGGGAAGAGAAGGGAAGAGAAGGAAAGAGAAGGGAAGAGAAGGGAAGAGAAAGGGAAGAGAAGGGAAGAGAAGGGAAGAGAAGGGAAGAGAAGGGAAGAGAAGGGAAGAGAAGGGAAGAGAAGGGAAGAGAAGGATAAATAAAAAGAAAATAAAAGAAAGGGAAAAAAAGGAAAGAAAATCACTAAGTTTCTTTCAACCAGTCCTGGAATGGAAAATTACTCTATGACTCATCCATCCAATCAAAGCTCTTTAAAACATCTTAGGTGTTGAATTTCAAAAATTTGGAGTTGTGAAAAATATATACACTAAAACTTACTCAGAGGAATTATCTCATGAATACATTTGAGAACAGAAGATGTTCATGACACAGCCACATGCAGCAACAGCGCTAAAACTAATTAAATCTATTATTCAGCATGAATTATTTGAAGCTTCTTGTCATCGTCAATAATATGAGATCCCAAGCTTGTGAGGCAAGCTGCAAAATACTTTAAAGCAAGAATATATCATTCTTAGCAGCCAGCATTTACACCCTCCCTCTCAGTTATATTATTTACATATATTTTTAGGTGTGACAGAATATAATCAATAGTTTTTACATAGTCTTCCACATTTATTTATTTCTTGTAAAAAGCTCAGCATTGTTACAACAGGGAACTGCTGGGCAAACTCAAGTGGAAGAAGAGAATCTACAGATCATGGAAAGAGGGGCTGGCTACTTGCGAGGAACAGGAAACTGTTGTCAGGGGATGTAGGGAGGCAACTAGGAAAGATGAGGGCTCCTTGGAATTAAACTTTGCAAGAGCCATCAAGGACGACATAAACCTAAAGCAGATACACTCCATCAGCCCAACAATATGCCTTTAGACCTACAGTCACTGAAGTGGTCTGGGCATGGATCAATTAACCTCCACTAAACCAGTTTCCTCTTGCTGGGTAGTCACTGGAGACAGAAAGAAACCCAAGTGAGAGAAACAACCTTTGAATTGGACATGTATTACTATTTCTTTGCCTAATCAATAACAAATGGCTAATGTGATAGTGCTTTGAGAAGGACCTGTGAATTACCCCAAAAGAAATTCTTTTTAAGATGTGCTCCAGAGGAAGGAGAAAAGTTGTTCTGAGAGCCAGGACCTCAGTTTGAACTTTGGGGCTGATGGGCCACAGTAGGGCTTTTAAATGTTTTCTCTTTCCACCCAAGAAGCTGTGAGGAGACTGCTCTCCCTCAAGTCTGTGCACCACAATTACATCCAGCTGAAAGGTGGAACAGCTGGATTAGTAGTCATTAAAAACAATTTATTTGAATAATCTTTACTTCAGTGCTGGCAATCTCACAATCTGCATTCATAACTCAAGTAGATGACTCTCAGAATGTCCTGAGAGACAGAGTAATCCAGGAAGAAAAGGATGCATGATGCCAGGTATCTCATACAGGTGGAGCCCCTTTGGATTAAAAGGTAAAGAGAGAGAGAGGGTAGTGCAATGCACTGCCAAGATGGTACCTGCTGATGGACAACTAAACTGGATGTTAATTGCTGCAAAATGGGAAACAGGATTATTTCTAAATTCAGAGCTGCCCTGTAATTCAGTCTCATGATTCACCAATGGCCATAGACCATAGCAGGAATATTTCCCTATAGGTTACTTTTCCTCACTCAATCTTACTTCTCTAAGAGGAGACAGAAGGGTAATATGAAAGGCAAGCAGTCTATGGAACTGAAGAAACAGCTTCAGAGAAAAGTTAGTCTTTGCTCACTAGCAGCAAAACTCTGATTCCCTCTTCATGTTATGTTACTGTCCTGATGTAACTCAGACAAAGGGCTTACCTTTCCTGTAGCAAAGGTGAATGAGGTTACCAAGAACTAATAGTTGAGGCCACCTCGAAAGAGATACTTTCATTCCATACTATGCTGGATATGCAGTAAACAGGAAGGCAAATGCCACTCCAGACTGGCATCTTGGCAGAAAAGCACAGTGTGCAAACAAGCATGGATAGCACTCTCTAGAAGCAAAAGAGCTGAATATTTTATAGCAGCTTGGTTGTCTAAAAACACAGACATCATGTTATATGAAAGCAAGCAAGAATGAAGTTTGTTGCTTGTATTGGTTCTAATGAGAGAAGCAAATAAAGAAGCACTACAGGAGCCCGCAGGACTTTGCCTTCTAGAGAATATGGATTCCTGCTGAAGGTTTCTCAGGGCTTTGTAGTCTCACAAAGCAGAGCCAGGATACTCAGGGAACATCACACATTGCAGAAGAAAGGATTGTTATGCATGTTAGCTTTGCATCTTTTGTTGGAGAACAGGGACAGAAATGCTCTGCTTCTCTGCTAGTTCAGATCTGATATACAACACACTTGACCAGGGACATTGACAACACAAGAAAATGGACAGCCTGGCTAAGTATTTTGATAAGTTCTTCAAAAAAACAAACCAAAACAACCCTAGGAGATTATTTTCTCTATCTTTCTTCTGCAGTATTTTTTTTTGTTGTTATTTCTTTTTTTTTCAGTGCTGTTTTGAGGATGCATAAACATAGTGCTAAAGGATACAGTTTAGCACCAGCCTTGGTGGAGGTAGATAATGGTTGGGCTTTGATGATTTTAATTGCCTTTTCCAACTGAAATTATTCTGCAGTTCTATGATATGCTGGGCATGCAATCTTTGGCATGTCAAAGGTGTTCATATCCTATTCTTGCTTACTCTCTTCCCCTTCCTTATTCTCCTGGGCTTTCACAGTTCAGGCTATCTTCATGATTCCTTGCATAGAAGGAGTAAGACACAGTCCCTCAGTCTTCTGTTCTTCCAAAAGTTCAGTTGCTTTGCAGCTGATCTCTGCTTTGGCCTCTTTCTGTTGTTGTATGACCACATATATCTTCCCTTCTCAGCTGCAACAGCTTGGGGAAAAAAAGAGAAAAAGAAAAAGAAAGGTGTGAGTGGGTTAGAAGTGATATTGTGTACTCCACTTCTCATCAAGTTCAGATATGCAATATGTGAAAGATAAGTTGGCAGTGAAACAACACTAATTCAGATTCTCTGAGGACCTCAGCATTAGTGCTGAAAAACCATCTCTATGGAAATGCTCCTTTTTATAGGACCAAATCAGACTACAGCAGTAGAGAATGCAAACCTGCACACACAGTTCTAATCTAGAAGGTCCTGTTTGCACTAGTTAGCAAGTTACAGAAGATGTGGGAGACCTCTTGGCCTTGCAAGCTTTAGCTTTCAGTATTAGTAAATTCAATAAAAAGAAATCAGCACAATGGAAAACTCTGGATAGGGTGAGGTGGCAAACTAAGCAATGACAGACTGAAAACTGGACAGGCAACTATGCCACAGTGCCATCATCCCAATATTTTGGTCATTAATAGTAACTAGGGCACAAATAACTAAGCTTGTTACTCTCTAGTAAATGGATTGAATGTTTTCTGTTTCTTCTCTGGAATACTCACATTCTGCAAAGCATGTATCTTTTACAGCAGCAATGAGATTGGAGTTTTCACTTTGGAGGCCAGCCTACTTCTTACATCAGAGGTGCATACTAGTAGCTTCTTGAAGTGGAATGTACAATAAAGAAATGGTCTAGAAAGGATACTGTGATTGACTTATGCAAGGGGTTGGTATATTTTATCATTAATGTTGCTATCATGTCCTGGATGCTGCCTACTGAAGTTAAAAATATGGCATCTATCCTCACAAAAGCCTCACACCCATAGGAGCTCTGACATTAAAAAGCAAAATACCTTGTCTGGTGGCTTCATTTCTTTCGATGCCTCTCCGTTTCACTTCTTACAGTGAGGTCTCCTGCAGATCCAGAGATGTTCTTCCCCTTCCAGAACAGGTGTGCTGTTTTCCTTGGTCACCTTTTTGCATGCTTTCTGTAATACCTGCCCCCCCCCTCATTATACAGGAGGTTGTTCTTTGGTGCTGTTCAATAACATGGAAGGCTCTGCAAATGCAAAAAACTTCACAATCTATTTCAAATAATTTGAGAAGGAGCAGCTGTATCAGCCTAGCACAGAGAGGCATTTGCTTTTCAAACTTAGAAAGACAGGCCTTAGTATTCTGTCCCATCACTTCTTGCTTCTGTGGCCAGCTTCTGAATGATATCTGATGAATGCTTGGAATAATGAGAATGAGAAGTTGCAAGTGTTTCTTAATGTTCCTCCAGGATGTGAGAGCCAGTGCATCTTCTGGTTGGCTGGGGATTTTAGTATAACCACTTTATACAGCATTGTTGACAGGCAAATAGGTCTCTTGGTCAAAAGGAAACCATCTCACCTGTAAGTAGTGGTCATGCAGGTTGCAGAACCCAGATAAGTAATTAGAATGAATTCATTGTGCTTCAAGAGGTAAACATCTCCCTTCTCCTAGATCAGGAAGGACCTGTTGCTGTACACCATCCAGATATAAAGAGAGTTATATTGTCCTGAAACTACTGCTATAGCACAGGAGAATAAACTGGGACAGAGCCTGAACAAAAGCTAAATTCTAGGGCTGCAGCTTCATATTTTCCTGGTGTTTTTCCCTAAGCTCTGCTGGGAAAATGGTCCTTTCTGTGCAGCAGGGAAAGAAAGAATTATGGTTCTCATAAAAACAAATACAGACTGCTGCAAATCTGATTCACCCACTGCACCCAAGAGGAAAAGATCAGAGTTCTGGATTTGATAAGCTGCCATACATATATTCAAATATTTAATTTTATTTGTTGCTCTTTCTCTAGGATGAGACTTGTGACTATGTGCCAGGGCATACTTTTTTCCTGTACACCCAGAACCAGATTACTGAGGTTGCTCAGAAGTTGTCTTCATCTCGTAACAAAAGTACAGAAAGACGGCATGAAAGAGAATGAGATATAAGCTGGTCTTTTACCTGCCATCTCAGGCACCAGGCTCTGTCAGTTCCCCAACAGAGGAGCTCCCATCAATTTGGGTTATAAAGGAAGACAAGGGAAGCAGACAAAAGCCCCATGGAACGAAACTAAATCACAATTTGCCTTTAGATCAATCAGCAATGACCATTAGTAAGCCCGAAGCCTGCAGAGAAAAGCTGCTCACTCCAGAAAGGATGCCTCTGTTTATGGCTAAACTGCTCCGTGGAATGGAGCCAGGGAGGGAGCCCATGCACCACGCTGCTCATCATCCACCTTAATTAACTGATAGCCTTCACCCTGCGATGGCAAATTAGCACTCTCTGAGGCACAGTTCACAGCCTACTCCAGGGACCAACCCCTTTAGCTAATTAAGACACAATCACCTGTATTTCAGGGGTAAAAATGAAAGTTTTGCTACACAGATACCAGTCAGCTCATGCCAGTTCATTTCACAGCCCACAATCAATCCCCAGTGATGTTCAGCCAGCAAACTAACTCAGCCTCTGCATCACTAGCCCTCTTGAAAATCTTCCTTTGAATAATCTCTAACCTACCTCACCCCACCGAAGTCCATCAGCTGAGAATGGCCTCCACAACTTTCTAACAGCTAGACACTGTTTCATCATACACAGAATCCTTAAAAAGCTGTATGCTCTGCTGGCTTGTCAGTGCTCTTGAGGCAGCTGAAAATGGAAGACAATTCAGGCTTCAAAGTTGTAAATACTACTTGATAGCAGAAAGTGTCAACCAGAGAGGGGATTTCCACAAACCTGTTCTATGCTGTCATCATGAACGTTGCAGAAAGATCAATCAGCATAACAGATTTCTAGAGTATGTATCAATTTGCAAATTCAGAAGCCTCTCCACAGCTATGGTATCTTGTGACCTTTCCCCCACTACAACTATTTTGCTTCAGAAATAAGATGTTTGCAAATCACAGAATCACCAAGGCTGGAAGAGACCTCAAAGATCATCAAGTCCAACCCATCACCACAGACCTCATGACTAAACCCTGGCACCAAGTGCCACGTCCAATCCCCTCTTGAACACCTCCAGGGCTGGTGACTCCACCACCTCCCTGGGCAGCCCATTCCAATGGCTAACAACTCTCTCTTTCAAAAAGAATCTTCCTGCCCCAAATCACAATGCCTGAAAAACTTAACCTCAAAAAGCATACAGATTCTGACTCTTCTGGCTGTTGCCTGCTTCTGTTAGTAAGTGCACTATTTTGCTCAGCATAGATGATGTATCTGATATAGTAGAAACTTGATTGCAAGAAGCTCTGAAGTCACTTCAAGATAGGAATGGTCAGAAACATTTTGAAGCTCTTCCTGTCCTCCCTTCCATATCAGCTCAGAGGATTTCCACAGCACTCAGGTCTGGTGAGTCACAAAGCTCACAAGTTTTCTGGCATATTACTCAACACTCAGTCACTGCTATGATGCAAACATTGCACTAATCCCCAAGCACTGCAGAAGGGATCACTTTGCAGAGGTAATGAGGTAATTTTTCAGTGGAGCAGAGCTCAGCAGCAGAGAATCTGAGTATTTTCTTTGCACAATTTTTATTCCTCATGATGTGGTAGCCTTTGAACAGTAGAGGTCAAAAGCACTAGCTCAAAATAAAAGGTCAAAAGCACTACCTCAAAATAAACCAACTCTTTAGCACAGAATAATTAGTCATGGAAGGTACCTGTTTCCCTCCACTGACCTTGGGGAGTGCCTACAAAGCAGCAAGGATAATATACATTTATATCAAGAAGTAAAATTACCAAACCATCTATGTTTTAATAAACCAAATATTAAAATAACTAATATGTTGCTTTCTAAATAATAAACATGAAATTTCATCTAACAGAGCTTATTTTATCATCCTTGAAAGTGAAAAGTCACTAAATGGCAAGGATGTGATATTTTCTGGAAAGTGTCAGCTATCTACCAGCAAGCATGGCCCTGATCAACTTAATATCTAGAGACCTATGGCTAAGTTTGAAGTTAATTTAGAGAGATGTGGACAAACCAAACAAGAACACCACCACCATGCTTCATATACAACTCAATTAAAAGAGCTAGACTGTCACAAACAGAAGTCAGCTATCCCAGAAATGACTCAGGTAGAAACAGTTAAAATGTTCCTGTATTGGTCCCTATATCCTAAGCAGTTTCTCTTTAGTTTCACCTAGAAAAAGGTGACCTGGTTCATCTGTGCACCAGCTTTCTCTTCTATCAGATTTTGACAGAAAGGATGTAAGCAAGTAAACCACTGCATCCAAACTATGACCTAGGCAAAAGATCTAAACCATCTGGAATAATCAATTAAAAAATCATTAATACATTGTAAACTATCTAAGCAGCAAGATGATTACATTCTGGAGGATTTTAACAACTGGAGAAAGAAAAGGAGTCACTATGCACCATGCCATTGATATAGGGCATTCAGCTATCTCTACACTTCAGGAAAAGGTCCAGAGCACATCCCCTCTGGTGTCCATCAGCTCGTGGAGAGGCCCAGAGTGTTGTGGAGAGGCCCCACACAACCATCCTGGGGCCATGTCTGACCCTAGTCCCTGCATCCTGCCTGATAACCCTGACACCCACTCATGGGCCAATATCTCACTCCAGTCTTGACCTGTCCCCTTCCCCAGGGAGGTGCTCAATACCTGGGGCTGGGGCTGTCTGGATCTCCCCACTACTGGGGCAGTGAGATGCTCTGCTGCCCTGGTGGGACCCCAGCACCTTTGCACCATTGAGTCCCCAGCCTTTTGGGACCCTGACACTTCTAGACTCCTGCTAAATCTTGTTGGTCCTTCATTGATTCTCAAAATCCATTCCTTCCTTTTCATGCCAAGTGACTCCAGGAAACAGATGATGGATCTCTGTGGTGCACATCACACGTCAGCTTAGCTCAGCTTTGAAATACTACGGCTTTAAATAACCCTACTCAAGACTTCCGTTGGTATCTTATAGAAGAGTTGAGTCATTTCTGGCTCAGGCACTGCCAGCAGCAGGGAGAAGACACTGGGTGTGCTGCCTGCCCCCACCCCACACCCCAGCCACGGCTGGCTGGTGAACTGCTGCCAAACAGTCAGCGCAGCATCAAGCTCCCCCCTGATGGAAGTGAGTCCCAGTCTGAGATGTACACAGAGCATCAACTCAACAGCCACCCAGATGTGTGACCTCAGCCTGTCTGATATCCCCAGGTAGTGCAGCTCCTGACAGCACCCCACCTGTGGTAACCACGTTTTGTGACAGAAGAAAACTTGGGACTGAACAACTCAGTTGTAAAAGATAATCCAGCTTCTGCCAGCTAAACCAGGATCTAGAGGACCACTGAAACCATACCTTCACACTGCAGCTGCAGACAATCAGAGTCACCCTATTGATGCAGGACAGAAGACAGAGTCCTTTTCTCCTTTTATTTTTAAACCCACATGGTCAAATGGAAATCAAATTAAAACCACCCATAATAAAACATGGCTATAGCTAATTTGTCTCCTACTAGAATGGACAGAAACACTGATCACGAGTCAGGAAGGCACTGTGCTAGGTACTGCACAGACGAAAAGGTGATGCTATCTCTGAAGAGATTACAAGATCAGTGTAGTAATGCCTACAGAGTGAGCAAAGGAAAAGGTATAAGGTTGATGTCAAAGGTAGAAAGCAATAAAACCCAAAACCCTGGGTATCTGTGACCACTTTAGGCTATGCCTTTAAGAAAGGGACAGTTACTGGAACACTCTAGCTGAATGTTTTGGTGTGAAAAGGAAAACAAAGATATTCCAAACGAATTTCATTGGTGGATTGGAAGAATGCAACTTTAAATTTTAGTTCAGTTTGAATCTCAGTCAGTTCCCTCTGTTCCAGTCTGCATGAGCAGCTGCTGTCTTTCCTCTGTGCTGGACAGACTTGACCTTGAACTAACTGAGCTAACCAGATAAGAAACTAATTCTTGCATATGCTCTGAGCTAACAGATTTTCCTCCTTAATAATTACCTTTTCTCTCTCTAATCCTTTTTGGGAAAAAAAGGGAGGAAGGGGGGAAAAGAGGGATTGTGGGGATCCTCCTCACTGGAGGAGGGAAGGTTTTGTGTGTTACATTCTTTCCTATATATTTTTGTATATATTGTAAATACTGTATATTGTGCATATATTCATCTGCACGTCATCCTGCTTGTAAATATAGCTTTAATCCATTTTTGCTTCTCCAACTGAGTTAGCTGTGGTTTCTTTGTGTGGGGGAGGAGAACTGAACTTTCTCTCACCACCACAGTACCTTAGAATGGGAACTTGCTGAAAAACAGAGCAAAAACATTGCAAAGAAGCAAGATGTACCACAGCAAATGTCTAGTTTGTTCTCACCCTTCCTTTGAATTAACTTCCAAAGTATTAATATATTTTTTTTAAAGTTGTGTATAGCAATAAAGTAAAACCCAGTAATAAGAGCAGGCTGCCAAATAGTATTTAAAACACAAATCAAAGGACTATGCCGGAGTGCACATGAAAATTTAAACCTTTCATCTGCTGCTTGTATGACAGTATTGTGAGAGAGACAGAAATGAAATAGTTCTGGCACTAATTAAAACTCCCTGTTGAGAATCCAAGTCGTTAGAATTTCATACAAAAAAGTGTTGCTATATCAAGACAGTAATCAAGATGAGTTTTGCCAAAACAGAGGCCAAAAGGACTCAGAGTTCAATAAACACGTTTGTCACTGCAGATAGCACAGCGGACTTTTCCCAGGTGCTGTAATGCATGCACATACCTTACCATAGAGGGTAAAAGTCATGCTGAGGGCACAAATGCTCCTGTCTTTGCTGGAATGCTAGGATACGGTGCAAAGAGCAGAAAAATAGAGGAGGAAGCAAAAAAAATCATTCTTTGTTTTTTTTTCAAGCAGTTCTTTAAAAGTCTCTGAAGAAGCACTAGGCTTGAGAAGACTTTAAGGAGGAATGGGTTGTCCAGGGAGGTGGTTGAGGCCCCGTCCCTGGAGGTGTTTAAGACCAGGCTGGATGAGGCTCTGGCCAGCCTGATCTAGTGTAGAGTGTCCCTGCCGATGGCAGGGGAGTTGGAACTAGATGATCCTTGTGGTCCCTTTCAACCCTGACTACAACTATGAAACTATGAAAGGAAAAAGAGTTGCAGTTAAGCATCATTGCTGATCTTTCCTAATAAATTACAGGTATTAATTGTTTTTTAAGACCTACTTTTTATTAGCAATTTTAGGGCTTCTCTATGGTGGCCTAAGGTCATTTAGCAGATAGAATGAAACCCGAAAAAGACAGTCAAATAAACTCAGCCTGGAGAAAAGGCTCCAAGGAGACCTTATAACAATCTTCCAGTACCTGAAGGGGGACTACAGGAAAGCTGGGAAGGGACTTTTCACAAAGGCTTGTGGTGATAGGGTGAGAGGGAATGGATTGAAGCTTGAGGAGGGCAGATTTAGACTTGATATTAGGGAGAAATTCTTTTTCCAGTGAGGGTGGGGAGGCACTGGAACAGGTTGCCCAGGTTAGTCATGAATGCCCTTGGAGACTTTTGAGGCCAGCCTGAATGAGGCCTTGAGCAACTTGATCTAGTGGAAGGTTTCCCATGGCAGGGCAGTTGAGACTAGATGATCTGTAAGGTTGGTCCCTTCCAACCTAAACCATTCCATGAATCCATGAATCTATGCCATGGTCTCCACCTGTGTTAGTAAACTTTGATTCTGCAAAGCTGAGGGACAGCACAGATGTTGAGATTGGCCTTCACAACATCCTAGCTTTGATCTGTGCCTGGGAATTGTTGGGAAGAACGCTAGTTGGTGTACGCCAAAAGGGTATCTGGGTCCTTCTGAATGTGTGTTGTGGTGCCTGGAGGCATTTTCTGAACACTGTTTAATTTACTAGTATAGACATAGCTGGGGAATTCATTGTCCTAAAGCCAAAGCTAATTTGGTAATGTACCATAATCCAGAGTGGCTATATCAGTTGCTTGCTTATTATTGCAGCTAGTAAAAATCCATTAGGAATATCAGAAGTTTACACAGAATTTAAGAGGTGATATCCTGGGAGGTCCTGGTGGAAATGCATGCAATAATGGCTTTGCAAAACACAAGGGAAATCAGAATTCTATCAAAACCATTCTGGGAAGTTTGCTGGCTCTAACAGTGTGCTAAGGTGTCTTGGTGTGTTAAGAACCACCCCAAACAATTTAAAATCTGCCAGGCTTATCCATGCCATTTTCTGTGTTCTCCTGAGAAACACCATGCCATAAGAGGTTTCCCTAGAAATCAAGTGCACACTGACAAACATAGTTTAAGATGAAACAGAAATATCCTTTTGAAATAGCAAAAGAAAAGAAACATGACTTCAAACTCAGAAGCCTGAAAGCAATTCTGGTAATATCTATTATGAACCACATGAAAAAGTTGTTCATGCCAACATGATTCACCTCTGTGTTCTTTATCTCGAGGGGTAAGACAAGCTGATACTGTCCAAATGTTGGCAGAAAATTATTTTATTTCCACATAACACATATTTTTGGGTCTTTTTCAGGAATGAAATGAAATGAAATGAAACATTCTAAAAGCATGTCCTATTCCTTTGTTTATGGTGGGGCTTGTGGGCAGAACTGAAGCACAGCAGTATAGCTTCACCTTTTCTACTGCTGGGAAAAAAAACAAGAAAAAAAGAAAGAAACAAAAGGTAATATTCCTTGCTAGTTCTTCACACCCACAAATGCCTTAGCATTGATTACAGTGATAGTCCCTGGATATACTAAGGAACCTTGTCAAAATATTTTGAAAAGTAAACTTCCACTAGTTGTTAACTCCTGAGATTCTGGGTTTTAATCAGAAAGATTAAGTAGCATACAGAATAAGAATACAGAATTAACCAGGCTGGAAAAGACCTTCAAGATCATTGAGTCCAATCTATCACCCAACACCATCTAATCAACTAAACCATGGCACTAAGTGCCTCATCCAGTCTCTTTTCAAACACCTCCAGTGATAGTGACTCAACCACCTCCCTGGGCAGCACATTCCAATGGCCAACCTCTCTGTCAGTGTAGAATTTTCTTCCTAACACTCAGCCTAAACTTCCCCCAGCACAGCTTGAGACTGTGTCCTCTTGTTCTGGTGCTGGGTACCTGGGAGAAGAGACCAACTCCCACCTGGCTACAACCTCCCTTCAGGTAGTTGTAGATAGCAATAAGGTCTCCCCAGAGCCTCCTCTTCTCCAGGCTAAACCACCCCAACTCCCTCACACCCTCCTCACAGGGCTTGTGCTCCAAACCCTTCACCAGCTTTGTTGTCCTTCTCTGGACACCTTCCAGCAACTATCTCGCAATTCAAAGTCATGTCCGTTCCGACTTCCCTAACAAACTCTGGCAGAAACAAATGTTGCCTCAAAAGGGTTATATTTCCTGCATCTGAGGCTCCATGTCCACTTTGAGTAATTATAAAACCACATTAATGAGCAGAGCTGGTTCCTGGTGTGCAGACTTGGAATTTATCCTATCTGTTCTGTGGTATTTCCTGTAATATTCTGTGTGATACTCTGTGTATTTATCCCATGGACAGATCAGTGCCACTCATTCATTTGTATAGTATGAAAGTTCAAACACAGGTGAAGCAAACTGAGTTCTGTGGTATGTTTGAGGAAGTATTTAGAGTAGTGAGTTAACACTTAATAATGTGTACCATGGTAGCAAAAAATAATTACCTGTGTAACTGCAGAAATGGCAAAAAAAAGACAGCAAAAAAATTAATCCTTTTTTTTCATACTTTGTTTTTGTTGTGTGTGTGTGTGGTTTTTTCCTAAGGGAAAAAAAACCAACCCAACCCACAATACCCTCTGAAGAACCAGCAACACACTCTAAACCTATTCAAAAGGGCAAGAGTTGTACTTATGAATAACACCTTTTACTAGACCAGATTGACACATTTGAGAGATAGAGGCGTTTGTGCACAAAGGCATTTCTTCAGATCAAAAATAGCAACTGCAGCTTTTAAAGATGAATACAAGCTGAGAAAATGCAAGCTGTGTATCTCAGGTTGCATATCTCAGGCCATCTGAGAGAAAAAGCAGTTGGTATTTGTGAAGCAGAGGAGTTGCAAAGAGAAAAGGTGATAAGTATAAGCTGATTTGAATAAAAATGCAAGAGTGGCTGCTCGGGGCCGTAGCAGAGCTCTGGATCGGAGATGTGTTTAAATCAATATCCTACCTTAAGAATGGACCACTCGAAGAAGATGGTCCCATGAGAGCACCACCTTAGATGATAGCAATATTTTTACATGCAATAAATATACTCAGTTGATACTCTGTGAGATAGATGATGCCTCACTTAAAAACCTGATTACAGGGCCACTGCGTTTACAGTTCAAATTTCTAAGTTCAAGAATGCAATTGCAAAAGCTAAAGTAAAATACTGCTTCAGGAGTTAACTGCCAAGGGAATTTCACAATTATAAAGTCTCATACCTTGGTCTTATTTGACCAAGGGTATTTTATCCTTAATCGAGAAAATATATTATTAACACCATTATTCAGGATTCAACTAAATCTTTGAATCCTGCCATGCTCAGAAGAGGTAGAAAAACAATACAGCAAAAACCCAGCACACAGTACCGCTTTGCCCTAACGGTCTCGATCTTTGTTAGAAGAGCACCAGAACCACCT
Organism: Colaptes auratus; assembly: GCA_015227895.2. Taxonomy (NCBI): domain Eukaryota; kingdom Metazoa; phylum Chordata; class Aves; order Piciformes; family Picidae; genus Colaptes; species Colaptes auratus. Next base: position 32,039,291 of record CM037634.1, on the reverse strand, counting down.
AGTGGAATTTTCACTTATTACAAGGACTCTAAAATGCCATCTTCTGGGCAGTACAACAATACCTGCTGCTGTGTGAGGAGTTAATGTGTGGTACCACCACTGAATCGCAGAAGCTAGGGCTGGGGAGATTCCTGCTAGGTTTCTGACCCAGCTTCCTGTCATGCAGGGCTATGATTCTTTTGTACACTGTTTTGCACTTTTGTTTCAAATTGATTAAAAGATGATAATGTTTGCACTGCTCATTCTGAGAGAGTTCTCTCACATTTCATATGCCATGAGCAATTTTCCCTCCCTTTAATTTTAAAATATCTTTTAAAATGCAATCTTATTTTCAATAACTTTGAATACATGACTCTTACATCTTTATGGCTTTACCTTCCAAGCCTATAAAGTTCTGCCTTCTATACTCCGTAGCAGTAGTGGTATGAAATTCTTCCACTGATATCTTCTAAATTGGCTTTGCCAACTATGTAATGAGCTTTTTGTTTCTTCACTCAGCTCCCAGAAGCACATCTTAGTATCTTGCTGGTGATGTGCGCAAAACTGTAGAAAAATGATGCACAAAAATATCGAGGGCAATTTAAGTATGTTTTGACAGTGTGTCTTTTTACAACTGGAAGGAGAGATTCAAATATCTCTTTTGTATTCTAAATTAATTTCAGGAATATGGGCAGGAGTTGATGATTCTGTGCGTGTGGCCTCTCTGTTTTCAGCGAGTAGGAAAGTGCAAGGAAATTTCACTCCTTCTTTGCCATATATGCACACACTTTCTGAGAGGAAACTAGGAAAACAGAAAAGTTTCCTAGGTCTCAGACATATATTAGTCAAACCTGGGATAAATAATATAGAGCTGTACTTTCAGCAAGTGCTTGGCCAAACACAGAATTAGGATTTGCTATCCTGCACTTAACTAGATTCAAATCTGTAGGCCTAGCTGTAAAGGCCTAGCTGAGCAAAGCCTTCGACACTGTCCTGCACCACATCCTGGTCTCCAAACTGGTGAAGCATGGGTTTGATGGGTGGACCACTAGATGGATAAAGAACTGGCTTGATGGCCACACCCAAAGAGTGGCTGCCAATGGGTCCATGTCCCAGTGAAGGCCAGTGACAAGCGGAGTCCCTCAGGGATCAGTCCTGGGACCAGGCTTGTTCAACATCTTTGTGGGTGCCATAGACAGTGGCGTTGAGCGCACGCTCAGCAAGTTTGCTGATGACACCAAGCTGTGTGGTGCAGCAGACACGCTGGAGGGAAGGGATGCCATCCAGAGGGACCTTGACAGGCTGGAGAGGTGGGCACAAGCCAACAAGCCCACACTTGGTCAACAAGACCAAGTGCAGGGTCCTGCATCTGGGTCGAGGCAATCCCAGGCACAAATACAGGCTGGGCAGTGACTGGCTGGAAAGCAGCCCTGAGGAGAGAGACTTGGGGGTGCTGGTGGATGAGAGTAGAATAGACTAGACTAGAATAGAGCAGAGCAGGTTGGAAGAGACCTTCAAGATCATCACATCCAACCTATCAACCAATCCAACCCACCTAAACAACGGCACCCAAACACCCCATCAAGTCTCCTCCTGGACACCTCCAATGATGGTGACTCCACCACCTCCCCGAGCAGCCCATTCCAATGGGCAATCACTCTCTCTGTATAGAATTTCTTTCTAACATCCAGCCTAAACCTCCCCCAGCACAGCCTGAGATTGTGTCCTCTTGTTCTAGTGCTGGTTGCCTGGGAGAAGAGACCGATCTCTGGTAGATGATGCTGTGCTACAATAAATTCCCGAGATTTTCCAGGTCCAGTAAGGAGCAGGTTTCTAGGGGAAACAGGTTTCATCTCAGATGTTTTGATACTGGGATTAATTTAAAATACTAATAAAAAAATCCTATAGACTGTTATTTTGCCTGGATATCTTTATCAATATTTTCCTTTTTTTTCTTGTATGAAGCCATGGAATCACAGACTCATAGAATGGGCAAGGTTGGAAGGGACCTCCAAAGGTCATCTAGTCTAATCTCCTCTGCAGTCAGCAAGGGCATCCTCAACCAGGTTCCCCAGAGTCCTGTCAAGCCTCACTTTGAATATCTCCAGGTATAGGGCCCCAACCATTTCCCTGGGCAACCTCTCCCAATGTTCCACTGCCCTCATGGTACAGAACTTGGTCCTAATATCCAGTCTAAATCTGCTCTTCTCTAGTTTGAAGCTGTTGCCCCTCACGCTATTACCACAAGTCTTTTTAAACAGCCACGTTCAGATTTAGATTGATATTCACCTTCTGGAATGTAAAGTATCCACAGTAGAGACCTCAGACCCCTCACATAAGCATGCCTTTAATTTAGCAGGAAGAAATAGGCACCTTTAAGGCATGACTCATTTGATGTAATTTAAGCCTTTACTTTAGGATGAGATGAATCATATCAAAGAAACGACTGCATATCTTCTAGCAAGAAGCCAGACATGTATCTCCTATGACTATGCCTGAGCTGTAAATATGAATTTCACTGATCTAGCCAGCAACTGAAATCTTATCCCTTCATAGGGTCCTTCTATTTTTGCTGAAGTAGAATATGACCTAGCACATTCAATACCTGTCAAAGGAAACACTAATGATTTCTTTCCAATTGTCTACCTGCAATATATTTTCAAGATGACACTTTTGCATACATTAGATTTGCAACTGGCATTAAAACGTCTTTGCCTATTTTGTGTTTTAAAAGGTTGAAAGCTAGTGTGCAGAAGTTTCTTTTTGGAATTGTGATGCAGTTATGAAAAACACTGTTTCTCTAGCAAATTCATTTTAGCAGAAATAAAATCATCTGGAAAGTTTCTAACATATCCATGATTGAGGACTGGAGCACCAGTTGTGGAAAGAAACTTAAAAATTAACACTTCTGTGTGAAAAGCATAGGTTTTTTCAACAATGCAATGTCTTGCTACACTTCTGGAACACCTCTGCTATGAGGATAGGCTGAGGGTAGCTGGGGGTGTTCAGCCTAGAAAAGAGAAGACTCTGGGGTAACCATAGAGCTGCCTGAAGGGATCCTACAAAAAGGCTAGAGAGAAAAGGGGAGAGGAAGGGTGTCTAGCCACAAGACACAAGGAATGGTTTTAGGTTGAGGGAGAGTAGGTTCAGACTGGATCTTAGAAAAGTTCTTCAGTATGAGGGTGGTGAGACTCTGTAATAGGTTGCCCAGGGAGGCTGTGGATGCTCTCTCCTGAGGGTGTTCAAGGCTAGGTTGGATAAGGCCTTGAGCAGCTGTGTCTAGTTGAAAGGTGTTCCTGCCCATGGCAGGGAGGTTGGAGTAGATGATCCCTAAGGTCCCTTCCACCCTAAACCATTCTATGATTCCACAGATTAAATGAGTGGAAGATATAAATGACATATCAATATAATGCACAGATGAAAGACACAATTATGAATTTTCCCCCCCAGAACTCTCTGTGTGGCATAATTTAGTAAAAATGTGCTTTCAAACTTTTTGGGGGTTTTATTACTATTTTCTTAAATGAAGCATTTTGGGACTGGCTGGTTAGATACTGAACAATGTCAATGAGGTTCATTCTGTTTACCTATGAAAAGTGAGAGAGTGGTTGGGTCAAAATATCATTGGCCTCGCTTTCTATTGCCTGTGCTCTAAGATCATAGGAAGGCTGGAATAGTAAAAACCTTTAAAAAAAAGTGAAATCAAAGCCAGGAAAGGGAGACCATGAGCAAGTTAAATACAACACAAAAAGCAGATTAAGTACATATGAAATTATAGCACCCAATTAAGCGATTGTATAATACTTCCTTTTTTTATATTACTATCTGTACATCTTTACTTATCATCTAAACACCTCACAGTACTGCAACAGCTGTTTCAGTCCATATGTTTAAAACGTTCTCAAGAGCCTCATGTCAGACAATGCACTGAGTAAGCATGCTGGGTTGTTAAAGTAGCAGTAAGGTTCATCAGGAGATAGAGAACTCCAGAACTTCACAGACACACTTGCACACACACACAGTGACAAATGTACTGCTGAGCCAAGTTTTCAGCTGCTTCCAAGACTGCTTTGGTGAAAGCACTGAAAGTCCAAACCCCCAGATACACCCCAGAGTGTACACTGCACTGACCAGCATTTGCTCTTTATGTACCACGACAGCTCTCAGCGTGTCACCTAAACAGGATTATGAAATCAGGGGGTAAAAACACAGTGAGAGCAAACAGCTCTGAAACATTTGTGTGGAAATTGCTCTTGAGATAAAAAGGAGAAAGGAGAAAAGGTGAATAATAAAAAGAATCGATCCCATGTGGCATTTTCCAAAGCCAAGTGTCAGTTAGCTTCTGAAATACACAAAGCAGGTTGCATTCTTATTGTTGTTTTACTGGTTGCATGCAAAAACTGACCACGAGTATTACCAATAATCCTCATCTCTTATGATTCTTCACAATAATTTAGTCTACAGAGATATCTCCTTTAGAACATCATCCTACACTTGGACAGATAACTGGGAAAGGTTGATTTGTATTTTCAATCCTTTTTTAATAGTTTTGCCACTTTCAAGACATCAGCAGGATGTGACAAAGATTGAATCTGAACACCAAATTTCAGATATTCAGAACTATGCCTGTTGTGATTCTGATGACAGGTTTCTGCAGTATCAGTAAACACATTTCTGACTCTCGCCTTCATTTCAACTTACCTTGACGTTTTCCCATCAGAAGACTTGTATTTCAGACCCTCTCTGAGTGTATTTACTGTCATGATAATTGCTATGCGTGCAGTCAATACGAGTGAGTGAGTTTCAGGATTGTTTTCAGGACACTAACTCTTCACTGTCCTGTTAATGGGTCCATACTGAATTATAAGCAATATCTTCTTGGATTCTCAGAAGACAAACACAGTAGCTCATCGCATACTTACACAGAAAAAAAGTACCACTGAGAAAATAACCCAGATGAAATGCTAAAATGCTGTTGCTTATGGAAATATAACAAATTGTCAGCAGTAAACACAAAATCTCAGCCACTTTGCTTAACCTCCTGCAAAAGCAGTGAGGGGGTTTTGTCCTTGACACATTGGAATAATCTGTCTTAAATCCCTGGGGAAAAGCAGAGAAGATAGCAGCCTGTTTGCTTCTCTTCCTTATCTGGATTCCAGAAACCATTAGAAATCTTATGGTGAAAAACTGAAGTGCATTATACCAAAATCCCTAGGAAAATATTTTGCCCCTGGCTTAAATGAAACATTGTCAAAGAATCTTGTTAAGAAATGAGTAAATTGGTCTTACATCAAAGTATGTTTACACAAATCCTCTTACCTGAAACATTATCCAATGTTTCATTTCTTCTGCAATGCCTAAGACATGGTCATCTCTCACATTGTCTGTAAATCAATATTTTGATGTCCTGTAATTGTTTGTTAATAACAGCGGTAAAAACACTGAGTGAAACTAGCGGCTTACATCATATTTTAGAGAGGGTTCTAGGAGCTATCAATCCATGAAGATGATTTCCTGCCACAAAGAACCAGCAAGCTAATCTGAAGTCTACAAGAAAGACAAGAAAAGCTAATTGTAAAAGCAATTGTGTATATTTGAAACCGTCTCTATAGCTGTCTAGTCATTTGTTTACAGTTTGGATAGACACCAAGTAAGGACTTTAACTTCAGCTTTTTCTGGTTTGTCTGCTACTTGCATATACTCTGTGTATGTTACTTCACTATGTATTTCTAGCTTTTCTTGCTAAGCCCATCAGCATCTAATGGCAGTTGTTTCCCACTCCTGACATCTCATCCTTGCATATAACTCCCTCATTTACTACCAGCTCTCCTCAGTTCTCAGGTTCCCCTTTCCCACGCATCAGTTCTAGCAAATTTCCAAAGCCAAGCGCTCCATATGCTTAGAGGCATATTAAACTTCTGTCAGTTCCACACCCCCCCCCCCCTCCATTAAGTCACATTTTATGCTTCTGTTTCCCAGGGAGCCACAAGTTAACAACAACAATACCAGAAGTGTTCCCAGATCAGAGCAGGTAACCTGAGCTAATGAACTTTCGTGGTGGATGCCATGCACTAGTGCTACTGAACACTTTGCTATTAAAAGCAGGTAAGAAGAATTATTTCTGCTTGCAAATTGTTGCTCAGCTTCAACAAAAGCAGCAGAGTAGATCTATCACTGCTGTTTAATAATGTAAATCTATGAACTAGCCTGATGCTTTGCCATCCATCCTTCTCAGCTATGGCTTTGATGCTTCTCTTCTGCTTACATAAATCTTATATAAATTTAACTCATAAGACAGGAAGCAAATTGCTTTGTGTTTGGTTTACGTTCACTGAGGGCACAGCAGAGCCATAATGTGTGTGGGAACACAAATGTTTAAAATACTTAGCTCTGCATAATTCTTTTGCTTTCTGTGTGCATGTGAGTGAATATGCATTTTTTGAGGCTTGCTGGAGGGGTAACTATTTTGAAGGTAGACATTATGACTGTGCTTTCCATCATGAATGTGGAAGAGAGGAGGGTGAGAATGTTGTTATTTTTTTTTAATGATAGAGACTGCCACATAGTATTTAGAAGTTCATCTGCAGCTAGTCACTATTACTATTTAACTTGTTGCTTTAAATGGTAGCATGGAGTCTAGACCCTGAGAAAATCAGGATGGCCAGGAGTTTGGGCTGACTTCTCCAGAATGATAAAAATTGGTACTTTGGAAATTGATTTATCACTCTCCAGGGTGATATAAAATGGTACTTTGGTATTTTGGAGAAATGCATGTCCTTTTCTGATGAGTGAGGCCATGGAACCCGACTGGCTCAAACAGGTTCTGATAACTATAACTACATATACATACACGCACATATACAACTGATAACTTGAAACTACATTTCAATATCTGAAGGGGACTTACAGGAAGGCTGGGAAGAGGCTGTTCAGAAGGGCTTGTAGTGACAGGATGAGGGACAATGGTTTGAAACTGCATCAGGGTAGATTTAGGTTGGACATTAAGAAGAAGTTCTTTACAGTGAGAGGTGAAATACTGGAAGTGCTTGCCCAGGGATGAGGTTGAGGCCCCATTCCTGGAGATATTCAAGATCAGACTTGATGTGGCTCTGGGCAACCTGATCTAGTTGGAGCTGTCCCTGCTGACTGCAGGGGGATTGGACATGATGACTTTTGTGGGTCCCTTCCAACCTGATGCAATCTGTGAATTTGTCAATCTGTGATGCAGTTTTCAACATCTAAATAAAAGTAAGGTCTAGCTTCTCCCCTCTTCTCCCCAGTACTTTCTGTCATTACTGCATCTGAATCAGGTGCTTAATTCCTTGATGCAAAACCACACTGTAAGAGATTTTGCAACTGACTCGCTGTTTTGAACTCCATAAAGCCAGAGAAATTTCTCATTTCCTATCATCAGAGTAACAGATCTGCAAAAGCTATATTGTAATCCCCTATCTGAATGCCATTTTGGATATCATTGCACATCAAATCACATTTAGTTGCATTTTCTCAAATTCCTTTTTTCAATTGATGGCAGTGAATTCAGATCCATGCAACATTCATCCTTTTGGGTGCCTACTGCACTGTTAAGATCTCTGCACGACAGGAAGAGCATTCTTTAAAATAAGCAATGAAGAAGAAGAAAGGACTTTAATGTACATAACCTTGCAATGACTAGATTAAAATGAAAGGGATCACAAATACCTGCCAATAACTCTTGCAAGGGTGTAAACATTGGGGCTGCCGATGTGCTATTTACATCTGTAGAAAATTTGAGGCAATAGTATGTAATTTTGAAATAACACAGACTGAAGATTAAAGGTTTCTTACCACCAGCTATATGGATTTTGAATTGCCCTTTATGGAAAATGCCTGAAACCTCACTACTTTGGAGGTTAGAAACAATGAAGGACTAAATCTTTGAAGATGACTTTAAGGACTGGAGCCCTAGTGGCTCTAGGCTGCAACAGACTCTTTTACAGCCAAGTGAACACTTCCCCTCATCTTTATTGTGCTGAAAATTGTTGACCTTACTTCTATTAATAATCTCAGTATAATACTTTTCACTCTTTTTAAACTCCAGGACTGCATCTGTATGATACAAGTGCCATGGATTCCAGGCATATCCAAGCTAGCTCTGAACAATGTGACGAGGGAGAATCAGGTACAAGTTCTGGGATGATGCTGTCATCTTATTTCTGGCACATTAATCACTTTGATAGGTCTACATGGCACTCTCACACCTGAGAGCTGCTGTACAAAGACAATGTTTCTGTGATACTTATAGCTCAAATGACTGCCCTTCAGTTTTCTTTTCCTTTAACTATTAAAAGCAGTTGTGAACAGAAGACAAATGATGCTAGTCAAGATCTGATGCACTCTTGGGAATTTTCATAGGAAATACCAGCTGCTCTCAATATCCTTTAAAGCAATAAAGAAGCAGGGGGGGAAAGGAAAGATTTCAAAACATTTCCCCTTTGCACGCTGCCTTTTTAAAAGCATCAAAGTAGCACTGCAGTTATTGAAAATATTATATAACAAATTCTGCAGCTTTATGTCTTTGCAAATGGGGGATGATCCTTGATGATTTTTATCACTGCAAATTGCTTCAAAGCAAAGGGAGAAATATTGCAGGAAATCATTAATACCACTGTGCTCCTCTTTGCTTTTCTCTACCACGATCCTCAGGTATTTCATATTTGACTTCAATCAAGAGAATCTGTTTTAACATACCATAAGCTAGAGCTGAGTTCTGCAGTCAGCAAATGCAGACATTTGAAATAAGCAATTTATTCCAGCTAAACTAACATAAATAGTGCCTGGAAATGTCAATATTCATAATGGAAATTTTTGTTAGGAGAACTGCCTTTTACTGCGATCTACCATTCTTATTATAATGAAGGATGCTAACCTAAAGCTTCACATTTGGGAGGCCAAATTCAGCATAGAATATGGCTAAAATGTCTACATTAATATTAAAGGAATTGAAAAAGGACATTAAAAATATAAAAAGAAAAATAAAATCCAAATTTTCTTGCTGGCTCACCAGCACTGGAAAGGTTAAGCTGGTAAAATGCAACTCTTTATCCAGAGCTCTTCTAAGCTACTGCAGGTAGAACAAGTTGTTGCCTAGGACAACAAAACATTTAGTGACTATTTATTTTATCTGGTTTTGTACAGAACTAGTGGGCTAGGAGGAAAAAGTTATTTTCTAGTTGTTTTTATTTTTTAGTTGGTTTTTATTTTTTTCCTCCAAAGGGAAGAGGAAGCCTTGGTTTGGGCTGCCTTTGATTTACACCCGGAGAGAACAAATCATCTTCTGAAACTTGAACTATGAACCTTTTTATGGAATACTTCCATTTTAGACAGAGAAATCAGATGGTAAGACAATTTATTTGCTGCCTGAATCGGGGAAGACTTTGTTAGGAGGCTTACAGACACAGTGCCTGCTCTGGCACAGGCAGAGAGTTTTTTTTTTAATTAATAATAATAAGGAAAAAAAAATTATCTTGCATTATAAATCAATCATTTGTGCTACTAGTGTTACAGGACAAGAAAATGATCCTGCAGGTGGAACACAATAGGTGCTAAAATTGCTCAGCTTTCATTATTAGTGCTAAAAATTGCTGCCAATCACTACCTGATTATCATTTGTTTTGAAGAGAGCGTGGGGCAGAGGGAAAAGGGGGGGGGGGGGGGAAGACAAGAGTAAAGTAAAGAAAAAAGCTCTGGTTCTAAGAGCAAAGATTTACCTCATAAAAGAGGTAAACTGATTGGTACTAAATTATACCAATTTGATATGACTAAAATCCTTACAGCAAAAATAAATCCAGGATATAGGGACCTATCTGCACATTTCAGTGGGTTTACATTTACTGATCAAACATGGTATTGAACACTTCTCAATCAGAAATGATAACTTTTGTATTACTGCCATCATATGTATAAAAAATAGACTTAGGGAAATTATTTCAAAGTGCTTATACAACATCTTGGATGGAAATAAGCTCCAGTTGCAAACGAAACCAGATGGATTACAAAAGATTTGTTATATTACCAAAAAATAAATGTCCTGAAAATGTTCACAGTGAAAATACTTTCTGTTTCTTCTCCATTTTTTCCCCCCCTTATCTTTTTTTTAACCATGTTGCATTGCAAACTGCTAAAGCATGTATTTGAACTTGAAGAAGTGTTTTTCCTCCACTTCTCCGAGACTGAGCGCTGCCATGATCCAAGGTGGGAGTGTGAAGAGGTAAACTGTGGATGTTTGAAGAAAATTGCCATTTATTTCATCTCCTGATCTTTTTTGCATCACCATGAGGAACAGATGGAAGTTTGCACATGAATTCTTTCAAAGGCTATGAAATCACTACCTATGCAAAGTGTAACTGCAGAGACTGAACAGAAGAGTTTAATATGTTATGAAATTTCAGTACTGGCACACGGATTTGTCGAAGATAAAGTGCATGCAACAAGATTTTCCACTGCAAAACTACAACATAGCAACAGTTTCTAAATGATCAGGAACATCCCCAGCCATTTACAAATGAGTGACTGTGAGCTGCTGCCAGCTGCCATATCCAAAGCAGGAAGAGTACGACCAGGGAAGAATAATTTTCAATGCAAGATCCAATGGAATACATTTACTGTGGATGGTAGGTATTTCTTTCTTGCAAAAGCAACAGGGTGCATTGGAAAAATCCCCTTTTAGACCACTGTGGGTGCCCTGGATGAATGAATCATCTTTTCTTTGCAAAAAACCAACCCCAAACCAAACAGAAAAAGTGCTATTTGTATAATCTCATATTTTTTTTGTGCATGAAATCAACTAATGGTTCCATTTCAAAGGGAAATGGAGTAGTTTAGAGAGTCATCCTTTGTATTTAAACGTAGCAGCTAACACATATGAGTGTAACCTCATTGGCAGCATTTGCTGCTAATGTAGGAGGAACTGAGCAAGTCTACCCTGTATTAATTCATGAGAAATAATGCTTCATGATGAATGCTATTCAATTCCAGCACTGTCTTCAGAGGATTTGATTTGAAACATATGAACAACTATCTTGTTATCAAAAAGAATAAAATAAGAGCTTTATATTTAGTCCTATAATTTATATTAGTTAGGATAGATTTATTTATATTAATTAGAAAAGGTTGCAAACAAGTGAGCCAAAGAATTTGAACAGATACTGGAAGTTTCCCTCCTTTCCCACAAATTAATCAAAGTTGTGAATAAGCATTTCAAAAAACTGTAGTTATTTAGCATAAGAAGACATGACAAATGGAGCAGAAAAGATTTTCTTAAACGTTCAGCCTGGCTGAAAGAATGTTAAAGATTCCAAGAAACCCTCAAAAGCTAGAAATATCTTTTCCTCAACAGAAAAGACACATTTGTTTTGCAGGATGTCAGAGAGACTGCCAAGCATTTTATGCTACCTAGAAACTTTGAAATATAAGACTTCTGCTTTTGCCCCAGTACATCGACATGTTGTCTCTACAGAAGTGGAATTTGCATTTGAATGTGAGTCATCACCTAACTTGCTGATGATTTCACAGAATCATAGAGTTGTTTCACTTGGAAGAGACCTTTAAGATCATCGAGTCCAAACTTTGATGATCTTTCCTTCAGTTATATCTATTGGATATAATACACACAGCTGTGTGCACAGCCGTTTAAAACATATTGGTTTACATTAATTACCTTCAAGTACCTCCTTAATCAAGTACCCTAGTAATATACTCCTGAATGTTTGGAAGGAGTGAAGAAAGAACCCTCATACAGAGCATCTTCTAAACTCAACAACTATAGAAGTTATTTTATAATAAAAAACACTATTAACTTGAGATGCCACAGCCTACTGCTAATGCAGACTCATGGTTTGGTTGAAGCTTTTCTAATTATCACACTGTTGAGCTATTTAGATAGCAACTACAGGAAGAGCTGTGGGCATTTTATCAGCCAGCAGTGTTTCTGGGAGATCAGAAAGGACTCTGGCTCAAGCACTCCTAATTCTTTTCAGTGATCTGAAATCTAGCACGGACTGAGGTGGAGAGGAAAAGGAACAGGAATTACAGATCTGCAGTCACAATATCTGAGAAATGTGATGTTTCATTCCCCCTGCGTAGAGTGGCACACTTGGGAATTAAGTAAACAGAGAGAGAAGTAGAGTCATGAGTAGAAGACAGCCCTCTTAAGAAAAATAAATCTTTCCATGCTATGGAGCATGGGAAGCTAAGATGTCAAGTGAGCACTGTACAGAATCCATCCATTTAGTGTGCATTACCCCAGTAAAGATGCACAGTTCTATCTCCTTGGCTGGAGTAGATAAGGGGTGCTAAGTAAGACTGAGACAGTAACCTGGTCAAGGAATCTGAATGCAGTCTGTGGTATTTTAAGTTCTTTAAACAGAAACTACGAGTTGTACTGACATTGTAGGTGAATTAATTGGCTAAAGCTTCATGAGAACTTTGAGAAATAAGTTCAATGCAATGGTTTCCATTGCTTAAAGCAATAGGTTCAAGCTAAATGCATATAAGGCAATTCTGACTTTCAAATTACACTACAGTTGGAACTCTGCATATTGGACCTGTACAGAGAAGGACTAGAAAGATACAGAGCAAGGATTTATGGAAGCATGAAATGGCTAAATAGACTAAGTCTGTTCAGTTTGCAAATGAGAGTGGAAATGGTGTAAGTGTACGAAATGAACCACAGCACAGGAAATACAAATAGACAAGGAATTCAAGGATGAGCTTCCTGTACTGCTAGCAATGATGTGTAAGTACATCCTTAAAACTTTCTTGTTATCGAGAGCACTGGAAAATGACAGATTGATGCAATTGTTGAAGAGAGTTTCATGGAAGATCATGGAAATGCTGGCCTCAAGCCTGCCCAGGCAAATTAGTAGGATTCAGTGGTGCTTAATGGTAGTGGACACATGGACAATAAACCAGGAAGAGTTTAGTTGACTGCATGTAAAGGCACCGTATCTCAAAAGCCTATTAGTGCTCTTTGAAACAGTCAAAAAATGTTTTGATCTGCTTGCTTGCCTGGATTCCTAAAGTCTTTTGATAAAGCCACTTTTAAAAGGCCCATAAAAAATTATAATCATAAACCCCCAACAAAATAATTATGTCATTAAGGTGTAAGAGAAAGTATATATACAGCTGGTTAAAGCGGAATCGTGTAGGAGAAAATGTAGTTTTCAGGGTAGATAAGGTTCCCAGCGAATTCCTGAAGGATCTGTGAATGGATTTCTGCTGTTCAATATTTATAAATTTAATAGGAAAGAGGAATAGCAGTAAGATAATAAAACCTGATGATGATGATAATT
>CM037634.1:31977326-32025481 GCA_015227895.2 Colaptes auratus | reverse complement strand
TAAAAGTTCTTCCTGACATGGTCTTGGAGCTGCCTGAGAAGGCAAGAAAAAAAAACACCTTTAAAACTACACTATTTAGGCCACACCCATTAGGATAAACCTATCTTAAAAGTTCCCAGCTCTGCCCTAGAATAATTTAAAAGCCTAAATTTAGGGAATGATGAAGATACCTGCCAAAAAGCTTAGAAAACAAGCACCTAATAACTGTATTAATGTCCACTGAGTTCTTCCAAGATGTACACACCATCTGTAAGTCCAATGTGGCATTTCAACATTCAGCTGCAAAAAGCAGTGTGGATCATCACCTCTCCATGCAAAAGTCTGAGGAGTTTTTCAAACATTTATATGTACAGTGGTCCTAGAAAGCACTCCTTACTTTCTGTATGAAATTAATACTCTGCTGCATTGTACTTAATGACTGCAGACGTCGTTTACTTTGTCTTTGCTTCTGCTTCTTCAACTTCCTTGTCATAGCAGTGTGGACCACATACCTGATACAATGCGCCCAATTTCCAACAGACAAAGATAAACTTGTCTTGGATTCTTGTGCAAAACTGAAAGGAGAGAATAAATAAAGTGAGTTACAGCTCATATTTACTGTGAAGAGGCCTTGGCAATTAGGTACAGAGAAAGGAAGATAAGGAATAGGTGCGATAACTTTGCCATCATTCTACCCACACAGAGATTCTATCTACCCATTACATCACCATGGATAAAACACTCTATGGCTGCCAGCTCTGATTTTCTGTTCCATCATCGTGGCACTCTTGAAATCAAACTTCTCTCTCTCTCTCTTTAAGAAAAAAATAGGCTTTACTGGTTTTAAAGCTATTCCTTCTTGATGAGAACAGAAACAGAGGTCTCAAAGCTCCCCTGCCTCATGCTATATTCTCATTTCACCCCTTCCTATCATCCCTCCAATCCTGCTCCATCCACCCAGAGGTTTTCTTCAGATTTAGTATCTCTGTGAGGCTGTCTCTGAAAAGGATGATCAAAACCCACTGACCACAAGAAAAGACAGACTCAGATTCGAGCATCCGGTACTGGCTGTAATCACCATAAAAAGCAACACTCAGATATGAGAGCAGCACAGTTTTGCACTAGGCTTGCTTCTCCAAGGCTGTGCCCACATTACCCGCAGCTAGTGCCCACACAGAGTCTGCTTTGCACCCCTCAGTTCAGAGCAATTCTAGCAGCTTCGTGCACTTGCCGTGCAGAATACTAAATGATGGTCGAAGGAGCTGAAGGATGAGACAAAAGAGTGGAGTAATAGTCAAACGGTGGGAAGGTGATTGTGGCAGTTCTTCTGGTTTTCCCAACAAACTTTGAAATTAAGCATTTAATCAGTTCTACTGCTGCACTGAAGAATGGAAGAGGCAAAAGGAAAACAATGCCTGCTTTGGTTTCTGTTTCTTGAAACCACCATCTTTATGTGTGCAAAAAAGGAAAAAGAACAAGGCCATAAGAGGAAAGAAAGGATCTTAAAATCTGACACACAAGTAATTAAGTTACTCCTCTGGCCCTATAAAAGCCTCATAATGATGTAATGCTTTTAACATGCTCTAAGAACAGTTGTGAGAATGCTTTAGGAAACAAACCAGCCCTGTGCCGTTTCAGCAGCTGGGGAATACTGCCTAATAACTGAGAAACCAAAGGCTGGGAAAAAGGTCATTCAACTCTCCCCTCAACCCACATCACATGGCACAGTTCTTTCCCCCCACCAACATCAAGTAGAAATGGAAAAGGCTGCAGATGCAGTTTTCCTATGATGTAACATTTACATGATGAAGTCTGACTTTCTTCACACTGTGCCAACACAATAGTGCGGCAGAAACTGGAATTCCCTCTGAAACCTAATGAGCCAGCTCTATGTTTACAGATGGCATCTCACATCTTTCTGATGTTCAATTTGATATTTAATGACTTTGTTTTAAATAGACTGAAGTGTTTCCTAAAGCATGAGCTGACTGAAGTCAGATGTTCTTATTTACATCATGTACTCCAGTCTGTAAGTCTGTTTTGTAAGGGATCTGATTATGAAAGGTAAACCTAGATGGAAATTGACCCAAAAGGTACTAGAGGGAATTTAAATTTGTGTGTGGTGTGTGTCAGCTGTGACAGAAGGTATAATTTGCCTAAATCCCGAACAGGAAAAAATCCAAATATACCCCTAGCAGACATCAAGACATTGTTTGGGTGTGGGTGCCAAGGGCATCTCATGATGTCTACTCTCCCTTTCTGCTGTCTGAGGCCTCTGTGTTTATGTTCTTCCCAGCCATTCAAGCTTTTCAGCAGGTGCTGCTTATAGGGTCTCCCAGGAAAAAGAATTGGTCACATTGTCTTTCACCCTATTTGGTTCATAAAGAATGGCTTGGAAATTTCGGTGGGAGACATCAGGGAAAGAATGTTTGATCAAAGAGGCTGCAAGGCTGCTCATTTTGACTGACCAAAAAGCTCACAGAGGACACTTATGCACAAAGAAAGTTTGTGTCAAGAGCTGCACCAGCCTTCAAAACACTTCATGGCTATGAGTGGAAGCCACAGCATTAGGAAATCCTGACTGCTTATCTCAGGGGAGGCTAAACAGTTCTAGTTACCCATCCACAAACAGGAACTAAGATGCTTAGGCAATACAATTCATACCATTGAACTGAAAAAATACTAAACTCATTTTCTCATAGAGCAGTTTACTCATCTGTTTTGCATGGCACTGGGGAAAGAAAAGAAACAGGACACAATCAGTAGTTAAATCAGAGTAGGACACGACACAGGTGAGGATGTTATCTCAATCAGCTATTTCAAAAGATGGCTTATCCAGCAGAGAGAGCATGGGCAATTCAGTAGCAGGGAGAGAGAGCTTGAAAGAAAAGCAGTTAATGGAAACAAAGTGCCTCCCATTTCAGTAACATTAGGTGCACAAATTCTCCAAGAAAACTGGTAAATGTTTTGTGACAAATTCATTGGTTACTGAAAACCAAGGTGCTTTCCTTTTTAATTATTATTAATTTCAGAGCTGATAGGAGATTATTTTTGCCTTCATCTAACAAAGAAACCCAAAAACCACAGCAGTGTATGGCTTGTCACAGAAAGGTTTATGTGAAATTAATCTTTACTGACATAAGAGCTGGTAGCAAGCATTTCATTATTTACCATGTGATGAAAGCCAGTTCCTCTTAATTAGCAGTCAAGACCAAAAGAGTATTCCATCTGGAATTATCAGTCTGGAAGCTGTTTGAGTTAGGGACAGGCTGTGCACTGGGCAGCCAGACACAGTTGGCAATTTTGCAACTATGTTGTTAAAGAGGAAAATACAATGGTTTAGAACTGTGTCAAGTAGGTCCTGAAGTCAAATGCTAATTATCAACAGACCACTGCCACTTCAGGCACAGCACCCTGCTGTAGTTACCAAATATAGCTGTCATGAATACATTGTTTCTGAGGGCTTTCTTTGCACCAAGAATGAGCTCCAATACCAAATAAGGATCTTATTGTGAGCTGAGGCCATGGCCCTGTGGTCTTCCCGCACAGGGAAAGCAAACCCCGCTCTTTCTCCTCTCTGCTTCTCAGTGGCCTTTTACTGAAGGAAAGCAGTGAAGCTTGCTGCACAGCTGTCACGGACCCCTCATCCCACACAGCACTGTGAGAAGTTTTGAAAGCAACATGTCAATTTAGAGCAGTCCCCTACTGATTTTAAAAGGCTTTAACATTTGAATGCTGCCAGCAGTGTGCCCGGGTTGCCAAGAAGGCCAAGGCAATCCTGGCCTGCATCAAATAGTGTGGCCAGCAGGAGCAGGGAGGTCATTCTGCCCTGTATTCAGCACTGTTAGGCAACACCTTGAGTATTGTGTCCAGGTCAGAGCCTTCTCATTTTAGAGAGGACATTGAGACTCTTGATGTGTCCAGAGAAGAGCAACAAGGCTGGGGAGAGGCCTCGAACACAGCCCTATGAGGAGAGCTGAGGGGCTGGTGGTGCTTAGCCTGGAGAAGAGAGCCTCAGGGGAGACCGACCTTCTTGCTGTCTACAACTACCTGAAAGGAGGTTGTAGCCAGCAGGGGGTTGGTCTCTTTTCCCTGGGACCAGCACCAGAACAAGAGGACACAGTCTCAAACTGCACCAGGGGAAGTTTCAGCTCAAGGTGAGGAGAAAGTTCTTCACAGAAAGATTGTTAGCCATTTGGAATGTGCTGCCCAGGGAGGTGGTGGAGTCCCCATCCCAGAGGTGTTCAAGAGGGGATTGGATGTGGCACTTGGTGCCATGGTTTAGTAGTCATGAGGTCTTGGTGACAGGGTTGGACTTGATGATCTTTGAGGTCTTTTCAACCTTATTGATTCTATTCTATTCTATGACTCTATTAAAATAAATAAAAGCATGAATACTTCATGAGACAGGCACAGTCATGACAAAGACTTCAGAAGAAGGCTATATACAAGAGATCTCCCCGGCAGTAGTTACCACACAAAGATCAAAGCAAGTCAGAAAATGCAGATTTACATAGACCTTCAGATTCAAAGAGGTAAGTCTCATCAACTCCAATGGCCCTACACCAGTTAAGAAAGTTGGCTGTGTTGTCTCGGCGAAAAAGATCCTGACGGAGCGTCCTTCTTACATGGAACTTTTCTCATAGGAAATCTGGCAAGGGAAGAAACAAAAGCACATTGTGCCCATCAACTTGCAACAGATTCCAAAGCATATTTGCCAAGGGAAATAAACCCTAAGCCCAAGTACAGAAACAGTGGTCAGGAAGTAGATTCTGTGTTCAACCCACCATGTACTCTGTTAAAAAAGCCAGGCTAATTTTGACAGCATTCCAGCTTATCACTGGAACTGTCAGTGAGTGAATGATGCTTAGCTCAGCAGCCTCTTAAGCTTCTTCCCATTTCCCCACATACTGGGGGAGAAGCCTTACTGGTAGCTTCACAATCTGGAAATAATTCCCCACTTCCCAAGACCTTCTTACAGCAGCAGAAGGAGCACAGCTAGACAACTCCAAATCACCCAAACTAAACTTAGCTGCCAGATGTCAACATTTTTAGAGCATTTTAGAGTCTGTTCTAGGAAGCAGAGGGAAGGAGAAGGGAGCAAGGGGCAGTTCCTTTACAGCATTATATTTATTTGTTTTAAATGGATATCTTCAAAACCAGAAAAAAAAAAGAACACCAAACAGCTAAGGATACACAAGTTGTGCATCTTCCCTCCCTAAGGACTGCAGGCAATCCATATGGCTCTTGTATAAACACCACTTGGCATCTAAGACTGCTGTCTTGTCCCCCTCCATTTAATAATAATTTAATATTAGTAATTCTGGTAAATATCCATTATTAAAAGCTATTGTTTTTGCTAGATAAACAGATAAACAACCAAAAAAAAAACCCCAGGTCGGGATAAAATGAAACTGTTTCTCATGCTCCCAAGGGAAACACCATTAATCAAGGCACATTTAGCTGGTGATCTGCTACTTGACAAATTGAGGCATTGCTGCAGCTACAGGGGTTACCTTATACATTGAACATATGGACCTGAACCAGGGTTATATAGTTTCATAGCCAAAAAAGTGACAGATCAGTATTTGTTTATTGTACAAACAGATTGGAAGTAGCTTGAGCCTGCCACTAAAACTCACTGAAGATTGGCATTTCAGAAATGCTGCAGCCCCTTCTCCAGGTGCATCTCATTTGGGGTATTCTCACAGCTGAACCATACACTAGACTTCAGCTACCAGTTTCTGGTACAAACCAGATCACCAAGTGCCAATAGATATCTTGTTGCCAATTGACTTGATTTTAGGGAAACAAACTCCAGACTTTGATTTGGCTCTTGCTCTGGCAAGAGTTTTTTTCCATCCCCCATCGTGACAGGACTTGAGGACATGGAGAAAAAAATAGAAACGAGTAGATTCAGATTGGATGTTAGGAAGAAGTTCTTCAGCATGAGGCTGATGAGACACTGACACAGGTTGCCCAGGGAGGTGGTAGAAGCCTCATCCCTGGAGGTTTTTAAGGCCAGGCTGGATGTGGCTCTGGGCAGCCTGATCTAGTGTGAGGTGCCCCTGCCCATGGCAGGGGGGCTGGAACTAGATGATCCTTGAGATCCCTTCCAACCCTAACAATTCTGTGATTCCTGAAATCAAGCTGAAAATTCAGTAAGGACCTTAAGATTTGATTAATAAATCTAATAAGTAATTTGTTGCATGAGGCTAGTTCATCCATTCTATAAAGCCATACTGCTGTTAGTCAGTCAGGACATACAGCACACAGAATGCTATCTAAGTAAGCCTCACTGACCTGCTTTTCCTTTCACTAGTGCTTACAACAAAGACTTCATTAAAAAAAAAAATATCACAGTGTGACTCACCCTTAAGTTATTTGAGCTACAGCATTTTTTAATTGTTTTTGAAGAACACCAACCAATTGGCAGAGCAGTACCCCATTATCCAGTTCTTCTAGCAGTTGTTCTGCTTTGACTTCTGTTCCTAAAACATAGGTCAATATTAAGAGTTATTCCACAGAAGGTGAAGCAGCTTCATAGGACATTAGAGGCAACTCAAACAGCACTCCAGACTGAAAATTAGTAGACATATGTAAGCAAACTACAATCAATTATCCACTTAATTTCATTTTAATTAGACTAACAAGCTTCAGGAATATAAATCAGAACAATTAATCATCCTCCCTGTAAAAGGTGGCAGCTAATAACATCCAAAACTGAACTATGCATTTTAATGCAATCCTCCCAGCCATTCGTACTCAAACAGCAGATCTTAACAGTACTAGAGATATTAAGTGTCAGCATCGTCTGCAATATCAGAAAGGGCTTTGAAATTCATTAGACAGTGATTTATTTTCAACCTCACCCAGCAAGCCAGACAGCCAGATTGACAGATCTTCCTTCATAGGCACCAGGGTTGCTTCGTGGCGCACAGATATCCACTGGTCGTACAGGCACACATCTGCCAAACCTGGCCCATGTCTGGGAGTCAGAGGACTTCGAGGACTTAAGGGAAGATCATCTCCAAACCACACCTGCAGAAGGTTTCAGTAAGGTGAAGGCAGCAAGCTCCAACACTTGCAGTCAATACAATACAATACATCACCAGGTTGGAAGAGACCTTCAAGATCATCATGTCCAACCCATCAACCAATCCAACCCACCTAAATACAATACAGTACAAATGATGAAAACCCACAGCTCTGGATCTATTATTCAAGAGTTGATTCCAGATACACCAAACCATCACAACAGCAACCGTGAATGGTACTGCTCTTATCAGGAACTCCTGCATCAAAAGTGCCACTGCATCTCTTCCCTTGACTTCTTTGGATTTAAAATGGCACGCTTTCCTGAATATTAAAGACATGCATAACATTTGTGGGGTGGGGGTTTTTTTGTTTGTTAGGTTTTTTTCACTTCAACACATTGTAAGTAATGAAATCTGGAGTTTATCACACAATTTACCACAGGCTACTGATTGTCTAATCAAGCAGTTCAAAGGCATTTTGTGTTTAGATCCTTAAAATGATGATATGAAAAAAGGAAGCAGATTCCCATGCAAGAACACAACACACTTCCTGAATACGAATCCTCAGCATTTCTCTTAAGGACTGTATGTTTTCAAACTCAGAGCTATCTTTACTTTTCAAGAACAGGACAAACAGTGAGACTTCATGTACAGAATTCACAAAGTCTTGCTGGCATTCCTAACTCCTTTCAGCTCAGGAAGTGTATGTGTTTATAAAACACATTTCTTTCCGTTCCAGTGATCTTTTTCAAAGCATTTTTAAAACCATCTCTTAATCATCAAGCACATTTTCAAACAATCTCAGCCTTTGGCTTCAAAATGTTCTCTGGAGATTCTAGCCTTGCCTCTGTTTCAGGGTAGATTTTTGCATTGAAAGAAAAAAACTTCTCCACAGGATTCAAGCATTACAGAAGGCATTTACCTGAACTGCATTCTGCATGGTCACCTGCATTCACATGATTTCGTCTCCCTGGGATAAGAGAAGAGAATTTTAATAATGTCCCTTCTGCTTTCATAAAAACCCCAAGAACAACCCCCCCTTTCCCCCCCCCCCCCCCAGTTTGGGAAAAAAAAGAACAAGTTTAAACAGGAATGGAGTGGGAAGGATTTTAGTAGCCGAGGTTTTCATCCACTATTCAGTCAGCTTCAGCTCTCTGCCCTTAAATAAAGCAGCACTTATTACAGCAAAGTAGCCACTAGCCTCATATGCATAAATAACACTCAAAGGTTTGCACAGCTTTAGGGAGCTGTATGGCATTAACTTTGCAAAGAGAAATATAAATACTTCTAACCATTCCTGGATTTAACAGTGCTGGCATTCACCCTTTCTTTCTAAGCTCTCTCTAAGCTCTGATAGCTTTCAGGCTATCAGGGAGTGATAGGACTAGGGGGAATGGAATGAAGCTGGAGGTGGGGAGATTCAGGATAGATGTGACGACGAAGTTCTTCACCGTGAGGGTGGTGAAGCCCTGGAATGGGTTGTCGAGGGAGGTGGTTGAGGCCCTGTCCCTTGAGGTGTTTAAGACCAGGCTGGATGAGGCTCTGGCCAGCCTGATCTAGTGTGGGGTGTCCCTGCCCGTGGCAGGGGGGTTGGAACTAGATGATCCTTGTGGTCCCTTCCAACCCTAACTGAAACTATGAAACAAGTGAATCTTTCACATGTGTGCATAGACATACAAGCATCCTCAGTTGACATAACACACTTTGAAGGTTGTGAATACCTTCAAGGCAGGAATCATTTTGAAGAATGAGGTTTCTTCTTGCACACATACACACACGAGAGAAATCAAGGGTTTGATTAATTTGTTGGGATTTTGACTTGCCAGGCAGCTGGCATACACCTAAGTCTTCAAACAACTATTGCAGCAATATGCATTTCAGGACAGTTCCCCTGGCAAAACGATCCTTAAGGAAAGTTTTAGAGGCAAGTTGGTCAACACTTTCTTTCCTGAAGCCAACACAGTATTTTCCAGCAATACTTTTGATCTTTGGCAAACTCAGCACAAACTGTACATTGAGCTGAGGTTTTCCATGTAGGTTCCAGGTCTAGAGAGATGCACAGTATTATCATGTTACCTGCACACACATATACCAGAAAGAACTTCCTCAGCATAATACTCCACAGTGGCAGTGAAGGGCATTACAACCTCATAATGTGTCCTGAAGCCAATTAAAAACAACTTTCTTGCTCCATTACTTAATAGCTGCATTAAAATTTTGTTTTACTGATTAAGCTGGAAGCCAAACTGCAAGCATTGTCAGACAGTTTTAACTCTTCTGCTTTCCTTTAAAATTAAACAAGTTCCCTTTCCTGTCCCAGGTGTTTAAGCTTTGCACAAGATGGCCTTCTTCTCTCCTCCTCTATCTGTTGCACAACCTGCTCTTCCTACAAACAGCCAAATAGCCCACCACAGAAAACCCAGTTCTTGCAAAAATTCCCCCCTTCCTCTTACCCAAAGAGCAGAATGGTGCTGTTTCCCCACCATTTTTCACTCCCACTGCCTTGAACTTCACACTCTACATAGGACCACAAAGGTCAGGAATTTCACTCAACTTACCTCTATGACCAGCAAACGAGCAACCACTTTGGTTTTGAGCTGAAGCCACTTCCTTGTACCAGGACTGCTAGCACTTGTCAAACTTTATCAGAGACACTCTGAGTGACCTCTTTCCCTGCTTCTTTTATTCCTAGGGAATGAAAAAAAAAAAAAAAAGAGAGAGAGAGAGAGATCCTCTCTTTGATGTCATTTTTTCCTTCTATGAATGAACAAGGGAAGGGCAGGGTATATACCAAGCATTACTAATGAGCGTTTATGCTTCCCACAGCTTTGTCCAGGGGAATACATTTTCCTTTAGCATAAAAACGCTATTGTCCCAAGAGAGTCACAGTGAGAGGCTCCATTGATTTAAAAAAAATAATAAATAAACAACAGCAGAACAGGCAGCAGAGAGCTGGTCTCATTAAAATAAGGAGCTCCATATAGGCTAACAAGAGCTGTAGCACACTAACTGCCAAGGGAAAACAAAAGGCAGCCTAATTCACAGGGAGCACTCGAAACACGAACAAAGCAAATATTCACACAGCAGCTATCACAAGAATGCTCAGTATCTGCAGTTTTGTGGCATGACTAACAAAAACTGGCCTCAAAAATAAATTTAAAAAATATATAAATAAAGGAGATTGAAGAGAATTGTGGCACTTGAACTTGGAGGGCCAGCTCCTCTAAATCAAGTTATTTTGCAAGTCCATATGCCAAAGGGCTCTCTAAAAAGTCAAAAGGCTTCACTTATTATCTGAATAGCATGTAACAAAAAAACCCTCTGATGAGATAAACCTCTCTGCACAAATTTTGAGTTGAAAAATTAATACAGCAATGATTAACATTTTTCAGATCCCAAACAGTCCAGCTCTGAGATTGCAGGGAATACAGAGCAGGGTAGCCTTGCTGCTTAACAGGAGGAGGCACGGGATTAGAAGACCCAGAAGTTTGCCACCTTCAAGTAGTCAGCCTGCAAAGGTGCAAAAAGTGCTGTGACGAGGTAAATACTGCAATACCAGGCAGAGTCATAACCAAATCTGACTTCCTCTAAACCCACTTGGGTTGCCTGCATCAAAAAGCTGTACATAATGAACAAAGCAAGTGTTTCATATTGAATGCAGGCTGCTCCAGCTAGAACTGTGCTAGTTTCTATGCATGCCAGTTTTATCACCTCACTTTTATTCAACAGGCATTTGGTGTTCAGGGATCAGAGTTATGAAAGAATAGACCTCGGAATGAAAAGGCACTCTAATGTTCCACGCATATCCTTAGGCCACACCATTCACATTTTCAGGGCAGCTGACATTCCCAAGGTCCCTAGGAGGGCTCTCTACCTGCTTCACCCCTTAAAACACCAGCAACCTGCAAGTGCTTGCCAACCAGAAGAGTAATCACCCATCTTCATGCTCAGCAGAGGCATCCCTCACCACCAGCACCACTCTCAGAAAACAGGTAGCTCATTTCTGATGGCATCTCTCTGTGGGATGGGAGGAGAGAAGAGATACTGCCCAGTAGCTCCTTTGGCTGGATTAATACTGCAACACCGATTTACTGCCAGACAGTGGTCAACCTCAAATGACATATTGGGGAAGGCAGGAGCTGACTTTGGCTGGCTGACTGCAAAAGCTTCAATAAAGAGCTAGAGCTATGGATCAACATTAGGAAAGACAGGTGAGAAAAATGCACCTATCTACTGACATGTGGCATTTCTCAGGAAAAGGCATGCAGGCACACCTTGGACATGTCTCACATAGGACACTCTTACAAGACCACAGCCTGCTTCTGCTCTCCACCCAGATGCCCACCACTTTGCCTCCCGGCAATCTGAGAAACAGCAAAGTCAGCAAATCCTAAAGCACGTCACACAAATACTTGAGGGTGCTAGACACATGCTCTTAGATGCTATAGGAGATAGCCTGCTTAGCATCAGTTGCAAAAGGTTTCATAGATCCTTCACTGGGGTGCAAGCAGCACGATGCCCTACACTAATTACAAGCCATTCTGCAGCACAAGACAAACCAGGTCCAAGGACCTTTTTACTTTACTGTGGAGGTTAAAAAACCAACAACATCAAAATCCACAACTCCACACAAACATAGGTGAAGCAGCCACTGATCTAGCTAAAGTGGAACCTAAAGGGATTCACAGACTCATTAAAAAAAAATACCTTGGGTAGAAACACTTATACATCTTCACTCTCTATTTAAGAGATATAACACATCAGCTTCTGTTCCATCAACACTCAAAGGCAGTCACAACAGACTAACCCAGAACAGCTGGAACCTGTAGATTAATCTTGACAGTACCTACTGAAAGCCATGTTTAAAACACTCTGAAATGAAAGAAGCTGTCACGTCAGTAGCTGTTGAAACCTACTTCAGGACAGCCAAGATATTTTGTGTGTGTGTGCACATATCCTGACCTGCAGAAGAAACAGGCATAACAAGAGACATCCACGAAGTGCTACTCTCTCCCCCACTGCAGCAATTACAGAACCCTTTTGTTGCATTACTGAGTCAGCAGGAGCTCTGTTTCCCTGGGGAGGCCTCACAGGCACAAAAGAGAAAGAACCAGACCAGTCGGTCTAAGGTGAAGGTCTTTAAAGTGGCAACCAGCTCCTTACATTAAGGCTGCCCTCCTCGGGGATTGCCTTTCTGCACCTCTCAGTGACAGCACAAAGCATGCAGCAGCAAGCCTACTGTCCCCCTTCCAAAGGATGGCAAAGGCCCTGGATTCACCTGTCAGGGCAGAGAAACCCACTTGAAATCAGGGAGGAGAACTTCATCTCAACTACTTACATCTCCACAGGAGACTTGCAGGCGGCTCCTTTACCACAGGAGCATCCAGTCTGGGGAGAGGCAGGTTAACAGGAGACATCTACCCCTGCCACTCACTCATCTTCACAAACACTGATGTCCTTCCCATTTCCCCTTCCCAGTATAGGCTCTCACACAATGTAAATATGTCCACCTGACATTTCTTCCAGCAAAGGACCAGAGGAGCATCACTTATGTCCAGGGAGCAGCAGGCTGCTGGCTGGTCACAGTCAGATGAATTTATGACGTCTTAAGTATAGAACCTGTCTTATTATGAAAGATCCACCTAGCACATTTAGAGTTATAAATGCACGGGGCTGGCTATGCCCTACAGGTCCTAAATGAGCTTTTCCCCATGTCTTGATCTGATACTGTGCCAAAGGTGACATAGCATCCCTGGAACGCAGCCAGCTTTTGGGCAAAGTAAGGAGCCGGACGTTACGGGGCTTACTAAGCAATACGAATATTTCAGCCAAGAGCACTAAGGCAGATTTTCTACAAAAACAGCACCGCATCCTCAAACGCCTGCGTGGGGCACAGGAGAGACTGGTTTGAAGGCTGCTATGCAAAAACTCTTACCCTCTCCCTCGCCCAGGGTAAGTTTCGCAGCACTTCCCTTCCAACATCCATGTATGAGAGTAACCCGGCTGGACGGGCGCTGCTGCCCCGGGAAGGGTGACCGCGCCGGTGCCTTTTGCAGGCTTAGTCCAGTGCCGGGGTCTCTCCCCGCTGCAGGGACTCCCCGCGACACTCAACGTGTTTCAAAGCTGCTCCTAAGTGACCGAGCGCTACCGCTCCGGAACTATGCCCAATGCACCAACACGAACGGAGCCCGGCGGCAGGATCCCCGTCCCCACGCAGGGCTGGATCCAGTACCGCTCGGGCGCCCCTCGCCATCCCCATGGGCCACGTCCGGGGGACCGCCACCCCCTGCCACACCCCGCTGCTGGGGGGAGCCCAGCACCGCCGCGCTGCCACTGCCCTCCCCTCCCGGTGTCGTCGCTCCTCGGCGAGATTCACGTTGCGGTACTCACTGTCAGCTGCCGTGCCGTAGCGTGTCGTGTGGTGTGGTGTCGTGCCGAGCCGAGCCGAACCGAGCCACGTTCTCCCTGCTCCACGCACCAGGCCGCCCCCTCCCGCCCCGCGCCGGCCGCTCCGTTCGAAAGGGCCAATCGGCGCCCGCGGGGCGGGTGGCAGGGCCGGTTCCTGTCCTCCGCACCTGGTACGGCCCCTGGCGCCCCCGCGGTGCCTTGCGTTACCCCACGCACTCGGGTCAGCTTGGGGGTTTCCACTGCAGACCCTCGCTGGGTTAAGGGAAGATGCTGGCTAGCAGAGCCGCCTCTCCAGCCTCCCCCAGGGTCGCGGGTTTTGAAGCGGTGCAGAGTGGGGTCACGGCCCCGCTGGCAGCCTGGCCCCCCGCGGAAGCCAGGTGCAGGTGCCGGTGTCCCACCCGCTGCGGCGGCGCGGGCAGAGCGCTGCTCCTTGGGACGCTGCGGCAGATGGTCCTCCCGCCTCGGGGCCACTTCGGCTGTCATGAGGGCGTCCCCTCCTTGTGTCATCAGCTGTGTTTGGAAGCAGTTCTGCTTCCCTGCGGCAGCCGTTGCGGAGGCTGGTCTGGGAGCAGGGCGCTGAAGGGAAGCGTCTGCCCGGAGAGGAACTTGTACCCGATGAGGCCTTTTCGCAGAGGGGGAGAGCCATATCCAATACTTCCCCGTGCAGCTCGCACTGCCAGCAGCACAGGGCTACGCTTTGGAGGACAGCATGGTTGGCAGGCCGTGGTCGGCTGCCATCGGTATCCCGAATGCCGGCTTTCACTTAGCTGGGCAGGGACCCGGGACAAGGAAGCTGCCCACCAGCCAGGGATATTGCTGACTATTTTTCAGAGCTGCTAAGCACTAACAATGAAAGTTGTGAAGCAAAACAGCTGGTGGTGTACCTTCACAAAGCATAGATGCTTTTCCTTTGAATAATAATGCAAATGAAGTTATGTGCTTATAACATGGAAAGGTTTGTGGTTTTTTTTAACGTTGTTTTTCTCCATTACATATTTTTAATGTTCTGGAGAAATAACATCTTGCACATCTTGAAATCACAGAATTGTTTTCGTTGGAACAGACCTCTAAGATCATCGAGCCCAACCATCAACCTAAGACCAGCCATGGCCATTAAACCGTATCCCAAAGTGCCATGTCCACATGTTTCTTCAACACCTTCAGGGACGGTGACTCCACCACCTCCCTGTGCAGCCTGTTCCACTGCCTCACCACTCTTTCAGTAAAGAAAATTTTCCTGATATCCAATCTAAACCTTCCTGGCACAATTTCAGTCCATTTCCTCTCATTCTATCACCTGAGACTAGGGCGAAGGGACCAACCCCCCCACACCTCACTACAACCTCCTTTCAGGTAGTTGTAGAGAGCAATGAGTTCCCCTCAGCCTCCTTTTCTCCAGGCTAAACAACCCCTGTTCCCACAGCTGCTCCTTATAAGACTTGTCTCCAAACCCTTTACCAGCTTTGTTGCCCTTCTCTGCTCCAGCACCTCAACATCCTTCTTGCAGTAAGCAGCGCAAAACTGAACACAAAATGTGGCACTTAGATGATTTTGCGATGGGGTCCAGTGCTGAGCACAGGGGCATGATCGCTTCCCTACTCCTGCTGGGCAAACTCTTCCTGATCCAGGCCAGGATGCTGATGGCCTTCTTGGCCACCTCAGACCACTGCTGGCTCATATTCAGCTGGCTGTCAACCGGCATCCCCCGGGCCATCTTATGCAAACACATTTCACAGTTGAACAGCAAATGACTATGGCATGAACCATTTCAGCTGGTTTATTACTGGTAAATATCTGCAATATATTCCTTAATGGAGGCCACAATGGGAAAATATGAACGGAAACCCACATTTCCCTGTTTGCCAGGAAGAACAGTAACTGCAGTTGACTTAATTACAGCAGGAACGAACAGGGTGCCTCTGAGGAGCTGGTGAACTCTTTCTGATCAGGGAATATAAATACAATGAAAGTTATACTGAAGATCTGTTAGCTCTACAGTGTTCTGTGTGTGGTGAACAAAATTACTTTCATGAACCCTTGGCATGTTTCTATAAAAAGGTAGTAATGA
The DNA here is from genome assembly GCA_015227895.2 of Colaptes auratus. NCBI lineage: Eukaryota > Metazoa > Chordata > Aves > Piciformes > Picidae > Colaptes > Colaptes auratus. The sequence continues at coordinate 32,009,989 of CM037634.1, read as the reverse complement.
AAACTTAGTGTACTGTGGGATTATTTTTTTTCCCCCTATGAAAACAAATGCTACATGGTCCTTTAAGAAGGCATTTCTCCCCAAAATAAAATAAAAGGCATCGATCACTGCACATCCCAGATCTCACAGAGAAGAGGTGTGAATTTGTGATCATTCACTCTCCAGGACATCAGCATCTCTGCGTGGTGATGGTTAAATGTCCGTAGTTCGGGGAGACGGCCCAGGAGACAGGCAAAGTGTTGAGGGTTGTCTGGGGTGGTGAAGTTTGCAGCATTTCTGGAGAATATCCAGCAGGGGTTCTTGAAGCCTTTCCACAGACTCTCTGTCCTTAATGTATTGTCGATCTGGTTGTGGCGTGAAAAGAAAAGAATCAATTAGCAAATATAGGCTGTGATACAATGGAAATGCTTTACACTGATAAATGGATATAAAAGTATTCAAACATTTACACTGAGCACTACCAAGAATATCCATTTTCAAATTAAGAGGGAATAAAAATGCTTTACATTGTATTTTGCTTTGGAGTTTTCATGTAAGCTTCTCTCTTATAGCTAAAGAAATCTTTCAACTTTTCCAGACACTGAGGATTTTTTACTTGGAACTGTTTCTCTGGTATTGTATCATCACCTCCCAAAGGAGTTCTGTGCCTCAGTATATCCTGCAATGCATTGCAACAGCTGAGTAGCGTAGCTAATGATCTTGGAGGTGCAGTACAACTGGGGTTTGGCCAATAGACTGTACATGCAGGTGATCAGAGAGAAAGACCTTCATCCAGAGTCCAGAGGAGGGCCACAAGGGTGATCCAAGGGCTGGGGCACCTATGCTATGAGGATAGGCTGAGAGAGCTGGGGTTGTTCACCCTGAGAAAGGAAGACCCTGGGGAGACCTTAGAGATGCCTTCCAGTTCTTGATGGGAACCTACAGGAAGGCTGGAGAGAGACTTTTCATATGGGTGTCTAGCAATAGGACAAGGGGGAATGGTTTTAAGCTGGGTGAGAGTAGGTTTAGACTGAATCTTGGGAAGCAGTTCTTCAGTACAGGGGTGGTGAGACTCTGGAATAGGTTGCCCAGAGTGATTGTGGAAGCATCCTCTCTGGAGGGGTTCAAGGCCTTGAGCAACCAGGTCTAGTTGAGAGGCATCTCTGCCCATGGCAGGGAGATGGAAGTAGATGATCTCTGAAGGTCCCATCCAACCTAAGCCATTCTGTTGATTCTGTGATCCTCAGACAAAATTTCTCTCTCAGAAAAGAACTATCTTTTTATTCTGTTCATATGGAAGTAAATGTTCAGGTATTTGAAGAAGGAGGGCAAGAGAAGAATGAGGGCTTTGGTCCCTGAAATCTTTGGTGTAAACAGATTTTGTGAGCCACACTGATTCAGTGAGTGATAGAATTACTTCACCATTTGCATGTAATGAAACCTCACTGTCTGCCTCTCTTTGAAGCATCAGGGCTTCTCATCTTCTATTCCTATGATTGTTTGAGGCACTACACAATTTCTCTATATTTTGCAGGTAGAGTTAGTTAGTTTTGTGTTGTCACAGGTTTTGTTTTGTTTGTTTGGTGTTGGGGTTTTCTTTTTGGGGGGAGGCAGGTAATCAGGGCTGAGATTCTGTTGTGTGGCTATTTCTGGTCAGTTGTCATCACTTCATAGTCATGAGGGCGACTTGCTATCATCCTTCTGCTCCTGGCAGCTGATTCAGTAAAGGCTGAAGACCTTCATTGCCATTCTGTACTCTAAGTTATAGAGTTTCCCATTTTGCCTCCAAAAATATGACATCCCATAATAGTCTGTCGTGAGAAAATGCCATCTGGGGTTTTCTGAAGGAGGAAGACACTTATGCTCAGCCCTGGAATGATAAGAGTTATGCTTTTTAAGCAGGGAATTTAGGCACCATTTTTTACTCTTGTGTGTAAAACCAGATGGTGTGTTGGGACATCTGGAGTTTGGATTGATGTACCTGATTTCCAGTTTAAAAATTGGTTATACTGATTAAGCACAAAAATAAGTGGCTAATTTTGCATGGGTTTGTTCAGTATATTGGCATGTACTTGTTTAAAGATTTCGAAGTTGTGTTCTCTTTAGTAGGAGGAGTAGAATAGAATAGAATTAACCAGGTTGGAAAAGACCTTCGAGATCGTTGAGTCCAATCCCAACACCATCTAATCAACTAAGCCATGGCACCAAGCACCCCATCCAGTCTCTTCCTAAACACCTCCAGTGATGGTGACTCCACCACCTCCCTGGGCAGCACATTCCAATGGCCAATCTCTCTTTCTGGGAAGAACTTCTTCCTAACATCCAGCCTAAACCTCCCCTGGTGCAGCTTGAGACTGCATCCTCTTGTTCTGGTGCTGGTTGCCTGGGAGAAGAGACCAACCCCCACCTGGCTACCACCTCCCTTCAGGTAGTTGTAGAATATAGTTTTTTACAAGTCTGAGGTCACACACCCCCACCCTCCCACCCCCCCCAAAAAAACCCCACCAGTATACCATTTAATTTTAGATTAGAAGTTACCTGGAGACAGAATAACTATGGCTGTGAGCAGTGCATATTCTTCTTGTGTCATCTTCAGCTCTCCAATGCTTTTATAAAAGTTAAAACATAGGAGTTATGAATTCATCTGAGATACCTGTGAGGGGAAAAAAACCCAGTTATTGTATTTTTTTTTTTTAACTATTGAAATAATCTGGTTTATTGCCACAGAGTAATCATTAAGTATTTGAAGCTTTGGCTGGTGTGGTGGGACAAATTTACTGCACAAATCAACTGCAAGACAGTTATAAAAGTGCAGGAATGTTCCCATTTTCCAGATCAAAGTAGAAACTGGCAAGTGCTGGCATTCTTTTTTTTTGCATGGTTTCAAAGTCTCCTTTTCAGCAATTCCTTTTCCTCTACAAGATTTTCCATCTAGCTCTTCAGGACAAATCTCATATGTGTTCTTCTGTCTGCTGAAATTCAAGCTGTCTTGTGATTCCAGGGGTGCACAGTTTGTGAAACAGTCCCCCTGCTCCCTACATGAGGTGTATGGAAAACTCTCAGGGGTGCATGGTTTAATCCTAGCCTAACTCAACCCTGCAGCAAACTGCCTTAGGCAGTTCCTTCAATTATCTCCATAAAGACACTTAATTGCTCCTTTTATGTAGCCTGAAACTTTATCTAGATCTAGGATTACCTGTAGTCCAAGACCAACTTGCTTGCATCTACAACTACCTTATAGCATAAAATACTGTATTATAAAGTATAGAGACATGAATTAATAAAACCCAGCCCAGTTTAGGAGTGGGATCATGTGATTCTCTCACCATCAGCAAAACCCTTTGGGGTTTATCATGCCAGTGGGGCTTCCTCTGACTGACTTTGTCATCAGATCACGATGTTCTTACTTAGCCTTAAATTACAGATGTGCTCCATTCTGCTTTTTGGTGTAAGAGAGAAGTAGGCCCTGTGACATACTTTTTTTAAATGGTGTGTGTCACTCAGAGCAGCCACTGGACAGTTGACAACAGCTGCTTGTCACTGATCAAATGGCATCAGCAAAGTGGAGACGTCCAAACCAGCGGCTCTGTAGCAAGAGCCCTTTGGCCCTTCTTGACTGCAAGGATGGCAGCCTCCTCTGTTCCCACAGATGAGTGCCATAGGATTTCCTGTCATTTTACTCTGAGGTTGTTCAAAGAGAAGCCTTTCTATAACTTCATGTGGAAACTGCATGATATCATACAGTTTTGAATGCTGTATGCAACACAAAGCTGAAGTCTAGGACCAGTGAGGCTTGGAGTGCCTCCAGGAGGGGAAATTCAAAGTGAAACTCACAAGGTGAACTCAAAAAGAAAAAAGGAAACAAAGTCACTTGACTTAACTATGAAAGAGACAGGGAGAAGTTAACTTCAATCAGTGGAATAGTTATGTGTTCTGACAGTGAAAGGACGGGTTGCAGGGTGTGGTTTATTTTGTGGCTGAATGATGTGTTCAAACATGTGACAGGACCAGCCTCTGTTCATTTCAGATCACAAGCCACAAATCTTGTTTTGTAGCAAGTTCAACACTACTGAGGAAAGTCCAAGTCGGTTCAGCAGAAATATATGCTGTGAATCAGGTCATCTTATGGAAATTAGTAGAGCAGCTGGAGATTTATACAAAGCAGACAATAGTCACAGCATCGGAAAGTCCTGCAAGGTTTATGTTGCTGGTCATCAGTATTAACTATTTTTGGGGAACTGCTCCTCTCTCTCAGGCAGTTTTAAATGCCAAAGTTCCTTGCAATATGGCATATGTGAGGAACATGTACATAGAACACACCAAAGTCTCAAAGTTTGTATTAATCCAGAAAAAGAGGCGGGGGAATGAGCCTAGTTGAGCCCTAAAGCAAGGCAAATGATTTCCTTTCATGCATGTGAATAGCTCAGCAATGACATGAGAAAACACCAAGACAAAGTGGATATTTTTAGAAGTCTCTGTGCAAGGTATTGTGCTTCTGGGCATGATCATCTTGGCAGCAGACAGGAAACAAGAGGAAGTGAACTGTGGATAAGACTCCCATCATTTGTTTCTCACAGAACCACAGAATGTTAGGGGTTGGAAGGGACCTCAAAAGATCATCTAGTCCAACCCCCCTGCCAGAGCAGGATCACCTCGGGCAGGCTGTGCAAAAAGACATCCATGTGGGTTTTGAAACTCTCCAGAGAATGAGACTCCACAACCTGTCTGGGCAGCCTGCTCCAGTGCTGCAGCACCCTCACAGTGAAGTTTCTCATCATTTCAAGACAGATGCTCACGTGCTCCAGCTTACAGAATCACAGAATGTCAGGGTCTGGAAGGGACCTCGAGAGATCATCTAGTCCACCCCCCCTGCCAAATCAGGATCACCTAGACCAGGTCACACAGGAACTCATCCAGGCAGGTTTTGAATATCTCCAAAGAGGGAGACTCCACAACCCCCCTGCGTAGCCTGTTCCAGTGTTCTGTCACCCTCATAGTGAAACAATTCTTCCTCCTGTTTTCATGGAACTTCCTATGCCTCAAGCTTATACCCATTGTTCCTTGTCCTATCACTGGGCACCACCAAAAAGAGACTGGCACCTTCTCATGTACATGATCTGGTTTTTTTTTCTTCTCTTTTTCTGGGGGGGAAGGGGTGTCAGGTTAGTTTTCAACTGGATGAATTCATTGTTTTGCTGGCCACAAAGCTCCTCAAACCCTATTGTTGAGTATAGCAGAAGTGGGAGGAAAATGATGCTGGTGTGCAGGGTGTGGAATAACTCCTTCAGGCCCTTACTGGTTCAGGTGCTGTGTAAGCAGGCAGTACAACAGTCCTCGCCCCAGAAGCTAATAAGCCAGCATTAAGCTGCTAAAGCGTAGCTGGGTGAGTAGAGAAGCAGATGTAATCCCAGCAGAGAGTTTCTCTGCATTACTGTATTCCAAGCAGAGAAATAAAACAAAGCAGAAGTGGTGAAGGGAAGTAAAAAAAGGATATTTTGGCTGCACAGCTGATTTCCCCAGCCTGGAGAACAGAAGGCTTGGGGGAGACCTTATTGCTCTCTACAACTTCCTGAAGGGAAGGGTGCTGGCAACCAGCACCAGAACAGGAGGACACAGTCTCAAGCTGTGCCAGGGGAGGTTTAGGCTAGATGTTAGGAAGAAGTTCTTCACAGAGAGACCAGCCATTGGAATGGGCTGCCCAGGGAGGTGGTGGAGTCACCATCACTGGAGGTGTTTAGGAAGAGACTGGATGAGGTGATTGAGGACACGGTTTAGTTGATTAGATGGTGTTGGATGATGGTTTGGACTCCATGATCTCAAAGGTCTTTCTCAGGGGTTAATTCTATTCTATTCTACTCTACTCCTCCTACTAGAGAGACCACAACTTTGAAATCTTTAAACAAGTATATGCCACAAGACAATGATGAGCAAACCCATGCAAAATTAGCCTTTTTAAAGATGGGATAATGGATTTTTATTTTGTTTGAAGTTACTGGTTTTGGCCTTATCCCATCTGTGCTGGAGTTTCCCTGTATGCATGTTAGAGCGACCATTCTATCACAAGAGGGGGCTGTTTTCTAATGCGATGGAAAGCACTCGAGTTGGGATTTAATCAGCTCCACTAGAAAGCAAAAAGAAGCAGGAAACAGATGTTTATAGTTCTTGCCTTTGTTTTTTTTTCTATCCTTTCTTTTTTTTTTTTCCCCTCTCTCCTTATCTACTGGACAAGAGAGTTGTCACTTCGATTCTTGTTCTCTGAAAAAGAATTCAAGGTGATTCGGTGCTCGCAGCTGGAAAGGCTGGTGGAGAAACGAGTTGTGTGGCTTTTCAAAATCATTATTACAAATCATACTCCAAAAGTGGAAAAAAAAACCAACACCCCACCCCACTAAACAGATAAAGTTATATTTCTGGCCTCACTGAGAACAGAGGAGTTAGCTCTGCTTAATCCTCTTTATTTAGATCAAAGGAGCTACGCAGTCCTGCAGAGCTTCCTGCTCCAGTGTTAATGGTGCCTCCATAATTGTTATCAAGAAGGTTTCAAAACCTTTGTTTCACACATGCCCTTCTGTCCTGCTTCATTATGCATCATTCTGAATTACACACTAAACATTATTGCTCTCCAGGTTGTAGCCAGGCAGGGGTTGGTCTCTTCTCCCAGGCAACCAGCACCGGAACAAGAGGACACAGTCTCAAGCTGTGCCAGGGGAAGTTTAGGCTGGAGGTGAGGAGAAAGTTCTTCACTGAGAGAGTCGTTCATCATTGGAATGTGCTGCCCAGGGAGGCGGTGGAGTCACCATCCCAAGAGGGGATTGGACATGGCACTTGGTGCCATGGTCTAGTCATGAGGTCTATGGTGACAGGTTGGACTTGATGATCTTTGAGGTTTCTTCCAACCTTGGTGATACTGTGATTTCTACCTAGCCACCAGCCCAGCTCTCTCATCTGCAGAATAAACTTGAAGTCATTCAGTTGATTTCACTATGCTAGTGCATGACTGGCTGGAAAAACCAGCATGGTCAATAGGAAGTCCCAGCTTTACTTACAGCATTACACTGGTGCAGATTTAAACCCTTGAGCATTATTCATTCAGCATCCCTCACTTCTTGCCACAGTTTCATGCCCATCTGTAGCTTAAAACACAGCATTGGTTTAGACTTGGCCTTTTTTTAAGGCTTTTGTTCCTATTATTTCCCTTTGAATTTAAGATGATTTGCTTTCATAAGGTTTGCGGTTTCAGGCCACAAATAATTATCTGGTTAATGTAATCCTGGAATAGATATTCCCTTTTTTAATGTGGTTTGCTGTGATTTTAATGTATTGTCAGCATTGCCATCTTGTTTTTGAGGCAGTATTCTCTCTTCTTGTTTGGCTGTTTGTGAAACTGAATATATTAATCTATTGCAAGAAGAAAGCTTGAGAGTAAGTACTAATTAACAGTAACCAGCACTGCTTGATTAATATGGATAAAGAGATCTTTTTTTCTTGATAAAGAGGTGCCAGTGGAGATGAAACCAAGCATGCATTAGTAGCTGGTTTATGAAAAACAAATATATTAATTACTCCAAAATTAATGATCTTCCACAGTGTTTCATCTACCAGAACTACTTTACATACTGCTTATGAGCTCTCTCTTTTAAGCTGTTCAAATGCCTCAGTGGCCCTTTAAACACTGACCAAACTCACCCTAAAAGGAGGGAAATCTAGCCAGTGGAGGAGATACACCACAGCACGTGTGTGTGTGACCTCTCCTCTGTCATCATCCTGTGGATGTTAAATGACCAGCTTCAGTGAGAAGTTAGCGTGTGCAAAGGAGAGCTCAGAATCAGGACAGCAAAACTCCATCTGCTCAAAAGCCACTGTGAAGCCATCATTGCAAGCAAAGAAACCTCGGTTTAAAAAAGCCCAAACCAACAAACAACTGCAAGCAAGCTAGATCTGCAAGGAGGATGGAAATGACTTTGCCACATACCACCCTTTGGTGGTGGACTAAGTGCCTGCAGTCAGGAGACAAGTGAGGCACACAGCAGCAGCACCTGCACTGTCTTGAAGCAGGTCAAGGCTACATAAAGTTAGGCAGGAGAAAAGAGATTGGTCCCCCTGACATCTGTTCCTGATTTGAATGCTTTTAACATCTTTGTGATTCAAGAGGGTAGCTCTGGCTAACTCAGTGTGGTATACTGTGGAGCACTGAACAGGAACAGAAAAGCTCTTTCCTATCCTCTTCAATTCAAAGTGGTCCTAATGTCTAAGCGTTTTGGGCAGGAATTTTAGGACCGGTCACAGGATGGTGACTGTCTCCTCCCACGAGGATGCACGTCACTGCCATGGGGAAAAGGACCCTGAGGGGTTTGGTGGACAGCAGCAAAAGATGAGCAGTGCGTGCCCTGGTGGCCAAGAAGAATACCAGCACCCTGGCTTGGAGCAGCAATGGTATGGACAGCAGGACCCAGGCAGGGATCATACCCCTGTAATGGGCACTGGGGAGGCTGAACCTCAGATCCTGGGTTCAGTTTGGGCCACTTACTCCAAGACAGACATTGAGGCACTGGAGTGAGTCCAGAGAAGGGCAACAAAGGTGGTGAAAAGTCTAGATCACAAGTCTTGTGAGGAGCAGCTAAGGGGCCTGGGGTGGTTCAGCTTGGAGAAAAAGAGGCTGAGAGCAGACATTCTGGCTCTCTACAGCTCCCTGAAAGGTTGGTGCCAGGTGGGGGTCAGTCTCTTCTCCCAAGGAACAAGTGACAGGACTAGAGGTAACAGTCTCAGGTTACCCCAGAGGAGGTTTAGGTTGAACAATTTCTTCTCCTTGAGGGTTTTCGTGGCCTGGCCCAGGCACCCCAGGGTAGTGATGGATTCCCCATCCCATTTTGAGGGTTAGACACTTCAGACTCTGCAGGGAAGACCAGGACATTTTGTTTCTCTGCACAAACCCCAGCACAATGGGGCTATAATCGAATAACAAAAGCCAAAGGCATTGGAAATGGTTAGTATCCAATGTTCTCGTGTCAAATTTTGCCTTTGGTTGCAGGAGTCTCTTGTCCAAATCAATAGGAACTTGATTCACATTCAAGGGGAAATGGTGGCCTTTTGCCAGCGCCTCGAAATTGTAGCTATCTTTTTTCCCCCCTTGGATCTCACTGTGCTTCAGCACCTGTAACCCAGCCAGGAAGACACCAATGTATTTCACAATGTCAGGTATCTTGCTGCCAACTGAAAAATTTGGTCCAGATCCTTCTGCTTTTGTCCATCTCAGCTAGCATCTTATTCCCCCAACACCGAAATCAGCAGAATTAAAGGCTGAAATAAAAATCTGTCTCCTTGTGATTCCTCAAAGGCAGTGACCTTAGGAAATCAAGCTATAAATGCTCTCTGCATTTATACCTACATGCAGTATCTCAGCAGTGTGTTTTTAAAATATTGTACTGCTTGCTAATGAGGAAATCCTGCTTTCAAAATAGCAGAAAGAAAATTAAGCATTAAATTACCAGGACGTCAGCAGATTTCCCAGAGTGAGTCAATCAGTCACAATGTGGTGTATGTGTAGTGAAGCATCAAATAAGATGAGTAAGTGGCACAAGCTTTCACTAACATGAAATAAAAGGTCTGTATTTCTCATGAATTCTCACTGTTAGAGTGAGGAGGAGAGGATTTCAGTCTCAGGAGCAGCTAGTGAAAGAATCTCTGTAACACCTTATGGAGAAAGGGCCACAAGGATGAGCAGAAGGCTGGAGCACCTCTCCTATGAGGACAGACTGAAAGAGTTGGGGCTGTTCAGTCTGGAGAAGAGAAGGCTCAGAGCTGACCTCATTGTGGCCTTCCAGTATCTGAAGGGGGCCTACAGGAAGGCTGGGGAGGGACTTCTCAGGCTATCAGGTAGTGATAGGACTAGGGGGAATGGAACGAAGCTGGAGGTGGGCATATTCAGGCTGGACGTGAGGAGGAAGTTCTTCCCCATGAGAGTGGTGAAGCCCTGGAATGGGTTGTCCAGGGAGCTGGTTGAGGCCCTGTCCCTGGAGGTGTTTAAGAGCAGGCTGGATGGGGCTCTGTCCAGCCTGATCTAGTGTGGGGTGTCCCTGCCCATGGCAGGGGGGCTGGAACTAGATGATCCTTGTGGTCCCTTCCAACCCTGACTGATTCTGTGAAAGACCATAAGGGAACCAACAAAGGCAGTCACTGAGATACCCCAGGACATGAATAATGTGCTCCATAAAAATACACCTCATCAGCATGAGAATAAAAATGAATGCTGCCAATGCTCAAAGGTCATCTCCACCAGATCTCTGGCTGTGTTATCAGGAAAAAAAAATAATAAAAGTATCTCTTCCACACAATCAGTCTGCTGAAGACATAAATATTAATAGATGAGAGCAGCTTCTAACTGAACATGGTGGCAGGTGACAGAAGCCCTGGACAGCTCATGACTTTTAGGCAGCGTTCCCTACCACCCTCCCTGATTTTGTGGATACAGACATCAAGGTTTGACAATAGGGCTGATGTGACATTCAGACATTTGTCTGCATCTTAAAAAAAACCCCTGTGGACAGAGGTTCTGATTAACAACAGTTTATGGCTGAGGGCCTGACAGTGCTTAAGACCTCACTAGGAGCTGCTTCATCATTCTTTATCCAGACTCTCACTGCATTTCCTCTGCCGCTCTCTTAACTTTGCAAGGTATTTCAGTTTGCTGCACTACTCTTAGTATATCTTTTAGCCTTAGTATGTCTTTTAGTATGTCTTTTATACTTTTTAGTCTCAGTATATATTAAAAAAAAAAGAGAAGCTTCAGTAATCTGCATTCATATGGATTGATTTCTCTGAGAGCTATTTTTAGCAAGAAAATAGGTTATAATTCAGTTTAAATAAAGTCCCTTAATGGGGACATTTAGATCCATGACAACTAATTGCAGTTTCCAGGAAATGTCTCTGGCCTTCTTGGCAGAACTGGACCACAAGCACTATGAGGAGATTCATGATTCAAACAGTCAGATATTTTCCTCTTCAAAATAAAGTTTCCAAAAAGCAAAGTAGTTTTAGCACTGCCCTTGCTTCAAGTTTTGTAACAGTGACAAAACGTGAGCTGAACATGAGCCAGCAGTGTGCCCAGGCAGCCAAGAAAGCCAATGGCATCCTGGCCTGCATCAGAAATAGTGTGGCCAGCAGGAGCAGGGAATTCATTCTGCCCCTGTACTAAGCACTGGTTAGGCCACACCTTGAGTACTGTGTCCAGTTCTGAGCCCCTCAGTTTAAGAAGGATATTGAGGCACTTGAATGTGTCCAGAGAAGGGTCATGTCTCTGGGGGAGAGGTCTCAAGCACAATCCCTATGAGGAGAGGCTGAGGGAGCTGGGGTTGTTTAGCCTGGAGAAGAGGAGGCTCAGAGGAGACCTTACTGCTATCTACAACTACCTGAAGGGAGGTTGCAGCCGGGGGCGGTTGGTCTCTTCTCCCAGGCAACCAGCACCAGAACAAGAGGACACAGTCTCAAGCTGCAACAGGGGAGGTTTAGGCTGAATGTTAGGAAGAAGTTCTTCACAGCAAGAGAGATTGGCCATTGGAATGTGCTGCCCAGGGAGGTGGTGGAGTCACCATCACTGGAGGTATTTAGGAAGAGACTGGATGGGGCACCTAGTGCCATGGTTTAGTTGATTAGATGGTGTTGGGTGATAGGTTGGACTCGATCTCAAAGGTCTTTTCCAACCTGGTTAATTCTGTGTTCTGATTCAGAACTATTATTACACTTGAATTTTGAATGATAGGTAGCTGATGGTTGGATGAAGTTTTGGTGATCCACACAGAAAAAGAAAAACCATTCAGTCCTGCATCAGTGGAGCACAAAGAATATACAACAGTGCAAAACACAACTTTGCCTGCTTAAGGAACAAGCAATCTCCAGCCCTGTCTGGCCTTTCATAATTATTAAAATTTGCTGTCTAGTACCAATAGAATTTATCATAGCCATGGAGCTTTTAATGGACTTTAAGCAGAAGAAAATGTCCAGAGGAGGGCCATGAAGATGATCAGAGGGCTGGACCACCACCCCTATGGGGACAGGCTGAGAGAGCTGGGGCTGTTCAGCCTGGAGAACAAAAGGGTCTGGGGAGAGCTTCCAGTACCTGACGGGGGCCTTCAAGAAAGCTGGGGAGGGACGTTTTACAAGGGCTTGTTGTGACAGGGCAAGTGGAAATGGACTGAAAGTTGAGAAGGGTACATTTAGAGTGGATATTAGGACAGAAATTCTTTAGGCACTGGAACAGGTTGCTCAGGGAGGTTGTGGATGCCCCCTCCCTTGAGCAACCTGATCTAAAGGAAGGTGTCCCTGCCCATGGTGGGGGGGTTAGAGCTAGATGCTCTTTAAGGTCTCTTCCAACCCAGCCCATTCTATGAAACTATGAGCATGTCATGCTTATAATTCTTCTCTGCACCTTGTGCAGTCTGATTCAATGTTAGCAAACTGACCCTAAGAACAGGTGGTTCCTTTCAATTATCTCCAGTAAGATCTTGAATATTTTATTGTTATTATTTCCTTCTCACATAGATTGCTTTTGAAAGCATAAATATTGAATAATTTGAAATGGGGGCTTTTCTTCTTCATCACTCTTGCCTGCTTATCCACTGAGAGGCTTGCACTGGGTTTATTTGCTACAGAGTTATTGGCAGTTCTTGCCATGTATTTATGAATAAACCTTTACCTTGTGACCTTTAGACTCAAGGCTGAGTTAGATTTCCTCTAGATAATACAAAGAACAGCATTCAGATAAAACTGTTTCATTGCTAATAAACATTTTTACTAGCTTCCCAAGGGCAAAATACTGACACAGAAGTGCACTGATGTGGTTTGGTTTTTCCCTCCTGGGACAAGGTACTTACCACTATTGCGAATTCTTTCTTCTAAAAGCACAGTATGTCCTGTAGGAAGTTTCCTGCTGAAGATCTCAGCTGAGCGGAGGAACATGGCTTCTACTGCTGAGCCCTTCAGCAAAGCAATCTGATCTTCATGATCAAGGGGTTTGGAAGCCTGTGGGGATATTAGGGGGTAAGGCAGGCAGCAAGGGAAACGTCCTCGCTGCTTTTCTGTCCTCAAGTTCTTTCACGTGAGGCGCCACGCACACAGGTAACTGATGTTGATGTCAGTAGGGTTGCCAAGTGCTGTGAAATTTGAAACTCAGGTTCCAGAGAATTCATAAATTCATACAATGGTTTAGGTTGGAAGGGACCTTAAATATCTAGCTCCAAATGCCCTACCATGGGCAGGGACACCTTCCCCTAGACCAGGTTGCTTAAGTCCTCATCCAACCTGGCCTTGACAGAGATTTGACCTCACTGAAGTTTATTAGAATTTCACTTCAGTGTTTGTGGAACATCACAAGCAAAATCTAGTGGCATAGCATAACCAATAGTGGGGATTTTGTCTAGCCTGATGCCACTCCCAAACATCACCCAGCAGGTTTCCACCAAAGCTCTCTCTATGACTTTCCCGCTGCAGAGCTGTATTCAGCTCTTCCCGTGCTCTGAGGGCAAAAAGAGGGATTTGAAGCATCGAATTTTAAATGCTCCACCTTGCCTTTGGACTAATGTACTATTTTACAGGCTTCCTGCTCTGTTTTAAATATGCAGATCTCTTTTTGGAGGGGAAAGACTAAAACTCACTGAAGAAATCAGGGGAATTTTGGTAGCTTGCAGGAATACACAGCTGCTCCTCTGAAGGAGAATGAGGAGCTAAAGCTCATGGGAAGCTCTCCCCATACTTGTCAGTGCAGGTCCCTACTTTATACTCATGCTCTGATTCTGTGAGAAAGCACAGAAAAAGATAAAGCAGAGAATAAAAGAAAAAAGGTGATAAATTCTGCCTGTTGTACTGTACATCAACACCTTAAATAATAGATTATACAACTACAAAACTCCTGCCTTCATTTCCTGCACACCAACATCCTAGTCAGTGTAAAAGAAATGCAGTTACAAATGAAGTGCTAAGTTTTGAGGCAAGCCTATAACACACAGAGGAAGGGTCCATATGATGGGAATGCCAGATAAACAACATCTTCACACAGCTAAGCATTACAATGCACCTTCTTTAATTCTGAGGAGCCTGTACCATGCCCAGGGTTCACTCAAGGCAACATCAACTTGGGAGTTAATACTAATGCTAAACTCAGATTTTCTGTAGCTGCCCATAACACACCATGCAAGGACCATAATATTGGTGCCACTAAGTAGGGAAAGTTCTTATTTAGGGCTCACAATTCAGTGGCTGTCATGAAGGGCCATGAGGCTGATCAGAGGGCTGGAGCACCTCTCCTATGAGGACAGACTGAGAGAGTTGAGGTTGTTCAGTCTGGAGAAGAGAAGGCTCTGAGGAAACCTAATTGTGGCTTTCCAGTATCTGAAGGGGGCCTACAAGAAAGCTGGGGAGGGACTTTTGAGGGTGTCAGGGAGTGATAGGACTAGGAAGAATGGAACAAAAAATAGAAATGGGAAGATTCAGATTGGATGTTAGGAGGAAGTTCTTCCCCATGAGGGTGGTGAGACACTGGCACAGGTTGCCCAGGGAGGGGGTGGAAGCCTCATCCCTGGAGGTTTTGAAGGCCAGGCTGGATGTAGCTGTGAGCAACCTGATCTAGTGTGAGGTGTCCCTGTCCATGGCAGAGGGGTTGGAACTGGATGATCCTTGAGGTCCCTTCCAACCCTAACAATTCTATGATTTTGCTAGGAAGGTATGAATGCACATGATGCAGAGTCAAGTAAGTGCTAGTGGTAATTTAGAAGCAGACGATTTGGCATTGCAGTGATATATGAAAAGAAAATCTCTCTAAGTGACCCAAACCTTTCTCTGAGCATTTTGTTTGTCAATAGGCAAGGAGTGCCACATCTCAGAGCAGAGAATCTGAATTATTCAGCATATCATTCCTCTGAGCACAAAGCTCCTTTTCTTTAGAGAGTGTCTGAAGAATGTGCATGTGTCAGAGGAGGAGGCATTTTTCTACAGTCTTCAAAACACACAGAACCATTGCCAAATGGCACCAGAAAGGCAGGCACACTTTGCAATAACAACCTCTGCCCCAACACAGGAGACATACCTGGTAGTTTTTTAGTGAATTCCACAAGAACCTGCACATGGCTGGTAGCCATTTCTGTCAAGATCAGAAAATTTCCTTCAGCACTGAATTCCTCATGTAGCTGTTAAAGAGGCAAACCAAACAAAACCTGTTAATGTTTGTTGTCACTTCACATTTAGGGACATGAAATGCAAGAATTATTAGACTGGATCAGGCGAGCAGTCCATCTCACACTGTGTTTTGTCTCCAGTGGTTGTCAAAACCACTAGGTAAATACCTAGTAAGGCAGCATAAGTAAAAGAAGCAGACAGCATCCTTTCCTCTGTGTGGTGGGTTGAAATTACCCACCCCACCCCCCAAAAAGAAGAAAATTTCCAGAGTAGCTCAGGTGGAAGCAAATGAAGCTCTATTTACAAGCAAAACTACAACCTAACTTTTCCTAGGCACAGCCTAAATCTGGAATATCTGCCTCACTTTCAGCATCATGCCCAGCAATCAATGATTTAAGCACTTCTGGAGCCAGGAGTTCTATGTGTACCATAACATCAGCCAAAACTTTTCCTATCCATTAGTTTATTTCCCTTTTTAAGATGTATTTTGCCTTTGACCTCCACAGCCTCCCATGGAAATAAGTTCATAGAATCATGGAATAGTTTAAGTTCCACAAAACAGTTGTGGGTTATTCAGCTCCCACTCTGCAAGTGAATTCCTTTCAGTTGTCAAAGTTGATGGCTTCAGAAATAATTCTCTGCAGTTATTTTGGTATATTTTTAAGATTGAACATGCTAGTTCTGTGGAGAAGGAGAAAAACCTCTCTCTTGTAAAGTTTTTTCCTCCTCTCCCTGTTTCTCAACCTTTTTGCTCATCATGAGAGGATGAAACAGAAATCCATTTCTGGAAAACATTTAGAATTTGCATTGAAAGAAATACTTTTAAGGTGTCTTTGTAGAAAGGAAGCTTAGCTGCCAGTGGAACTCATTGTACTGTACAGCTGTAAGCTTTTACTCATGGCTTGCTCTACTACGAGGAGAGGCTGAGGGAGCTGGGATTGTTTAGCCTGGAGAAGAGGAGGCTCAGGGGAGACCTTCTTGCTCACTACAGCTACCTGAAGGGTGGTTGTAGCCAGGAGGGGACTGGTCTCTTCTTCCAGGCAACCAGCACCAGAACAAGAGGACACAGTCTCAAGCTGTGCCAGGGGAAGTTCAGGCTCGAGGTGAAGAGAAAATTCTTCACTGAGAGAGTCGTTAGCCATTGGAATGTGCTGCCCAGGGAGGTGGTGGAGTCACCATCCCCAGAGGTGTTCAAGAGGGGATTGGACATGGCACTTGGTGCCATGGTTTAGTCATGAGGTCTGTGGTGACAGGTTGGACTTGATGATCTTTGAGGTCTCTTCCAACCTTGGTGATTCTGTGATACTTAGCACACCTGCTGATGCTGAGTACAAACATTTTCTGCTGTGTAATCCTCTGCTTCATTATCCCCATCCCAAAAAACCTAATCAATGTACTTACTAGTTTTTTTTGACACCTCCTGTGGTATTTGTTGTTTGCTGTATGAATCCATGATGTAATCAAGAAGACTCTGCTGTTCTGAGGTAAATTCTACTTTCTCCTATACTGACAAAAACAAAAGCCCATCATGAAATGCGGTCACAGAAATGATCCAACATCTCTTGCTTTAGGCAAAAGCCATACATGTATTTCCCACACTTGGAGACCAAGCAGATAAGAGGTTTGCTAGTCAAGGATTTCTATAGGAGTGTACAGAGGAGAGGTGAAGAATGCTTCTAAACTGCATGAGCTTGTGTGGTTTATCAGTAGAAATAAAGAACTGTTTAGCAAAGAACAAGGCATTATCAAACTTTAGTATTCCACTTCACCATCTGTGATATGCAGCTGACTTACACATCACAGAAATAAATACTTTATGGCTTTTACAGGTGCTTTAGTGAGTTTGGACTAAAAATACTAGAACTACTTCTATATTCAAGGGATTTCCTTACCTTGGTGAGAGATAGGGGTCTTAATTAATGAAGACAGCTCCAGAGAGTTTGCAAATACTCTCTATTCACTAGCCACATTTAGCTCAAACATCACTGCCATAGGAATTTTCTTACCCTACATATTTTAGTTGTAGATGTCACTTGCTTCATATCATGGCCTTCATTATCTTCATTGACTGTTTGGTCTGGGGGCTGTTTCACATTTTTCCTTAGCCTTTTTGACTTGCACTGTATTTCTGTTAGCAGACCTAGAACACAGAATACAACAAAGGGCAATTAGATTTATACATATATGCTTCAGGTATGCAAACATGCCCAGGAATGCCCTTTACACTAACAAACCCACTTACCTCTGCAGACCAGTTCCTGAAGGTGGCATTATCTTGGGGTGTGAGTTTAATGAGATACACTAAGTACACACTAATGAGTAGTCTAGCCCAGCAGGAACCCAAATGCAAAGCAAGCCAGTTGATACTTGTGATCCAGCACCCACACAGTGAGCATGTCAGGGGGCTTGCTTTGGACCAGCTCTGGTCTGGTCTTAAAGGTAGCAACAGAAGCGTGCTGGAGTGTGCCTTTGGTTTAGTTTCATCCCAAAGAAAACTCTTTCATGTGCTCTGGGACCCAAACCAAAGGACAAAAAATGGGAACAACTGGAAAACTGTCATCAGGAGTGCTCCTTGCTTCATCCAAAGCAGAAATCAGGGCACCCTTGCTCTTACACAGAGGGCATTGCATTTGTGTTCAGTAGTCTTAAAGCAACACAGAAACTTCACTCAGGAGAGAGGACTCCAAAGCTTTAACTGTTCAAGTGCCACGACACAGATCAACAGCTGAAAATTTAGGCTCAGAAGGAACTCAGGCTGGAAAATGTACCTTTAACATTATCCATTTAAGAAGTTACCCGGTTGACCTTGCTGGTTTGCATTTCTTTGTATTAGAGAACTGAATAAAGCCCTGGCCTTAATACAGGATCTCACCTACCCTAACAAAAGGAATTTTACATCTGTGGGGTGGGGTTTTTTGTTTGTTTGTTTGTTCTAGACTATGTTTCAGTACCTTGAACCAGGCAGCATCCTTGTGTGGATGCCATAAAAACCAGCAATTTGCTTGTGCTAACAAAAGAAAGGGACAATAGGTACCCTCTCCAACCTGTGGAATAAAGCCAGGAGGCCCAAATGAAAAAGTAAACAGCTAGGTATTCATCTAAAAATAAACTTATCAGCACAGGAGATTTTCCTGTCTTTTTTTTTCTTCCTTTAATTTATTTTTTGAGCTTCTTTCAAGAATCCTTCCCATTCTTCACCTTTGAAAATGCAGAGCAGGAGAAGAGGCTCATTCTGGGAGTAGATGATGGTAGAGGAAGATACCACGAAAACAGTGACTTTCGTTGTGAATGTTTTTAATTTCCTGTTTAAGCCCCTATATAAAATAATCTACCTGAACCACTGAGAGAAGAGGAAATTTACATGATTAAAGTAAGACCTGCAAAGAATACCTTGAAAGGAAGGGGGGAGCAGGGGGATAGCAATGCTGGAGATAATAAATTGGGAATCGAGCCATGTCATTTGCGCTGCTGCACAGCACCGTAGATTTCGTTCTCTAAATTATTCAGTGCATCCCTGGGTGGCAATAATGGACCTGCACTGCTTTCTAGCAGTTTAGTAATTGGTCTACTACCACCCAGGGAAAAATTTGGATTACATGTGTCTTGAGCTGCAAACCCCTCTCCTCCATCCTCCATGCTTCCTGCTGCTGTGGAGTACCTTTTCATCTTATTCTGGGTCTGTTTGAGTTAGCTGGAAAGCTCATGAGAGAGACAAGACTTTGTTGGGGTTTTGTTTGTTTTGGTTTTGTGGATTTTTGTTTGTTTGCTTTCTGTTTGTTTTACCCTAGACATAGCCAGGTTTCAATTGGTAGTAAATGGATATTACCTTCCTGGAAGAGTGGCAGAACCTGGGTCTCCCTTAGGTAAACATTTCACTCACCCAAAAGTTGTAGTCTATATAGAATCGTAGAATCAATAAGGTTGGAAAAAGACCTTCGAGATCATCAAGTCCAACCCATCACCCAACACCTCATGACAACTAAACCATGGCTTGAAGTGCCTCATCCAATCCTTTTTTGAACACCTCCAGGGGTGGTGACTCCACCACCTCCCTGGGCAGCACATTCCAGCGGCCAATTACTCATTCTGTGAAGAACTTTCTCCTCACCTCCAGCCTAAACCTGCCCTGGCACAGCTTGAGACTGTGTCCTCTTGTTCTGGTGCTGGTTGCCTGGGAGAAGAGACCAACCCCTACCTGTCTACAACCTCCTTTCAGGTAGTTGTAGAGAGCAATAAGGTCTCCCCTGAGCCTCCTCTTCTCCAGGCTAAATAACCCCAGCTCCCCCAGCCTCTCCTCACAGGGCTTGTGCTCGAGACTTGTCACCAGCAAGTGACTAAAGAAATGCTTAGTATTTTGATCTGTCTGTGGTTAGTTTATAAAAGGGCAGGAATAGTTTTGCTGAGTAACCATGCCATAAATATTTATAAGATTTTTACCTCCTGTTCAGGGGGGGGAAAACTCTCCACCAACCCCAGACCTTGCCCTTGCCATCCTACAAAATGAGTAAGCGAAACAAAGTTCAAGGTAACCTTTTATTTCCCAACCTGCTTTGCTTATTCAAATAAATGCTCCATAGTACTAGCAGCTTACTGTTTTACTGTCCTGGATTGCCTTGAACTGAAAGCAATTATGCAGCACACTCCCACTTCAAAACCATTAAGCAGCACCTTGCCAAACATCCTCATTGCAGTGTATGAGAGCATGCTTATGGTTAAGTCATGAGCAACACAAGACACACAGCGTTTCCATTGCAGAGACAGAGTCAGATGGCAGTGGCCCTCACTGGCTTTTGTTTCACATCTGCCAGTTTGTGAACACGATAGGGCCAGCTTAAAAGTTGCATGTGGGCCCAGTCAGTATTATTTACACTGACCTATTTTTGTTGTTGTTGTTGCTGGTGGGCTGTTTTTCTGTTGTACTGAGTCACTCAGGCTATTTTTGAACCCTCCAAAACTCAGGACAATGGAGCTGGGAATCAGCACCAGAGGGGAGTTATTTTCTACTGACACTTCGGGAGACATTGAGTGCTGTCATCACAGTGGCAGTGCCTGCTCATGTATTTATGTAGTGCATGAGAATATGTCATCTCTCTGGATCGTGGTAGCCTGTTCAAGTTGCAGAATGAAAGATTAATTACATTCTGCTGGCACTGCATCCCAAACATGGATGGAGATTATTGTTTCTCGATGAAGCTTATTGTTTCTTGCAAAACCAATGGCTGATAGAGCAGCTCCTGATCAGACTGAGGGATAGAAGTATATTAAAAATGCCAAGTGGATTAATTTCCTGTATGAACCTAAATTGGCTTCACACATGTGGATGCTAAAAGGATTGGAGCCATCATGAAAAATAAATTGTAGCCTTGTTCATGGAAGGCAGAAGAGCAGATGGTTGCAGGCTGTTTTCAGGGGCAGACTTGCAAAAGACAATGGATTGACCAAAATTTTACTCAAAATGGAGTTTTAAATGTGTGAAGCTTAATGAACTTTATAAGTTGCCAATCTGAAGGAGTAATGGATGTAAGCTGCAGCACAGGAGGTTCCACCTCAACACAAGGGGGGAACTTCTTTACTGTAAGGGTTACAGAATACTGGAAGAGGCTTCCCAGAGAGGTTGTGGAGTCTCCTTCTCTGGACACTTTCAAGGCTGTCTGGATGCATTCCTCTATGACCTGAGCTAGATTGTATGGTCCTACTCCGGCAGGGGGGTTGGACTTGATGATCTCTTTGTGTCCCTCCCAAACTCTGACATCCTGTGATCTGCTTTAATATGAAACATTATTGAAGTCCATCATAGAATTATTTCAGTTGGGAAAAAGCCTCCAAGATCACTGACTCCTACCACCAACCTAAGATCATCATGGCCATTAAACAATGTTCCAGAGTGCTATGTGCATGTGTTTCTTGAATGCCTCCAACTTCATTTCCTGGAAATATTCTACCTATGTGCCTATATGCAAGGCAGTAAAATCTATAGTGCAACAAGAGCAGCTAACATGGCCATAAAAAAGGGCTAGCCCTTAGCAGGCTTTGCCTGATTGCTGGGTGAGGTCTGGGAATACATGCCTGGCAAGTCCACAGAAACTTCCTGCTAGCAGCAGCCCTCCTGTTCAAAATGGCATTGTTTGACTGCCAAAATTTGCACTTGGCTAGCAAGAACTTGACAGGGGAAGCCCCAGAAAAACTAGCAAAGGGAAGCACAAACACTTTCCTGCTCTGTCTTCTACAACAGGCAAACTCTTCAATCACAGGGAGTCTCCTATAGACTCATGTCTATGATTGCTTTTCCTTCCCGCTTAAGCAGACTAATGGCTGGCACCCAGTGCAGGACCACCCTTCCTACCCCAGCTCTTACACCCTCGTGTCCCTCACCACCGAGTAAATCCCACGGCTTTTAAGTGCATTTTGTCTCTTTCAACAGGACTTAATGCACAGGCACAGCATCATCTATAATGAGCTTTTCACCTGCCAGATGGCCTCCTTTACAGCTGCTTTATTAAAAACAGTCTAATTAAATGTGGTGGGTTGAGATTACTCCCCAACATAAAATTTGCCAGACCAGCTCAGTTGAAAGCAAATGAAGCTCTATTTACAAGCACACTACAATTCAGAAATAAGAAATGCAATGAATAAGTACAAACTACACAATATTTGTGTTGTTTATAAACTGTAAATATACACAAGAACTCCTCTGGACAAAACCAGGGGGTGCAAACAACTTCCTCCTCTTACCCTCCCTTTCCCCTGTACAGAGGACAAAAGAAAGAAGGAGAAAAGCAGTGAGTAGCTTAATTAGTACTTAGCCACAACAAAGAATGCAGCCAAGGTCAGCAAGCCAGCAGAAGAGAAAAAGAAAATGTTAGTTTACACAGCTCACTTTGTTAGATATTAGACCAATGGGCTCATATAGACCTTAGCATTATATTCCCTTCTACAAAGCAACAAAGCTGGTGAGGGGTTTGGAGCTCAGCACTATGAGAAGAGGCTGAGAGCTGGGTTTGCTTAGCCTGGAGAAGAGGAGGCTCAGGGAGACCTCTTGCCCGCTACAACTACCTGAAGGAGGTTGTAGCCAGTGGGGGTTGGTCTCTTCTCCCAGACAACCAGCACCAGAACAAGAGACACAGTCTCAAGCTGCATCAGGGGAGGTTTAGGCTGGAGGTGAGGAAGAAGTTCTTCACAGAAAGAGAGATTAGCCATTGAAACATGCTGCCCAGGGAGGTGGTGGTGTCACCATCACTGGAAATGAATAAACTGGGTGAAGCACTTGGTGCTGTGGTTTAATTGATTAGATGGTGTTGGGTGATAGTTTGGACTCTATGAACTGGCAGGTCTTTTCCAACCTGGTTAATTCTATTCTATCCAAGGGTAATTTATTTGCACTCTATCACTTTCTACTCAACCTGTGAAAAATTCTTCGTAGGCACAGCCAAAAACTACCACATGAACCAAGGAGAGGATGTGATGCACTCTGACTGCACAATGCAAATACCTGTATACATACATTCAGCCAACATGCCCATCTGCTTGCACTTCCTCAGCCGGCACTCCTGGCATTTCCTCCTCATGTACATGTCCATCTCGCAGTTGCCTCCATTTTTGCACTTGTATACTGCATTCTTGGTGATGCTTCGTCTGAAGAACCCTGCACAACACGGCAGTGACACAAATAAAACACTTGAAGAGGCAAAGTAATCAAGTTGAAGAGCACTTCCACCTCCGTGGGGTCTTCTGAACGACACGCGCTCTGCTGCGGCACCAGGCAGCGCTGCCTGGATGGCTACAGTCTTGATATCTGTTTTATAGAGGTTTCAAAGTCATAATTTAATAAGCTTGCAACTCTCTGAGGGGCTTGTGGTGGGTTGAAATTTCCCCCCCCCAACATTAAATTTGCCAGACCAGCTCACTTGGAAGCAAGTGAAAGCTGTATTTACAAGCAAAGCTACAATCTACGATGGAATGCAATGAATATGCACAAAATACACAGGGTTCACAATATTCACAGCTATTTACAATTACACAAGAACCTCTCTGGTCAAAGACCAGGGGAAGCTAATAACATCTCCCCCTCTGCCCCCATTACTACAAAAGGCAGAACAACCAGAAGCAGAGAAGTTAATACCAAAACAACGCAGCCAAAGTCAAGCAGAAGCAAGTTAATATCTCTCCCAGAGCAAAGAAGTGAGGAGAGAGAGAAATTATTTTGGGACAAGTAGTTTTAGTCCCTTAATTCTAAACAATCCTACTGGAAGAGAGATCTTTATTTTCCTTTTTACACCCAATAGTGATTCATTTACATTTTCACTACTTTCTGTTCAAGATCTGTGAAAAAATTTTAAAGGCACAGCCTAAAACTACCACAGGGCTTGGTGTCAGAAAGGTGGGGCCAGGCTCTTCTCAGTGGTCCCCAGGGACAGGGCAAGAGTCAAACTTGAACATAGGAAGCTCCATCTAAACACAACAAGGAACTTCTCTTCTTTGGGGGTGGCAGAGCACTGGAGCAGGCTGCTCAGAGAGGTGGTGGAGTTTGTCTGTGGAGACTTTCAAAGCCTGCCTGGATGTGTCTCTTTGTGATCTGCCCTAGGTGATCCTGCTCTGGCAGGAGGAATGGACTCGATCTTCAGAGGTCCCTTCCAACCCCCACCATTCTGTGCAATCAACATTAATCAGGGGCCAAAACTTTAGACATGAGCTCTAAGTATGGACCTGGAGTAGAACAGTGGAAATGTTGTGCTTGGAAAAGACCTTTAAGATTATCAGATCCAACTATTATCTAACTCTGCCAAGTCTGGTGCTAAGCCATGCCTCCAAGCACCACATCTCTTTAAACACCTCCAGGGATGGGTATTCAGCCACCTCCCTGGAATGCCTGTTCTAGCATTCTAGTTTCTTCTAATATCTAACCTAAACCTTCCCTGGGACAACTTAGGCCATTTTTCTCTATCTTATCATTTGTTAAAAGGGAGATGAAACCACACCCACCTGGCTGCAGCCTCCTGTCAGGGAGCTGCAGAGAGCAACAAGGTCTCCCCTCAGAGAGAGGGGAGATCTGAGGAAAGGAAGGCTACCAGTGCATTTAGCAGCAGGCTGGAGAGCGCTTTCACTGTGTGCTTTGTTAAACTGTTCTTCTGGCAGAGGTTGCCCCTGCAAAAACTGTTGAAGGAAGGCACTGCTAGCTCGTGTATCATGCTGGGCTGGGAAGTCTCACTGTGAGCCCTCTGGGATTTCCAAAGGTGCCCTTATTCTTGGGAGCTTCTACTGACAGATCCCAGATTTACACTTCACTTCAGACCAGAGCTCTGTGTAAGTTTGCATTACCCAGAGCTATTCACAAAGCTTTTACTTTCTTACTGCTGCTGGCTGGCACAATAAAACCACCACCATTTTCCAGCCTGGCACTCTGACACACCAAGAGAAGCACCAGAGAACATCCAGTGTCCCCTTATCAAACTGCAGAGCAGATATGAATCCAAATTTTCACAGACTCATTAAGGTTGGAAAAGACCTTTAAGATCACTGAGTCCAAACATAACCCAGCTACCATGACCACTAAACCATATCCTGAAGTGCCCCCATCTACAGCTTCTTGAACCCCTCCAGGCATAACACCACCACCACCACCTCTCTGGGCAGCCTGTTCTAATGCCTGACCACTCTTTCAGTAAGGAAATGTTTCCTGATATCCAATCTAATCCTCCTCTGGCACAACTTCAGCCCGTTTCCTCTCATCCTATTGCAATTTTTGTCCACTGTGGCATTTGCCTGTGTGTTCCCTGAATGCATTCAGCTAAAATCCCATCCCACTGAGTGAAGTAACAGATGATGTAATGACCTTGCTGTTTCCAGATGACAATTTCCCAACCTTGGGCCACGTTTTTATGGTTGCATCACCTCTTCCAGGCACCAGTGTGTGGCTGCCACTGAATAAAAATTCCCTATCTGGTCACAACAATCTGGCTGTATTTCCTCTTGAAATCTCTTCCATGCTGTCTGTTTTATTGGCTGCTTTTCAGATAAATACAGTTGACTGGCATCAGTCCCTTTTGAAATGCAGATTGCTTAGAATCTTTAGCAGCCCCTGGCATTATTCTTATTCATTAGTCACCCTGTGTCTAATATATTAATATTTACTGGTCAGAGAAGGGAGTTAAAAGCCTGGATTTAAGCTGCAGGTTCTCACTGTCTGTTGAGGGAAGCTGAATCTACTTTGCATAAGTTATAAATTCTATTTGTTAACTAGGAACTCTGTCATTTATGAGGCATATTAATTAGGGGTAAATGTAGAAAAACCTCTGCATAAATATTTATGACATCCCAAGTCCAATTGATTTTTATCACTCACCCTACCCACAAGGTCTTCATTTACTTTTTTCCTTTCTCCTCCATGCAAAGAGCTTTAGAAAATTAATTCTTTTTTAAAGCACATAAAAGAAAGAAGAATGCAAGCACCTGAATTAAAAAAAGCTGGGAAACAGCAAGATTCAAACAGTCAGATATTTTCCTCTTCAAAATAAAGTTTCCAAAAAGCAAAGTAAAGTAGTTTTAGCACTGCCCTTGCTTCAGTTTTGCAACAGTGACAAAATGTGATCTGAACATGAGCCAGCAGTGTGCCCAGGTGGCCAAGAAAGCCAATGGCATCCTGGCCTGCATCAGAAATAGTGTGGCCAGCAGGAGCAGGGAATTCATTCTGCCCCTGCACTCAGCACTGGTTAGGCAACACCTCGAGTCTTGTGTCCAGTTCTGGGCTACTCAATTTAAGGATACTGAGGCACTTGAATGTGTTCAGAGAAGGGCAATGTGGCTGGGGAGAGGTCTCAAGCACAATCCCTATGAGGAGAGGCTGAGGGAGCTGGGGTTGTTTAGCCTGGAGAAGAGGAGTCTCAGGGGAGACCTTCTTGCTCTCTACAACTACCTGCAGGGAGGCTGTAGCCAGGTGGGGGTTGGTCTCTTCTCCCAGGCAACCAGCACCAGAACAAGAGACACAGTCTCAAGCTGTGCCAGGGGAGGTTTAGGCTGGAGGTGAGGAGAAAGTTCTTCACAGAATGAGTAATTTGCCATTGGAATGTGCTGTCCAGGGTGGTGGTGGAGTCATCATCCCTGGAGGTGTTCAAAAAAAGGATTGGATGAGGCACTTGAAGTCATGGTTTCGTGGTCATGAGGTGTTGGGTGATAGGTTGGACTTGATGATCTCTGAGGTCTTTTCCAGCCTTATTAATTCTGTGATTCTGTGACTCTCAAATCATTGTCTTCTTCCACAGATTTCTTCATCATTCATTTTATCGAGTTATCAGATTTCTTCATCACCAAGTTAGCTTTTTAGCATGAATGAAATTCATATTATTCAGTAATTACTAAATATGAAGTTAAACTGCCTGAGATATTTTGTGTGTGTTTGTGTGAGGAGCTTTACTAAAATTCAGAGGCAAATCAGGAAGGGCAGCTGGTAAAATAATGGAAGGGTAGCCCCCAAAAGCTGAAGGTTTTGCTGGCATGCTTCAGCTTTTATCTGATCTGGCCAAAACACAAAGGAAAAAGAAAAGCTCACATTGGCTGAAAATATTGAATTTGCTTTGTTCTCTCAGCTAGTTAATTGTTATTATTCATTATTAATAATAAATAATTATTAATTATGGCTAGAGCTGCTCCCATGTTACTGATGCTGATTTTTCTGATGGATATAGAATACAATTAACCAGGTTGGAAAAGACCTTTGAGATAGTGTTGGATAATAGGTTGGACTCTATTTAATCAACTAAACCATGGCACCAAGCACCTCATCCAGTCTCTTCCTTAACACCTCCAGTGACTCCACCACCTCCCCGGGCAGCCCATTCTGATGGGCAATCACTCTTTCTGTGAAGAACTTCTTCCTAAACACATTAGGCAAGGTTGAAGGAGGACAGCTGTTAAAAATGTTGATGCAGCTTGCTTCTAATGTCTCTGCCATTCTGATGCCCAACTGCTTAGGTTTTTCAGCTTAGAGTTTTTGAAGTTCCCAACTGCTTACAAGGAACCTGCCTCATGAGCATGTGTTGGGTGTTAGTACAGAGAAATTTAAAGAGACAGCCTTCTTTGCCAAAGTAATCTCAGTCTGGCATGAGAGACATCAGGATTGGTTTGAGGACCTCAGAAGCTCGTACCACCAGCCTGCACAGAAGGAATTCTCAACTAGCTTTTGTTTCAGCAGAACTTATTCTGTAGCTTTATGGAACAAGTGCAATACTTGTTCTCTAACATCTGAAGATGGCCCTTAAAATCCAGTATAAGCTGAGGGTAACACCAGAAAGTCTTTGGTGTCTGTCTGCAAAGGTTGTCTCAGAAATGCCCTCTACAGCAGCAGGCTTTGAAGCATATTCTGTTTCTCCCTGTACTGTAACACTGCATAGTCTGTTTCATTCTTTGAGCCACCACTCTGATGCTAGCCTTGTTAATCAAGGCAGCATTTGCTAAAGTGATATATCAGAGATAAGAGAAACCTCAAGGAAGCCTCTCTCTTCCTTTTTCTTTTTTTTCTTTGCCACAGGCAAACATTGAATGAGAGCAAATGTGCTGTTTAATCAGCTTTTGTCTAATAGGCCAAATATTAATGAAATGGCTCCTGGTGATTTGTTAATGCATGGCAACCTATCAAAATAATACACTCAAGTGGAGACTCCTGCCCGTGTCTTTAGACTAATATTCTCATGAGGGACAGCAAATAAGATCTTAATATTGTTCCTTCTGCCCAAGAAGGAAAATAAACAGAACAGAGAGTGTTGCTGAATGCATTAACCAAGAAAGAAAGGAGGAAAAAAGAAAATTAACATATTAATCAGAGCCTGAATCCCATAAACGTGTATGCACAGCCTCCCCTTTGAAGGAGAATGTCTGGCATTAATGAAGCCAGGGTGCAGCAAGACAAGCTCTTGTCCTACAGAGAGGGATCTACATATTATTTGGGGCAGATATTTAGCCTAAATGACAGGCTTGTTGCCAAAAGAATGTCTCATTTCGTACTCGGTGTGGGACACGTGAGGCAATCTACCACACACCGAGGAAAACACCACTGAAGTAGCAAGCCCAGCTTTGTCACCATGCTTTGATGGTAATGTATAGCCATGGAAACGTCCACAGATGCACAAGAACAGTCAGAGGGCTAGAAAACATATTATCCCCTTCACTTTGTCAGGCAAAAATCACTGTCCTCAGCACATCCTCGTTACTGAATCAGCTGGCACTCTAACAGCCTCTACAGTTTATTGGAGAAGCAGAATGCTTACACTTTAAATCAGTCAGCTTTAACTATGTTTGACCCAGGCTACTCTCCTCTGTAATGATGTTGCAGTCATGAAACAAATGATCCCATAAAACAGTAAATTATGGATACATAGAACAATTCAAAGTGAATCAGAGAAGAACACCTATTTCCTTTCACCACAGGCTGGAGCCCAAGTATTTACCTGGTGGCATAACCTCTCTCCTGGAAACATTCTTTACAGTTTTCATAGTTTATAGTTGTCCTTGAACACTGCTAAAATATTTAATAATGAAGCTAATAACCAGTAGGAATAGCTCACTAACAGAGCAAATGTATCATTACTTGAAATCTTCACAGCAAAACTGAGTTTGTTCTGGTTTGTGACAGAATTCATAAGAGTTAATTCCTATTTGTTGTACTTGGAGACTATTCACACAGACAGCAAAAATAAATTACTCTCTTATTTATTGGAATTACTGAGATAAACTTTATGCCCTTTGACTGTGTTCATGTTTAGAGTGGTTGACCAATGTGGTCTGTTGTGCCTCCAAATGAATTTGTGATAGATAAAGCAAACCCTCCAAATCAGTTCGCAGTCCATGCCCAGTGACAGTGAGTACTACACTGAGATATTTTAGTGGTTCAGTAATGGTCACAGAGCTGATAATGAGATATTTACTGACAGAATAAAGTGAAAAGCTGAGGCATTATCTGTCTTTCTGTAAGAAAGCCTTATCACAGCTTAAACGTGTTTAGGTATAATTTTGGTTATTCCACACCTTTTGTCCCTCTCCTCTAACATACCTGGCAATTGTGCTTCCCATAATGGCAGTGATTTCCTACATCCCATTTATCCTGAACCCAACTTGTCCTCTTAAGCAGCAAGATATTTAGCCTACAGGTATCACCCATTTCCTGAAGAAGCTCCCTCCCTGGGGACAGGAGCTATCACTGCAAGAAAGTCCAGACTTAGAAACCCCTTCATTTCCCAAACCTGCAGACACCCACCACATCCTATTGGAGCTGGAGGAAAGAGCTTCTCTAGCAACAGCCTGCAGGTGCTTTCACTTCCTTTAAATGCACACTACAGGAACATTTGGGCTGGGTTTGCAGCTGATTTCTAGGGCAACCTAGCAATGACTCCCAGGGCCCTCCACGGGTTTGGTTCCATCCACAGGCATAGATGGCATCAGCCTCTAATCATAGCCAAGCTTGCAAGCCACCCCCCTGAAAGCTCAGTTTACCAAGAGCTAGGGATGGCTCAAGAGCTGTTGGTTAGCCAGCTGTGCTCTACAGTCACAGGACAGTAATGGAGATGCTGCCAATCTGGTTTGAAAAAATATGGAGTAGTGTTCACCAAATCTAGACAGAAGTCTCTAAAGTGTTTAACAACTCAGATCAATATAACAAACAAGAGAGGAATATATTTACCACACACACTTTGGGGT
Organism: Colaptes auratus; assembly: GCA_015227895.2. Classification (NCBI taxonomy): domain Eukaryota; kingdom Metazoa; phylum Chordata; class Aves; order Piciformes; family Picidae; genus Colaptes; species Colaptes auratus. Next base: position 31,980,166 of record CM037634.1, on the reverse strand, counting down.
TTAATTTTAAACTGTTGTGCTTATTAGCTGACTTGCACCCTGTAATTGGTTTCATCCTACCTTTGCATCCTTCACAAGTAAGAGCATTGTAGTGGTAGCCAGAGGCTTTGTCACCGCAGACCACACAGAGCTCTTCTCCTTTCACTCTTCTGTGAGTGACCCAGTCTTGGCTTTTTGGCTGCAGGAATATCTGTGATCTCTGTCTCTCTTGTGAGAAGGTCTCTGAAGGTATTCTCTTGAGCTCATACATCCCGGGGGAGTACCACTCCTCATGCTGCGGAGGGTAGAAGCCCAGGTTGGAGTAATAGGCGGCGAGGAAATCTGAGGCTGAACCTGGGGAATGGCACGCTGTTGTACTGTGTGTAGGTGACACTCGCATCTGCCTCTTGCACTGGTGAACTCATTGGCTCTGACAGGACCCTGGAAAACAATAATGCAAAAATTCCATTTCTAGGACTACCATGAAATGGCAGTGATCAGAGAAGTTTCCACTTCCAGACTTCCCTCTCAAAACCAAGGCATAACCCTAGATTGCTTTATCTGAGCTTAGATTTGCTGTGGTCCCTTCAAAGACCACACTGCAAGTTGTTTTAGAAGTAACAGAGCCATTCTCACTTACTCCTGCACTATTGGTGGAGAAGTCTGGCACTGGCACTTACATAAAGCACTCTTGACAGACACCATGCAGCTAATTACGAGGGAGAGCAATCACCATCACGGAGAAGCTAGCAAGCCGAATTAGGTCTCACAGCAGAATGAAGGAAATCTAAAGAAAAGCCAAAAAATCCTGGTGGCATTAATGAGAGTTAGATCGGACCAAACATCATATTAATTTTATTTAATTGTGATGGAAGCATCATGACAGGGAAAAAACTGCTTTGAGCAAAGGTAACAAGAGTGAGCTTAATTAGAAGCTGAACAATGTGTAATAAACCTTCAAGAAAAGCCTGAAAGGAGAAAATGAGGTTACCATGAAGGAACAGGGAAGATATTCCTAATGTAAGTGGTGAAATGTGATCATCTTTGTCATCCAGCCTTCAGTGGCCACTCAGCCAGGCTCTGCAGCCTGAACCTGAGCCCTTACAAGCCTGGGCAGTTGTGTGATGCTTATACGAAACACCTGCAAGCCAACAAAGCTGGCAGTGGTACAAGGAATGGCAACCTTTCCTGTTGGAATCAACACATATCTGGAGCTTACCTTAGCTTTGCCCATTAAATAGCAGATACAAAATGTAAATAACTGAAGTGTCTTTCCCCCCTCCCCCTTGTGCTGCAATAACATCTAGCAGTGCCTGTAAGGGGCAATTAAAACCAAGCCCATGTCAAACAGCTGAAAAGAGCTACTTCAAAGTTACTTGCAAACTGCTTCATATTTTCTCTTGGAGAAAGCAAAGTCTTGCTCTTCCATGAAAACAATGACACAATTATTTCCTTAGTTCCAAGAAGAGAATCTGAGAGAAATGTTGCATATTTCCAGGAAGATGCCGAGTCCCACTTCTGTTGGAATCAACAGTAGCATTTACGAGGAAATCATAGATTAATGTGGCCATTGCTTGACAGTGTTTCAGAAGCACTCCAAAGAATGCTGGTTCCCTGGCCAGACTCCTCTGTTTCTGAAGATGCAAAGCCAATGAAGAAATGCTAACAGTAAAGAGAGAGAGCATCAGTTTAGGAAAATGTTGACTTGCTGTAACATGTCCAAGAAGGGCAGCAAAGCTGGTGAGAGGTTTGGAGCACAAGCCCTATGAGGAGAGCTGAGGGAGCTGGGGTTGCTTAGCCTAGAAAGGGGAGGCTCAGGGCAGACCTTATTGCTGTCTACAATACCTGAAGGGAGTTGTAGCGAGGTGGGGGCTGGCCTCTTCTCCCAGGCAACCAGCACCAGAACCAGAGGACACAGGATAAAGCTGTGCCAGGGGAGATCAAGCTGGATGTAGGAAGAATTTCTTCATAGAAGATTAGCCCTTGGAATGGGCTGCCCAGGGAAGTGGTGGAGTCACCATCACTGGAAGTGTTTAGGAAGAGACTTAATGGGATGCTTGGTGCCATGGTTTAGTTGATTAGATGGTGTTGGATGATAGGTTGGACTCAATCTCAAAGGTCTCTTCCAACCTGGTTTATTCTATTCTATTAGTAATAACACAATAAGTTAAATCTGTAGCAGGGAGCCTTTGCTTGTTGTCTCACTTCAGTCAGTGCCAGAAACTAACCTTGTCATTTCACCCTACTTTTTCAAGTCTCACTCTGCAGCATTCTGCCCTGGCTACTTTATTGTGCACAACAAGCCACACAGTCCTTTAGATCTTGTAATTGCTGCATTGTCAAAGCCATCTTTGCCAATAGCAAATGCTGAGTCCCAAGTTCATGAATAAGCAACAAGATGTACATCTGGGAAATGTGACACCAACCAGACAAGAATAAGGTGGCATTTAGTATTAGCAATTAATTCAATCAGCTTTGTATTTAGTTGCTCCAGAAGAGGCCAGGGCTGAGGGAACTGGGGTTGTTTAGTCTGAAGAGAAAGCTAAAGGGAATCTAATTGCTCTCTACAGCTTACCTGAAAGGATATGTAGTGAGGCCACTGTTGGTCCTTCTTCCAAGTAACTAGTGATGAATGAGAGGAATGGCCTGAAATGTGCCTGAGAAGGTTTAGATTGGATATTAGGAAAAAATTCTTTACAGAGAGAGTGGTCGGCATTGGATCAGACTGCCCAGGGTAGTGGATCATCACCAACCCTGGAAGTAGAGAAGCATGTAGATGTGGTACTTCAGAATATAGGGTATTGGTCATGGTAGCTGGGTTACAGTTGGACTCAATTGATCTTAAAGTCTTTTCCAACCTT